>AP025062.1:23048130-23315697 GCA_036186865.1 Eustoma russellianum | reverse complement strand
ATACCCCGTGCTGATAGGTCCACGACCCCATATCATAATTTTATTTTCCATGCTGATAGGTCCACGACCCCATAACATAACTTTATTTTCCGTGCTGATAGGTCCACGGCCCCATAACATAACTTTATTTTCCGTGCTGATAGGTCCACGGCTCCATAAAATCCTTTATACCCTGCTGTTGATTCACAGGTCACGCTTTTATACCCTGCTTTCACAGACGTGACATTTATACCCTACGATCAACCAGCAGCCATAGTTGCTTTTAGAAAACTTTAATCTTCTTTTCAACCTCATATTCTTTTCGCAAAACAAAACTCATGTCGAAATGCAAAGTATTCATGTCGTGATGCAGAATGCTCATGTAACATCATATCAAACGTGTAAACATGCACACAAACTTTACATATCAAGTACAAAGTCCTGAACATCTATCACACCCTGCTAGTACCATTTCATGTCCTTTCGTATTACAAAAATTCATATCGAGTTCACACTTAACCTTGCTCATTCATACTTCATCAAACACACCTTATTCGTACCATTTTATGCCCTTTCATATTGCTAACTCACTTCGAGTTCATACCTCACTTTAGCTATTCACACTTAATGTTTACAACTCAAGCACACCTGATTCGTGCCACTTCATGCCCTTTCATATCGCAAATTCACTTGGAATTCATACTTAGCCTTACTCATTCACACTTCATGTTTACAACTCAAGCACACTTCAAAAACACTTGTATTTTTTAGCAATGGAAGAGAATAAAGTTATCTCACATACATGGAGCGCTTAATGTGTCAAAAGGAACTTCCAGTACACTTGGAACGCCTTCAAGAGGCGCCTAATGTGACATAAAGTGCCTATTATGGGCGTTTGAAGTGTTCTGGAATGTGATGGTATGCATCGAATGACTACATGAAGCGCTTCAAGTGACATCGAACACCTTCTGAGGTGTTCAAAGTGTTCTAGAATGTGTTGGTATACATCGAACGCTTACATGAAGCGCTTCAAGTGACATCGAACACCTTCTGAGGTGTTCGAAGTGTTCTGGAATGTGTTGTGACACATCGAACGCCTACATAAGGCGCCTTATGTGACATGAAGCACCTAATGTAGGTGTTCAAAGTGTCCTGGAATGCACTGGGACACATTGAACGCCTACTTTAGGCGCCTTATGTGACATGAAGCGCCTAAAGTAGGTGTTTGAAGTGTACTGACGGTTCCAGAACTGCAAATTTCTGCAGTAACTTCTCCCCATCATCTTCCTCCTTCACCCCTTTCATGTTACACTTCAAGATCCATCTTACCACCTAGATTCATCATGCTTAACACAAAACTGACATGAATTGATTCTTAAACATGTCAAAACATATTCACTCTAAGCCTTCTATCACCCACAACTTCCAATGTACCCTCAAACTTTCCAACACAACCAAATCTACAACATCCCATCATTCATCCTTCATCTTCCTACAAATATTCTCAAATCATCTAAGGTACAGTTAATAAACTCAAGTACTTACAACAATACGATAAACACAACACGGATGACACTTTTATGGGCATATTTAACAACAACAATCACCACATAACTGTTTCAAGAATTTTGCCCAAACAACATGACTTTACTCAAGCAAACACCAACAAACACGTATAGTAGAGCATGTAACATACACAAATCAAGATTACTAATGTGTGATCCGAGTTTTCTCTTTATAAGAACATAGGGTGTTGTACCCCGCTCAGAACTAGTACAGCAACTGGGGTAGGGAGAGAAACATGGCAAGAGAATGAGACCTCGAAAGGAAGACATCACCGGCTTATCTATGATTATATAGAATTTAAGGTAATTTGCATACCCCAAGTGTAAAACATAAAGCAAGAGGGCGGATTGAAATTTACATATGAGTGTTAAAGAACTAACAGAGGAAATATTATATTGGCAACTTTAATGAGAAGTCGGATTATAACATGCCCATACACATATGGTATGGGCATACGTCTAGAAATACAGATACACCACGAAATGGGCCTAATTAAGCCCTTAACAAATTAGGAACCCTCTTCATCCATCCCCAATATGGCCGTTGGGTAACATTTAGAGGTAAGACCAACAGAACTTTGATACAAACCCTTAAGGTGCAGTAGGTGTAATTTGGCAGAGAATAAGTGGAATCACACGTGGTGTAAGTATTGGATATATGCATATGTACTTTGGAAGGTACGAATATGGGTATGTGTACCGTTTAGAGTGGGAGCCACCATGTAATAAATGGCTCAAGAGGGCTACAACGCGGTGAAACTTCTACTTAAAGGGCCATATAGAAAATATGCAACTTTAAGAATTTCTTGACACTTCATGAATTTCAGAAACCTAAGTTACGTTATACCAAAGTAAATCATCCATGTTCAGATATTAAGACTGCAACGATAAAGTCCAGGATATGGACATATTATGAATAGTACGTGGGTATGCACATTGGTGTATGTGTATACACATATACGACTCAAGGCATATACGAACGGCGATAGAATAATTTTCAAAGAAGTATATTATATGTGTGTGTACGCGCATACACTTAGTATTATAGGAAATAAAGAATATTTTCGAGGTTTATGGCTTATTTCAAAAAGGAAATATAGATATATATATATATATATGCATGGGTGCGTGTGCATATATATATATATAAATATGCATATATACACACACATATATATATACGGAAAAATATATATGGCCACACATCTATGGATAAGAATTATGAGAAATTCGATGGGCTATACGTACGAGTATATATATCGGTTATATACAAAAAGGTGCAATTTAGAGGATTTATGGAAGAACATTTGAATAAATGGGATAGGAGCTAAATACATGTATGTGCATTATTAAGGAAAACATATACATGAAGTATATGTGTGCATGTTTTGGCCATAAGGCCTTAGGGGTAAGTAACTTCAACCAACAATTATTGAGAACCTTAAATGGGAATTGTAGTTGGGAGGTAAAGAGTTTTTGTAATGAAGAAGGCTTTTTCCCCTCCCCCATGAGCAGCCGCCGGCTGCATTTTCCCCAAAGAAGAGTAATATCTCTTCCATTGACATCAAGCCTCCTTAATTCCCCACCATTAAGTCTCCTCCAAGAAGTAGCTCTCAACCTTCCCTCCCTCCTTTCAAAAGAAATCGGTTGAAGCAAGAGAAGGCTAAGAATCCTCCCATCTCAAGATTTGTCTAGGTAAGGTTACTCTCCATAATTTTTAAGATACATCTTAGAGGTTGAAGCTCACAAAGCCCTCTTTTCTTTGATAAAAAACCGTGACTATCACGGCACTAGGAGGAGGCCTCAAGGTGATAGAAGAAGGAGTGTGTCTTAGTAAAAGTGGATCATTCTCAAACCATTCAAGATGCAAATGGTAAAACCCTTCATTCTTCCTCTAAGATATAATACATAATCTAAAGAATGGCTAACAAAAGCCATATGCCGTGTGTGATAGGAAAAGAAAGGAGGAAGTGCTTCTTGTGTCAACCAACCCGAGCAAAATCCAAGGACTTCAAAGGCAAGTACACTATACTCTTTGTGGTTTGAACGTGAAAGTGTGTGCATGAATGGCTAGATATATTTAAGATCTAATTTTAGTTGAACTATGTTAAGTTTTGATGCTAAAACTTTCGGCCTATGGCCATTTGCGGTGTAGGTGTGAGATCTTGTTCCAAAGATGTAATCTTTGAGGATTATATGTATTATTATGTGTTAATCTAAGATGTATAGGTTAAAGATTCTCTCTTTTCCATGATGGGGCTCACGGTGGAATGGGGTAAAGGAGACAAGTGTGATTTTGTATGAAAATGTTAACTTAGTGGAGAAATGGAGACAAGATTTGTTCTTGTTGTGTGTTATGCTTAACATGCTCTTGGTTATATCATTTTCTTGCATGCACCAAAAAATAGGGCCGTAGGTGAAGGGTGCGCGTGCACCCAAAAATTGTTGCTAAGTATTGTATTAGTAGGAATGTTGTATGTTAGCCAAAGAATGATGTGTAGGGGTGTACAAACTGTTTTATGAGGAATTTGCATATGGGGTTGTATCATGTTGAGCCTGTAAATTTTCTATAAAAAGAGTAAGTTGATTTCTACTTAAGTGTTTATGACAAAGATGTTAGTTAAGGACACTTAGGAAGGAAATATGACAACTAGGAAAATTTTACTGGAACTGAACAGAAATTTAGGCGGATTTGTGAGACCTAAAAAGGATCCTTAAGAACTTTCAATTCAGTTGATTTTTGGTATGCCGTTAGTTTTATGTGTATATTAGATGTAAGAGTTGGAATTTCATTAAAAGGAGCTACGGTTTATTTTTAATAAATTTCCTAGTAAGATTGGTCCTGCTGAAAATGTTGTACTAGACAGAATTTAAATAACTTGTTGAGTAGCCTAGGAATGGACCTTAGAGGTATACAAATTAACTAATTTTCGGTATGAAACTAACCCTACGAATGAAGAAAATATGAGAGTTAGAATTTTGACAAAATGGATTACGGTTTATTTTTAATGATCTTTCTAGCGAAAGGGGGTCAGGCTGGAACTCGCTGGCTAACAGAATTTGTTTGGCATGTTGTATACTCTGAAATTGGACCTCAGAAAAATGCATTTGGGCCAAATTTTGGTAAGATGCTAGTCCAATGAGTTTATCAAGCTGGAGAGTTGGAATTATCGAAAAAGGATTAAAGGATTGGTCACAATAAAGTTTGTGGTAAAATTGGTCATTCCAGAATTCAGTTCGTACCCGCTTTATGAAAAAGAACAAACGATTCCCTTATCGATATCATAATTCCATAAAACTTGCATGGCAGTCACTTACGACATATACGAAGGAGTACATGCGAACCAATTGGTCCAGTATGTTTATTTTAATAGGAAATCACTAAGGAGAAGTTGACGCCACTAGGCTGGAAATTTTCCAGCATAGCGACAAGACGTATCTATTCATTTATGTTACGCATTATGCCATGGTTTGCATATTTCATGTCATGCATTGCATCATCGTCATGTACATGAATTACGGCATGATTTTTATGTGATAGAAAGATGAAAAGCATTTTCAAAAGATGATTTTTGAAAGAACGATTCCCCACCGGTACCGTGTGTGAGTATGAACTTGGCCAGTAAGAACCCGCTCCGATCCGGGTTAAGTGATCTGACAGTATGACCATTCAGGCCCGGAGATAATAGGCCTGATGATGATGATGACCGTGTGGGTCCAGAAAGAATAGACCCGACAAGTAGATGACGTTACCGTTCCGAATCCGGGAATAATAGATTCGAAGGGGAGACGTTACCGCCTCAGATCCGGGAAGATAGATCTGAACACTCTATTGTTTTACGACGATGATGATTTGAAAGAAAAGCATGAAAAGATCATATTTCGATTTTCATCTCGATGCATCACACGTACATATGCATGCATGTTACATTCATGTAGTGACACATGATATTTAAGTTGTGATGACCTCGTAGACTCTAAGTGATGATCCTTGTTGTGTTATTCATCAATACGAGTTACAGTCTTTTAATGTTATATTCTGATTTGAGTAATGATTTTACTTAAGTTATGATCTTGCTACATTAAGTGATGATCCCTATCGAGTATTGGACGGAGGACAGGTATGCTTCTAAACCGAAATTTTGGGGTTCGGTTCTTGTTCGCACTTTCCATTTAACCCTCGATTATTATAGTATACTTGCTGGTGACATTGTCACTCACCCCTATTTTTCCTTCCAGAGGTTGCAGGAAACAAAGTAGAGTGGATCGATGACGAACCTAGGGTTCCCTACCCGTGAGTGCAGTGAAGGATGGACAGATTTAGGAGACCAGACTTGCCAGCTCTAAGGGATGACTGATTTATGTATTGAGATGGAAAAACAATTGCTTTTGTCACTTTCTGATACATTTGATCTGGGTTGTAAACTTTGAATGGTGGTGATGATGTTTTAATTTCGAAGTTTTAAATTCTGCCACGGTTTCGCTTGCTTAATTACATGTAAGCGCTAAAATTCCATGCATTTATATCATGGATCATGACACGTATGGACGACGCCTAGTACTCTCCTTAGTAAAGTACGGCGGGTGCACCGACTTCGGCGGGGCCAGGGTGCGGGGCGCCACATAGGGCCTGTTGTATCAAAATCTGCATAAAGCGTATAGAAAGATTACTTGTCTTTGTTTCTAGATAGTCTTACGGATATTTGGTAGAATCGCGGGAAGGATTGAACCTAGGTTGGCCACTTTTTCTTCTTCTTCTTCTTCTCCCTTTCTTCTTTCTCTCTCTCTTTTCCTCTCCTTTCTCCAGCCATTTCTTTTCGTTTCTTTTCCTCTAACTGGCGCCTCGCTCTCTTGGGGAGTTATACACAATTGTGTAACTCCCCCACCATTTAAGTGGGCAGGGGCATTTTAGGTATTTTAGCCTAATTTTCTTTATTCCAGCTTTTTGATTATTTTCTCACCTACACTTTATTTGACTAAGTCTCATAAACCTATACATTTAATAAAATTATATTTTAATTTTTTTCTAATTATTAAAAGTCGAACTTAAAAGTTACGGGGTATGACACATTTGACATTTGCCTTTTGTTTCCAAAACAATAAAGCTCGAGATAGTGCCAGCCGCAATGCAGCCATACTCCTATGATATTCCATCCATGCATGATCCGAGGGATTGGTGTCGAAAACTTTCTCACAACATGTTATCTAAACCTCCGCTTCAACTACTGCATCAAATATAGTACCAAAGACCTCTTTATTCCATAGGCGTAAACGATGCTTAAGTTGTTTCAATTTAGAATAAAATCCCCACATTCCGCCCATCGTCTGAAATGATTGTCAATGATGACTAACAAAGATGTGAAAATCAGGATGGATGGTACAACATCCAAATATCTGAAAGATGCAGTCGTGGCAGAAGTGTTTGCGATACAATCTAAATATATAGGAGCATGATCCGAAGTTGTGTGATTTAGATGCTGACACTGTACGGACAAAAATAAATCAAAGAAATCCGATGAACAAAGAAAACGATCCAAATGTCACCAAACTCTGCCTAATCCCTGGACATCACACTAAGTATAAGGAGATCCTTGAAATGTAATCAACTAAAGGGAGCAGTCTGAAATAAAGTCATTGAAATCCTGTAAGGAGCGAAGTGATGTAGAGGAATGGCTTTTATGTTCATCCAACTTCAAGAAAGTATTAAAACCCCTCCAAAAAGCCAAGGAATGTCTAATGAGCCCCGAAAGGAAAAAAGATCCGCCCATAGAGGACGACGAGCTGCAATAGAATGAAGACCATATACAAACGTACACCAAAATGAATCCCATGTGGGCAGCCAACAAAATCGAATGGAATGATTCTAGATACCGGGGCATTTTCCTTCCAACAGAAAGAAAGAATCTCTCCAAAATATCCAGATGTGATCACTACTAACTGACACAGCTTGTGAGAATTCAAGTTTCAGACGATAAGAAACCAATGATGTGGCCCTAGCCTTAGGTTCAATAACAACAAGAATATGTAAATAGTACCGGCAAACTAAAGACAATAGTCGATCAACAGAAGTTCGACTGCCTCTTACATTCCAAATCATTACCTTATTGGATTGATAATATATCAAAAGAATTTGAGAGCGCTGTCCGAGGTCATGTACATGGTGAAGAAGGGGGCTCAATGTGTCTATGCTGACGCCTCAATAATTTTGGTGGGATTTGAAATTGCCTATCATCACCTAAGGCAATGGGTGTTGTCGGATGAGACTGCAAGTCACCCATTTCATCCATTTTTGATTTCTCCAAGACTACCGAGTGTACCATAGCAGAAATATAAGAGACATAAGCATCATCAAAGGATGAAGCAGATAACTGAGCAATACGAAGATGAATATCGGCCTCACCATTCGAAATAGAATATGTATTAGGATTAGCAGGCAAATCATTAAGAATACTATCATCTATTCCTGCAACCTGGAAATATCTTGAGCATTCGAGACGGTTAAAATACGAGTCATATCCGGAGATACAATTACCAAAGGTTGCATCTCTGACACAGGAGAGAGTGGATGATCCGATGATTCCGCGTTTACGGGAGGGTTCTTCTTGGGCGTCCAAAATTGCAATGGTTCCTTTGACAATTGAGGCCGCTTACCCTCGGTAGCTTCCCCACACGGCAATTCCTGGGATTCCAACTTCCCACAATTTGAAGTCTTATGTCCCAAACGAAAGCAAGAACTGCAATACGATGGAAGATCTACATAAACTACTGGCTGAGAGATTGTGCGATTAGACACCTGAATAAATATTCGCGTAGGCAAATCCTGAGAAATATCAACCTCCACACAGAGACGCGCCAACCAATAGCCTAAGAACCCCGCAGTAGCCGCATCTAATTTCATCGGCGTTCCAAGCATGTGGCCTATCTGAAACAAGGCATCCTGCTGATGCAAATGAACGGGCAATCCCAACAACGAAACCTAGACAGGAACAATCGGAACATCCACTTTCAAATCATATTCAGGTGTCTATTTTGCCACCCTCATATATTTCCCTTCAATTGTCCGGCTTTATCAAAGGAAGCAACGAAGGTAATCCGCTTCTTGTGCAAAATGTAACAGTACATGCATAGAATCAAGGAGTCCAACGCGGACTGAACCAGTAAAGCTGATTCGAGCAACACTCGATCGAATGGTGACGATTGAGGGTCTTCTATACCAAAATGATCCCACCGACGTAAATCGATAGGGAGCCGCCAGGGAGATGATCTCATCATCAGTAAATTCAATATGGGACTTCATTTATATCGTTGAATCGGTTTTCGGGCAATTGTGGGTTTGTATGAAGAAAATAAAGAGGCAAAAGATTTCCACAATATCGGTTTCGCCATTGGCGGCTGCGACGGCCGGTTCACCGCAGCGGGTTCCATCCTAGATGATCGCCGGCGGTTTTATATTGTAGAAGAATGTCACAGAAGATAGTCGAAGAAACGGCGGCCTAGCCTGCAATAGCCAGAAGGGGAGACGCCATTATATTTTCCATATATTATAGATTTCGTATATTTGTAACGTATTTATTCATACATTTGTAATGGATTGTGTAGTAGATCTGACATCAAATAGATTTAATATCACATTTGCATTGTTTAATGGAGATTACTTTAATTTAAAATGTTCGTTGATTATTGTTTAGATGTTTGTATTACTTAAATATGATGGATTGGATTTCAGTAAATTTAGAGTTCAATTTAATTTTTTTTAATGGATTGGATTTAAAATATTTAAGTTTTGACTTACGAGTAGTGTTTTGTGACAGCCATTTTGCGAACGGCTGACGGTTGCAAATTACAATTTGTGACCTTTTTGGAATTTTGCAGCGGTTGCGAATTGGAATTTTTCTTCGTAGAGTTTGATTCACGTATTGGATCTAAAAAAGTAATGAATTTTCATAACATATAAAGTAGATGTTATAATACTTATGTGGATAGTTACAAAATGATATATTGACCTTTGACTTTTATAAAAGGAACGGGTATTAAAGTTATCCTTTTATAACTTTCAGTTTTTTTTCACAATATATTTATTTAAGTTGCAGTTATACTTATCAAGTTTGTCCATTTTGAAATCCAATAAAAACGAAAATCCAATCAAAAAAATTTCAAAAAAGAAAATCCAATCAAAAAGGTTTCTTTCGAAAAATTATTGTGAGGTCCAATCTGTAATACAACAACAAGCATACTCAGTATATCTCAACGACACCAATAGTTACAGTTAGGGTCAGAAGAGGGTGAGAGGCAAGTAAACAATACCTCCATCCAAGAGATAGAGAGTTTGATTCCAGTAAGACTTCGGCTCTATACGTACCTACATAGATGACATAATAGTAGGCGTATAATGTGTTATGTGAGGTCCATCTGTAATGTAAAAGATAAATAATAACCAAAATATATACGTGTATCTATAGAAACTTTCTTGTAGGAGCAAAAACTCTCCAGACGATTTTGTTAAAATCGTAGGTGCTAAACGATTCTCACAAAATTGTGCAGAGGTAAGACGATTTTAGCGAAATCGTGTGGCACTTCGCGGCTATTAGTCTCTATACGATTTTGACATAATCATGTATGAAACTCCTAAGTAAATTTGGCAAAATCGTCTAATGGTATTGGTGGAATAAAGTAAAATTATGATATTTGTGAGTAATAAAAACTATAAGAATTTTTTCTTTTTATTTCCAGTTTGAGATAATGGTGCTTTCTGTTATGAATATACTGGAATATCAAGGATAAAAATAATGTTGATATACATTGTAGAGATAGACATTATAGTAGATGTGGATATCCAAAGTATTACGAATCTCTTTTGTATGTCAGATTAGATGTAGATATTCAAAAGAGTTTGTCCAAGTTTATCTTCACTCCATTGAGTTCTATAAATAGGGTCAGATATCATATATGAAAGACACCTTTGAGATACAGTTCTCTTGTTTCTCTTTTCTCTTTACTATACTCACTTGAGTTTATAACACGTTATCAGCACGATTCTCTAAATCGCTATAGAAGATTCAACGTGGGAACTGTATGCACGAGCCTTCTGCGGAACAGGCGTAGCGTCAATTGGCCGAAGCTTCATACTATCGTTAGGTACAAATTCCAATTTCGGCAACCATTTCATCGTTAGGTTCAAATTCAAATTAAGGTAACTGTTTCGCACCACCTCATTTACATATATGAAGAGCTTACGAAATCATATTATATTTTTATAATCATCAGCTTTGCACCAATGTATTATTGATATAATATGTTAAAACATACTATATCATTATAATGAGAAGTACATTTATTTGGTTTGTGTATATACATATGTACGTGGAGTATATCATTGACGTTATTTACGTACATAAATTGGATATACATGAAGTATACCAATGTCACTATTTATATTTGGCATACCTGAAGTATGAATAATGATCATGCCTGAAACATGACATGACTATATAATTAACATGCCTGAAACATTAATTGTTATCATGCTCGAAGCATCACATGACTAAATAATGATCATGCCTGAAGCATGACATGACTAAATAACCGACATGCCCGAAGCATAAATAGTTGCTATGCCTGAAGCATAAATCGTTGTTATAAGTAATTATTATGCCTGAAGCATTAATTGTTATCATGCCTAAAGCATGAATCGCTTTATCATTCCCGAAGCATAAATTGTTAACATGTCTAAAACATTAATCGTTATCATGCCCGAAGCATGAATCGCTTTATCATTCCTGAAGCATAAATTGTTAACATGCCCGAAGCATGAATTGTTACCATGCCCGAAGCATGAATTGTTAACATGCCGGAAACATGAATTGAGGAGTCAAAACATTTTTTTTTTTCGGAACAAATTTTGGCTATAAATTGAGGAGTCAAAACATGCCGGTAAATTTTTTTTCTGGAAATTGATTCGGCATTAATCGAAATGGCAGCAGTGGCAATTATGGCAATTATGTATGGATTTGCACCCGGCCTAATGAATTAATTCATTATTTGGATTAATTGCACCCGGCCTAATGAATTATGTATGGATTATTTATCAATTCATGCCCGAAGCATCATAATAGGATATAATATATCAATTCATTATCAATTCATGTATGGGTTATAATCTGGAGATGTTTATTTATTTATTTTTTTTGGCAATAAAAACAAATGCTCCAGAATTCCAGGAGAGGGGGTCGAACCTGCAACCCCCTGCTTACTGCCATTAGGCCAGGAGCCTTTTTCTCACCTATATGGGAGCAGCTTAATTTTCTATTACAAACAGCAATAATTCCAGAAAAATCAAAAAAAAAAAGGAGCCTGCCCGGATTATTAAGAAATGGCAATTTATTTTGGTGATTGTTAACAAACAGCAATCTTCTTTTGGTGATTATTAAGAATGGCAATTTATTTTCTATTACAAACAGCAATCTTCTTTTGGTGATTGTTAAGAATGGCAATTTATTTTAACGATTATCACCAGATACAAAAAAAAAAAAAAAAAAAATATATATTGTAAATTTTGCTGCTATTATTTAAGGCCACCAGGTGTCAAAAGGTTTTGCAACTGTACTCTCATATCGGTGACACCAAGATATATTGGACTCTTTGTGGTATACTTAAATCATCAGCCTTCTTCCTCTCTATTCTGTAACTCAACTTTCTCCTTGGTATTACGTAAGAATCATCCCTCTTTTGTATCTTGTACCTGGATTTCTTTTCTGCCTCACATCCTCACTTATGGATCATTGTAGTACCGTATCGAATCTGTTACAATTGTAATTGTCCATTGAATTTTTGACATATCTTTGATAGAAATAATGAGGCACGACATACTCATGTTATGCTTCAACTATAAATAATTGACATGCCTGAGGCATGAATAGTAGACATGTCTGAAGCACAAATAGTTGACATACCAAAAGCATACATGTCATTCTTTTCAGGTTTCGTTATTTACTGGTTTAGCATTTGGGATATTTGAGTTTGCATTTTTGCATTAAAATTGGCAAATGGCTATATGTTTAAGGAAACTAACTTTAATATCTAAGATGGATAGTGTTTTCTATATTTGATATGCCTGGAATATATTAATATCGTTGTTGTATAAATATTTGTCATACCTGAAAAATATAAATATCTATTCATGTATGAATAGTCGACATGCTTGAAGCATGAATAAGTTGACATGCCTTAACATTGAATATACCGTACATAGAACTGCACAGTAAATTAACTAATTGTTTGTATTGGAGGCTGTTGATTTTCTTACGTATTTATGTATAATGCGTAATCTATGCAGTACATTATTTGTTACTGTATTTGAAAAATTTCCAAACCAAAATACATTGAGAACAATTGTCTAATGTAGCGACCAAATTAATATTTATTTTTTTTTTGAAATAATGCCTACTTTCAATATTTAATGCCCGAGGTTTGGTCCATGGGAAAATTGAGAATATAATTTTTCTCCTTTCTACAATCATTAATTTGGCTATGTATATCCTTACTTTGGAAATTACGGCCCTTGCGTATATATGATTGTTTTCACATACTGGCCAATCGTAATTAGCAATTTTCTTCCATTATTAAGCAGTCAGTCGATTGGTTTAGATGCATCCAATTGAGATTTTGTTAGTATTAGAACAACAAATTGGATCGAGTTTGTGAAAATGAATTCAACGACAAGTCCTTGATGGATTTTGCCAGGATGCTTTAAACTTCAAAAATGAAAATACAAATTTTAAAACTGCATCACTGACATGTTGCAATTTTAACATTTTTGTAATCTATATGATCAATTGCACCATTATGTCAGAAGCATATGCAAATGAATTTTTATGCCTGAAGTTTTTAAAGCTCGAATCATGTAACATTAACTCAAACATGTAGTTTTGAGTGAATATCTTGTTTTTATCATATATTTTACTTATATCTGTAAAAATAAATACATACGTTTTCCACTTTCCACATATACAATATGCTCATGCAGTAGCAATATCAGGAAAGAACGTTTGAAATGTATTCTCATATATGAACTTTTGCTGAAAAACTACTATTCTCACCAGACCGGATTACCACTATTCCCTGTAGCGAATGGAAGTAATTATAATAATCTAGTGGTTGAGTTCGTGGTCATGAACATTATAGAAATTTTATATCGTACCACCTGAAGTGGTAAAACAAGGAAAAGCCTCAAGAGAATACCAAGGCTATGAAAAATGGTTTGCCAACTAAACGGACTTGTTACTAATGTTGAGCCTAAGCCACTGGTCCATACTTGCCATCAAGAAATTTTCTTGATTTTTATCCAAACATCCCAGTAGGATGCAGGCAAGAGACAACTAGTGCATTTTGCCTAGGTTGGTAACATTACATTGATTAATATATGAATAGTGTTTCCTGAAGAAACACCATTGACTATTTCTGAGTTGATATTACAAAATTAAATTTGATGTTAACATATCATCCAAAGTGAATGATATGCGCATATGTCTAGTTGACAGTAGAATGACACACACACAATTGACTGAGGACTCCAGAAGAGTTCTAATTGGCAAAAGCAAATGTTAGTACTAATTCGAATACTACAGCATCGATTGAGAGCTCCAGAAGAGCAACCATTTCATCAACGGGTGATACACATATATTGATTAATATGGCATCATTTTCCACCAAGTCGAAAGGAAACGATTGAGTTTAAAAGATATAAGCGTTAATAGCATTCATATTGAACAATGAATGAGGGGAATATGAAATATAAAATTTTTATAGACAATTATTCAAGCCAGAAGCTTGTTAAAGAAAAACTCCCAATTTTCTCTATGGATTGTATTATGCGACTATACATCCAGTAAAATGCGATATTGTGATGAACCAGAAGTTCGATAATCAAAGTTCTTTACGACATAATCGACTTGGTCACCCAGAAAGAATAATGATACGTACAATTGTACAACACTCACCCGAGTAATCTTTAAAGAACCAAAGTTTCTAGAAACTCTTTCATGAACAAAAAGATTATCTTATCTCATGATTGTGTGTGTCGCTCATGTGAGTTTTCTCCCGCAGAGAATAATAGCTTTTGCTAAGCTTCTTGCTCATTTTATATACTTTGGAGCATGCATTCTCCAAATACATTTACTAGTTATTGTATGTCTTAAAATTGATGTTGAGCATTCAGTTGCAAGTGTGCACACTTAAAATGGCCCAGTAGTGTCATTTATTAAACGTTTACAACTGACTGCTAGACGTTTGATTTTAAGGACCAATTTACACACATGAGTTTGGGAACATGTAATTATACATGGATCAGCATTGATTTGGTGAGCTAGTTTTCCCGCCGTTAGGGGGAGAGAAAGTGCCGGTTCCTGAAGAACGGCGTGAAATTATATGGAACGTTCCTTCACTATCTCACCTTAACTTATAAACAAATCAATGCGAGCAAGAAGTAAAATGATAACAAAATCCCACGTTTTGGCGATGAACACGCCGATTCGACTTGATGTCTCTGAAGGACATGATAATGGTATACCAAAACAAGTCTAAAACGTGGACGCCCTGTTGGTGTAAAAGATAAAAGCTCTCGAAAGAGAGTGGTACAAATAATACTCCAGAAGAGAATACTCTACAAGAGATTAGATGTTCACAACTTGAAAGCGCTATAGAAATAAGAACTGATCAGTCTAAAAGTCAATAGACAAGTTGCTCCTGAAGAAGCAAGTGAACACAATTTTGAAAAGATCTCTTTAAATTATAAGAGAAAATTGGGATAGACAAATGATCATTATTGGTCATTATTGATTGAGGGATTGCATGTGAAGTTAAGAATCAGGATCCTGAACCAATGTTAACTGAAAAGTGTCGACACATAAATCATTGGCCAAAATTATGCAATCCAAACCCCTGAAGAAAAAAGTTGCAAAGCATTTGGACCCGTAGTCCAAAACCCTTGAAGGGAAAGTCGCATTCGCAAATTATTTGACCTGTAGTCAAACCCCTGAAGGGATCAAACATATTTGATATAAATGAGTTTTTCACAAAGAAATAGGCTTGACTATGATGAAATATATTCCCCGATAATTGATGCCATAACATTACAATATTCAGTCAGCCTAGCAGTCACTTAAATCTTGATATGCGGTTAATGAACGAGGTTACCGCTTACTCATATGAATTATAAAACGATGATATAAAATCCCAGAAGGATTTAGATTGCCTGCAGCATGTAACCAAAAGATGAATGAACTATACTCAATCAAATTATAGGAATCATTGTATGGATTAAATCAACATGGCAGGATGTACATGTTGATAATCTAAATCTAGTTGGAACTCTTGAAGAGCTTACTAAAACTTTTAGTTGTATCATGAAAGGATTTGAGATGAAAGACTTTGAGAAGATCAAATGTTCTCTCGACCTGCAGATCGAGCCTTGAGTAGTCATAACGTGGTATAATCGAAAGACTCATTTCGACCACGAGAAGATAACGAAGAATTATTAGGTCCTGAAGTACCATATCTTAGTATTATTGGTATTTTAAAGTATCTTGCGAATTTCGATACTATATATATAGCATTTTCAGTGAATTTATTGAGAATGTATAGTTCAACACCAATACGAAGACATTGAAATAATGTCAAACACATTTTTATCTTATTGGAACACCATATGGGTGTTTATACTACTCAAGGAAGGTACCACCACAATTAGTGGATTATGCTGATGCTGGCTATCTGACTCGCATAAGGGAATACCACAGAATGGATATGTTTTGGTGCGGTCATATTATAGAGATGAGTGAAACAGACATTTACAACCATGTATTCATCATTATAAGATTTTGGCATTGCATGAAGCAAGATGTGAATGCTTTTGCTTGAAGTCGACGATTCAGCATATTGAAGACACCGACAACAACGTTTGAGGATCATGAAAGATGTATTGTTCAAGTTGAAAATGGCTACATCCAAGAAGAATGAAGCATATATCACCAGAGTTCTTCTACACTTATGACCTCGAGAAGAATGATGATATTAATATCCAGCAGATACAATTAAGCCAGATTTTTGATGACTTGTTCACAAAAGCGCTACATTTAAAGAGATGATCTACAACATTGGATTGCGCCGACTCAAAGATCTCTTGCCAGCATCAGGGGGAGTGTGATTACTACATGCACACTGTACTCTTTTTCCTTCGTCCAAGTTTTTTATCCCACAGGGTTTTTCTTGGCAAGGTTTTAACGAGGCAGTGTATCACACTTACCGATTTTTACGAATGTGTACTCTTTTTCCTTCGACCAAGTTTTTATCCCACTGGGTTTTTCTTGGCAAGGTTTTAATGAGGCATATTCTATAAAGTTTGGATATCCAAGGGGGAGTGTTATGAATATACTGGAATATCAAGGATAAAAATAATGTTGATATACATTGTAGAGATAGACATTATAGTAGATGTGGATATCCAAAGTATTACGAATCTCTTTTGTATGTCAGATTAGATGTAGATATTCAAAAGAGTTTGTCCAAGTTTATCTTCACTCCATTGAGTTCTATAAATAGGGTCAGATATCATATATGAAAGACACCTTTGAGATACAGTTCTCTTGTTTCTCTTTTCTCTTTACTATACTCACTTGAGTTTATAACACTTTCTTCAGTTGTCGGTAGAAAACGAAATACTCTCTTTTTTTTTATTTAAGATTGTCCTAGTTCGATTTGAACCAAATTTAAAAAAGTTCGTTTATATTAGTCCCTATTCTTATTTTTGTTAATTGATGTAAACTAATCTTAGGTCCCTTAGAACGCATTAAAAGGAGGATTGAATAGTGTGCTCACCAAGTATGGATATTTTCTTGAATTTTTTTTTGTTTTTGAGTGCAAACCAATACTTGGGTGTGTTCTTGAAATGAATAAAATTTGCGGAAGAGTAAAGAACATAATATGTATAGAGGTCCAAGTCAATGTAACTCTACTCTTCTACCTTCTTGATTTTTCACAAGAAGGATTTTGAAAAGGGGATTGTTATTTCTTTAGAGGGAAACAACAATCACAACAAAATCCAAATACAAAGAAAACTAGGACACTTGCCTAGACCACAACCAAGAAAGCCAACCCCTTGAAATCTAGCCTCCCAAGAACTTCCCTGCACTTCAAGGAATTCTTGTAGAGAGTATAATGCAGCACCACACTATCAACTAACTCTCCAAGGTCTGAATTTCTTCAAACAAGAAGCATCCTTGCTTCTTGACTAACAATCTACACAGCCCTTCATAACCTTCACTCAACAAGAAGAAGACTCTTCCTCTTCTTTACAACACAACTCTCAACAATAAAGTAAAATATACAATGTCACAATTATTTTGAGAGCTTAAACTTTGAGAGAAACTTAAGAACTTTGATAGTAGAAAGTTAGAGGACAAAGGAGATGAAACCCTTGTTTTATCTTTCTTCCTTCTAGCCGTTTGAACACTCTTGCATGAGCAAATAATGGGCTTTGTCTTTTTGTGATGACATGTCTTCATCTTTGGAGATCTTTTCTTGGATGGATGAAGACTTCTTGAGGAAGCTTCTTTTGGAAAGCTCAAAGAGGAAATATGATTTCTCCAAAAGAGAGAGAAAACCAGTGAAATTGCACTAAAAATGAGGTTACAAATGTCAAGTAAACGTTAGAAAATGCAGCATAAGACATTTGTATCATAAGTCACATGAAGCGCCCAACGTGTTTTATGAGTAGGCGTTCAATGTGACATGGAACGCCTTATGTGTTTTTGAACTGGCATTCAATGTGACATGAAGCGCCTTACGTGAATAAGAAGCACTTGTTCAATGTCCAATGAAGCGCCGGTTGTGGGCAGCAGAACTCGTTTGAAGTCACATGAGGCGCCTGATCTCAACTTTCATATTTGTTCGAAGTAGTTCTAACTTTTACTAAAAAGTAACTTGATACTAGTGCCCATTTTGGGGGAAAAGTTCATTTGACTTTGTAATACACATGACGCTCTTGTTCAAGCGTTCAAAGTGTACTGTTTTTCTTCTTGACACGTGAAGCACCTGATGTGGGCGTTCGAAGTATACTAGAATCCAAACACTTCACATGAAGCGCCTTATGTAGGCGTTCGAAGTGCATTGGTCTCCAAAAACTTTACATTAGGCAGCTTATGTAGGCGTTTGAAGTGTACTGACTTTCAGACACTTCACATTATGCGCCATATGTAGGTATTCGAAGTGTCAATTATGCAAATCATCAAAACTTAACACATTCCAGCATTCTCCTTCTTTTTGATGATTTCACATTGTGCAGAACTTTTAAAGTTAGCTCCCCCTTAACCTATGCTCCCTCTCACTCCATGACTAAGTTTTTCTTAAGTATATCTTGATGAATCAAATATAATGGTATAGATAGGTTAACCAAAAATCATCATCAACAAATTTATTAGAAAAGCAAAATAAGTCCATTTCATTTCTAATTGAAAATTTTGCATTAACACATATCATCAAAACGAGAAAGAAAAAATTCAATTAATCAGTATAATTATGCATTTCCAACTCCGCTAGAACCGGCACATCTACCTGGAGGTGTAAATCCTCCAAATCCGAAACCTCCGCTGGTTGCAAAATCATCAAAACAACACATGGACCCTTAAGCACTACCAGAACCGCCAGCAGCACCAGCACCACCAGCACTTTCTTCTCCTAAATCATCAAAATCAAAGGGGAGCTGAAACCATGGACTTAGTTGTAAGAAAAATAGTCATGTGGTATTCGTTCTGCATATGCTGAGCTTCATGCTCTGCATCGCGAAGTTGCAACCGTTCAACAGTTTGTTCAAGTGATGCAATCTGTGATAGCAATTCCGGGTCATTGCTACCACCTTCACCTTCTTGAGGTGCTTCGTCGACCTCATCAGTAATATCCAGAATGGTAGTGTCCTTCCTTCGTTGGGAATCAATGGCTTGGGCAATGTTGAAGTTATCGTAGAAGTCTGTCTTTGCCACCTTTGTCAGTTCTTCATCAGGTATGACAATACCCTTGGACTTCGTCAGAATGGTAACAATATTGGCAAAGGGTAAGGCCTTTGACCCCTTCCGGAGAGCAGTCATAATGACTTCTACCATGATCCATGCAAAGTTTAACTGGGTCTCATGTTTGAGACGATAAGTAACATAGAATTCCATGTTGCTTGGATTTCTAGTTGCTTTACCTTTGACACTGTAGGTGACCACAACCAACAGTATTCGGTTCACCAGAGATATGTTCTGAGTCTTCTTTGTGGGAAGATATCCCAGATCAAATTTTACATCTTGCTCACGGACTCCGTATTCGCTACTCCAGTCAAATACGGAGAAATCACTTGATCCCTCATTTCTTACTCCTAGAGCATCACATATTTCTTAGATGGAGAAGCTGAGGGCGTACCAGCAACGACAGTGTGCAGGGAGAATTTCTGGGACTCAGATTGTGGAGTAATCCACATGTTGGCATAAAATAGCCTGGTGTGGTCTCTGGAGAATTTCTATATGTCACGTCTGGACAAAAGAGAGGTCCAGCCTTTATGATCCAACAGGCTGATGACTTGATTTTGTTGTGAGCCTTAGTGAAGTCACTGAGGCGAATTAGTTTTAGGGGGCACGACGGGTATGTTGTTGCTGTTCCATTCTTCATAGAGCAAGTGTGAATGAAGTGATATATGGATACTTTTGCCCGCGTGAGGAGGTGGATTGGTAATGTTAGAGTCAAATTTCTTTATCCAAGGAAAGTTATCCTTGGAGAGCCCTTCATAGAGAGATGTGAGTTCTTGTGGTTCCACAACGCCAGCAGTTTGCTTGCGTTTGTGTCCCCTTCGAATGCGTCTTGAAGGACCTGCTGAAGCCATCTTAGAGTGAAAAATGAAGTTTTGAGAATAGGAATAGAGAGGATTTTTAGAAGTTTTGTGAGAAGGTAGGAAGATGAGGATGAAATATAAAGAGAAGATGATGCGTGCAAGACATGGGCTCCAACAATTCCACCTTCCAAACGTCCTTCACTATGGGTTAGGCACAAGGAAGAAGACTTTCCCTTGCTTCCTTAGTGAAACAAACGATTGGTTCAACAAGCAAGAACCAACACTTCAAGATAGTCGTTGATCAGACAAACCACAAAGGCCCTCCTGGACGGCACCTTTAAGAAATAGAAAAACCTTCAAAATGCTCAACTTTGAAGGATATTAACCTAGGTTTTTAATGCAAAACAAAGAAAACAAAGTCTCAGAAGAAGTGAAGAAAAATGTCAAGATTTTATTTTATCCAAAGTTCTCCTCAAACTCGGCCAAAGGGGGCCCGTTTATAGATGTCTAAAGACCCTAAAGATAGCCAGATGTAATCTAAAAAAGTAGTTAGAAAAACATTTGAATTGAACTTGAAATTTGCTAATTGTTTGAATTCAAAAAACTAGAAAATTCCTTGCTAAAAATTGGTTGAATGTCTCCTTGATCCAGCCATGGAAAATAAGGCCTTGGAGAGCTGATTTGATGAGTAGGATGGGGTTGAAGTTGAATTCAAAAGTTGGATGAAGTTTGAATTCAAGTTGAGTTTGCATTTGAGTGCACTTTGAATTTGGTTGTTGACTATCCTTTCCACCTCCTTCCAGTCGTGTGTGATGAATATTGAGGTGTTGGAAGTCTGATTTGATGATGATAAAGTGATTGGAATTGAATTCAAAGGATGGTTGAAGATTGAATTCAAATTGAGTTTGAATTTGAATTCAAACTTGGATTCAATTTTGAATTGTGATCTCTTCTTCTTTCTCCTCCAAGTTGGCGTGTATTTTGTGGCTGATGTCTCTTTTTTGAATCTTGAAATTTAGGTCTCAAATTGGTTGAAACTTGAATTCAAATCATGGTTGAATTTGATTTCAAGTTTAAATTCAAATTTGGTCTCCATCTTGAACTACATCTTGGCCGCCCCCTTTTGATTGTTGGAGATAATTGAGCTAATTTTTGAAAAAGAATTCCATCTTGGACACATTTGAACGTGTCTTTGTGGAGACAAACATTCTTCTCAAGACAACATTTCTTTGTCCCCCTTTTTGAAACACACGCCTACAATGCATTTTGGACCTCCCATTTGGCTTGGAACTTCCATGTACCTAATTTACCTACAAAGCAAACATATAAAAAATAAGGATCACAAGAAAACAAAATAAAGAACACACTCACACACACACAAGGACCAATCGTTCATAATGAGGGTTCAATATGATGAATCCAATGAACCTTAGGTTCAACTTGAACATGCTTGTACAAGAAGATTCCAACTTGATGTCCAAGTTCTCTAGCCCTCCTTCTTGTCATAGGACCCATGACCTCTTGATGGGATCCCCAATCCTCATCAATCCCCCCTCCTCAAGAGGATTCTTCCTCGAATCGAAAGGGTCATCAGTTAAAGGAGTGAGGTCAGCAACATTAAAAGTAGAAGAAATAGAACCATACCTCTCGGGAAGATCAAGGATGTAGGCATTGTCACATATACGTTTTAAGACTTTGAATGATCCATTCCTCTAGGTAACAATTTTGACTTTCGTTCAGTGGGAAATCTTTCTTTGCATAGATGTAACCAAACCAAATCACCGGGTTCAAACACAACTTATTTTCTATGTTTGTTGGCTCGTTTTTCATAAGCTTGGTTTTTCTTCTCAAGTTGCGCTTTAACGTTTTCATGCAGTTTCTTTATCTTTTCTGCTTTTTGTTTACCATCAAGACTCGAACGTTCATGTACGGGAATGGGAATCAAATCAAGAGGGCACAAGGGGTTAAAACCATACACGATTTCAAATGGACTATGCAAGGTACCGTGATGAACGCTCCTATTGTATGCAAATTCAATATATGGTAACCAATCTTCCCAATGTTTAAGATGTTTTTGCAAAATGGCACGCAAAAGTTGAGAAAAGTACGATTAACTGCTTCAGTTTGTCCATCAGTTTGTGGGTGAGCTATGGTAGAAAACAACAATTGAGTACCAAGTTTAGCCCACAAAACACGCCAAAAATGACTTAGAAATTTTGTATCTCTATCACTTACAATGGTACGTGGCATGCCATGCAATCTCACAATTTCTTTAAAGAACAAGTCATCAACATGTGTGGCATCATCAAATTTCCTACATGCAATGAAGTGTGTCATTTTTGAAAACCTATCTACCACAACATAAATGCTATCGCGCCCTCCTCGAGACGTTGGAAGTCCTAAAGTGATGTCCATGGAAATATCAATCCAAGGGGAATCAGGGACGGGTAATGGCGTGTAAAGGCCATGTTGTTGGGACTTGGATTTGGCTTGTTTGCAAGTGATGCAACTACCACATAACCTCTCGACGTCTACGCGCATGTGTTGCCAATAGAAATGTTCCTTAAGGGTTTCAAGGGTTTTGAACACTCTAAATTGACCCAATAACCCTCCCCCATGGGCTTCTCTAGTCAATGCTTCTCGTAGGGACGATTGGGAAACACACAATTTATGCTCTTTGAAAAGGTATCCCTCATGCATGTAGAATTTTCCGAATGGTGCCTCTTTACATGACTCGAAAATGGTGCCAAAATCATGGTCATTGGGGTAGAAGTCCTTAAGTGATTCGAATCCTAAGAATCGTGAGGATAATGTAGTCACTAACATGTATCTCCTAGAGAGGGCATCAGCAACTATATTGTCCTTTCCTTGTTTGTACTTAATCACATAACGGAATTGCTCTATAAACTCTACCCATTTAGTATGTCTTTTGTTCAACTTTCCTTGCCCTTTAAGGTACTTGAGGCTCTCATGGTCAGTGTGGATCACAAACTCTCTAGGTTGAAGGTAGTGTTGCCAAGTTTGTAGGGATCTCACTAGGGCATAAAGTTCTTTGTCATAGGTAGAGTAATTCAGTGCAGCGCCTTTCAACTTCTCGCTAAAGTAGGCTATGGGTTTCTTATCTTAGGTCAATACTGCTCCAAAAAATTTCAACTGATGCATAAACGTGTTTCCCCTTTTTCTTTTCTCTTTTTCTTTTGTTTTTCTTTCCTTTCTTGCTGTTTTCAACATAAGCAGATTTCTGATTTTTTTACCAGTGGTAAAAATGGTATTTTTTTCACTTTTGCCCTAAGAATTTTCGTTTTGGGCAAAATAGTTCAATGAACTGGAATCGCAGTGTGTTACCTTTAATTGCAGTAAAATAACCTTGGAAGTGAGGGAAATTGAGGTTGGAAAGAAGTAGGGTTAGGGTTAGCGTTTTTCAATTTGGGGATTTTTGCTTATTTGGGGCCTTTGTGGACTTGGAGCTTTAAGAACTGAATGGATGGTATATATGGGCTATTTGGGTTGGCAATTGAAGATACGTGTGGTCAATTTGGGTAGTGGACGGTTTTAGGACAGAATCGAACAAAGTTCAAATTCTAGGGTTAGGTTTTTTTTTTGAATGAGTTGGGAACTTTTGATTCTGACTTTGCTTGGCAGAATTGTTTTAGGGTTTTTTGTTAAGAGGTTAAATAAGGTATATTGGAATCTAGTTGATGGGTTTTAGGATTGGTCTTGGAATGGTTTTTGGGCTGTGGGAAAATAGGTGAACGTTTAGGGTTTCGGTGGGGTTGAAGGTGACTTGTGTGTAGAGAAAAAGAGGTTTGAGTGATTTCAAAATGTATGATTTAAATGTGCTTAAAAACATGCATGACATAAATGTGCATGACATATTGCATGTAACTTGCCTTATATAGTTCATATATAATGTTGCCATACTAACGAGCCATGAAGCTTTAAAGCTTACATCAAATGGCAAACATTTGTTGTGTTTGTACTATTTTCAGGTGCCACCATTAATGAACTGAACTAGTTCATTAAGTGAAGTACTTAGTTAATTAAACTAAGTAGTTCATTAAAGGAAGCAACATTTGGACAAGGCACAAAGGCAACAAGACTAAGAAAGAAAAGTCTCCTCCTCCTCCTTCACCACATATATACACACATATATATACATAAATATATATATATTTTCAGATTTTTTGAAAAAGGCACATACACATTTATTCCAACGTACTACCGACACGTTATATATTTTACGTACGTACGTTAACGTCACACCACCACACTTAACTCATATTTATGAGTATATTCAGGTCTTATATCATATGACATAAGTCATGGTGATGACAAATTAAATACGACACGTTAAAAGGTTCTAAACCGAAAAATGTCGTATCGGGCGAATACCGAAACTTCGCCAACGTGTCACGTACTTGCCATAAATAGATGGCCAGCCCCTACACCTCAAAAATCTCTATAATTTTCGTGGGTGTGATGTTATTTCCAGCCATAAAATCATTCCATGTTGGCACACACAAATCACCCCACATTAAGGCCAAATTGTGGAGATTCCAATTTCAATTTTGTCACATGTAAATGGCGCCACTTTACCAGCCAATTGCTGAATATTAAAGTTTAATTTATTTATATTATGCGTAACATAATATATATAACATGTGCAAAAAGTTGGAATTTAATTCGAGAAAAATCGGGTAATCGATAAACATCGAAAAATCGGTTTTCTACGTACACAACACATGGAACGTTTTTGGCACATCATACGACATGTATCTAGACACTTTTTACATATTTCATACATCTTAAAGTGTTCTAGAAAATTAAATTAAGGGCTGATTGGAATATACCATGTGTGTATTATTAAATGTGCACTATTTTACAAAGTTTGCAAAAATAAAATTCAACACATGTATATACATATTATACACGCCTATACCAGCTTGATGGAGCCTATGTAGAGCCTTGTTGGCATATTGATTGGTCAAGAATCAAGCATACAATATTGGTGACTTAAAGAAAGAAGCTACAAAAGGTAATGTTTCAAATTTCATCTCATTTGTAACACATGCTGAAAATTTCAGCATGTGGATTATAGGCTGGCCGAATTTCATCCATTATGAGGTTATATTTTGTGTCTTGAAACATGTGATTAATTGGAAGACAATTTGGAAGCAATTTGAATAAGATATGAAATTATAATTGTGATATCTTGAATATCACACATGCTGAAAAATTTCAGCATGTGTGTGAACGAACCTAGGCCGATTTTTGGCCATGTGAGTGTCCAATTTTATTCCCAAAATTGATGAAAATATTGTATACTAATTGGTGATTTATTTTTAAGAGAAATATCAAAGAAAACTTTATAACAATTTGAAATGAACACCCATGTATCACATGCTGAAATTTCAGCATGTCAAGTCTCAATAATGGCCGATTTTTTCATCATTGTTGTAAGGAAATTATCTTGCTTAATTTATGTGAGGATCTTGGAAGTTATGGTAATTGTTTTATGGTGATTTTGGAACATGTTTTTAGTGGAATTCTCAGATTTTCCTAGTCATCAAGTGATGACAACATTCAACCAATCAATGAGTGCCAAGTAAGCAAGAGTTAAATGATCATCCAATGAGGAGGTGCCAAGTAAGCAAGACCATGTCACAATGATGCCACATATTCTTCCAAAGACTTAGAAGATAATTTTCAAGAGGAGTAATAGCACCAAGGGGGCGGCCAAATCAAGATTAAAAGGAAAGGAAGAAGAGCAAAACAAAGACAAGAAAAAGCATTGCAATCTTGAAGCAAAAAATCGCCTACCTCTCTTCTTCTACACTCTCTTTCTTTCTTCTTCCTAAAAGCCTATTGTACTTACATTCATATACTTGAATAGGCTTCTCTTAGACCACCACATATTCTTTTATCTTTGTAAAAGATTGATCAAGGTGTGATCAATCTTCAATCTTGCAAGGTGGTGGTGTTCGTGTGCATTGTATTCAACATACAAGGTTTGTAAAGGGTTAGAGTTGGTGTGTAACTCCATCAACCCTGTGGTAAGGTGTTTTTGTGTTGTGTGATTAGTGTGAACCAAGGAAGGTGTTCCTCGAAGACTGGAGTAGGTTGTTTATAACCGAACTAGTATAAAATTCTTGGTGTCATTTACTTTCAGCACTTATATTCTGTTTCAGCACTGTTTATCCTTTTTGATTACGGTCGTAAAAATAGTAAACGTTTTTCAAAAATTATGAAACTTTCTAGAATAATATCCACACGGCTTAAGGTTAATTTGGCACAAGTTTCAATCCTTTTGGACAAGTATAAGTCAATCAAACGTCCAAAGTTCTGAGACTAGTGCAGTCTGATTTTCAGGCTTGCAAAGGTTGAGACTTTGATAGTATTTGACTAAATTACCAAAAGAATTTTTCAAAACTTTTTCAACTCATTTAAATATAACATATAAGGGGTTAGTGTTTAAAATTTCAGACAATTTGGAGTTACGTACAAATAGGAATAAATTTTTCAAAACAGTCTACCGTTTCTGGAAGATTCGCGCAATCTGACCACTAATGATATTTGAAGGGGTTAGAGGTTGAATTTAAATCTGAAATTTTTAGGAGACACTCATAACATCTGAGGCTAAATTCTCTCAAAATTTCAGAATTTTTGAAGACCTACAACCTAGTTTTAAAAATGTTTTAAAACTGGTCCTGAAAACAGAAATTGTTTTCAGAAGTTGAGTTCTTGAGTCAAAACAATTTTAAAAACCACACTTTTCGCACCAACTATTCAACCCCCCTTCTAGTGGTGCCTTGAAGATCCTACAAGTGGTATCCGAGCGCAGGAACACTCACTTCAAAGGATCCAACGATTCACGTGAGATGACAACCACAAATCTCAAAACCAAGCAAGAAGGTATGTTGAGCCAAAGGCCTCCTCTTTTTGACGGTGAATCTTTCACTCAATGGAAATTAAGAATGAAGCTCTTTATTATGGCAATTGATATTGATCTTTGGTCAATCATAGAAGATTGTCCTTTTGTTCCATCTAAGTTATCCACCGTAGACGGAGTCACACTAGAAGTTGTTAAACCTAGACAATAATATACAAGTGAGGATAAAAAGAGACTTAGCATGAACGCTAGGGCTATGCAATTACTTTTAAATGGATTAAGTAAGAGTGAGTCTAGTTATGTCTCAAACTGTTCTAGTGCACAAGAAATATGGAGAATACTTGAAATGAAACACGAAGGCACTAGTCAAGTAAAAGAGTCCAAGATAAACATGCTTATGTCCACACTCGAGTCATTTAAATTATTGCCTAATGAATCTATTGTTGATATAGATCTTCGCTTGACTAACATCTACAATTCTCTTGAGTCTCTTGGTAAAGTCTTTACCATGTAGGAAAAGGTACAGAAAGTCTTGTGAAGCCTCCCATCCGAGTGGGACCCTAAAGTGACCGCTATAGAAGAAAGCAAAGAAACTAAGTCAATAAAGATGGAAGAATTAATTGGATCACTTAAAGTTTATGAGAATAAACTCACCATACGAAAATCGAAATCATCTAAACAAGGTAAAGCTATTGCTTTTAAATCAAATGAATATGTCTCTACTTCTTCCGATCACGTAGATGATAGTGATTCTGAATCAGATAACGATGACTTAATTCTATTGGTTAAAGGTTTAAGAAAATTTATGAGAAAGTCATTTAGAAACAAAAATAAGGGTACCTCGACTAAAAGAAATAAGAACAAGACAAATGATAAAGATGTTAAATGTTATGAATGTGGCAAACTTGGACATCTATCATATGACTGCCCTAATAAGGAAAAGCAAACAAGTAAATACCCTGACAAGGAACGGAGCAAGAATAGACTCGTCTCAGAACCTAAGCAAAGGAAACGAGCTCTCAAAGCCTCCACTTGGAGTGATACATCGGATTCCGAGACTGAAACCGAAGAGGAGACTGCACAAGTATGCTTTGTGTCCAAAGCATCGAATGAGGTATCATCTGACTCTGATTCTGACTCTGAGCCTTCTTATGATGATCTTTTTAGTTAGTACTTAGAACTGTATAAATTCACTAAGACTCTCGCTAAAGAAGCGGTTAATTGAAGACAAAAAGATGTTAGATTCTTCTAACAAAAATCTTGTCGCTCAATTAAACGATTCTAAAGAAGAGTCATCATGCATCATTAATGCATTAAAGACAGAGATTTCATCATTGACCACGCAAAATAATGAAATGAAATCCGAGATTTCAAGTTTGAAATCAAGGAATACAGACTTAGAGAAAATGATGAAACAGTTTGATACGGAATCTAACATGATGCATCGTATTATCTTATCAGAAAAGCATGATAGTGATAGAACGGGTTTGGGATACGTTGAAACAAATGAAGTATCCACCAAACCAACTAAGTTCGTAGTGTCTAAGAAAGTAGACACCCCAAAGCCAAAAACGGCGTCTAAGATGACGCAAAGATCCTCTCTCCCCTCCTCACGCCCCAATTCTTCCTCATATCATGCGAAATACAATTTTGTGCCATATAGATATAAGAAGAAACAAGTAATGCATACACGTCATCCATTTCATTCATCTAGATCACGCACTACGCACACAAACACAAGGACATATCAAAAACGTCCTACATACAATGAGTATAAAGGAGTTCTTGGCCAAAGGCCCAAAGTGCATTCACCACATGTTTATTACATTGCACCTTCATCAACATTCTTGCCATTTGCTAGACTAAGAAGGATCACCCAAGTATAGGTACCGAAAGGTACTTTTACCAAGAGGTGATTAACTAACTCGCAAGGACCCAAAGTTAAAAGGGTACCTAAATCATTTTTGCACATTGCAGGGAGCCCACACATCAAAAGATACATCTATAAAGTGGTTCCTTGACAGTGGCTACTCGAGGCACATGACGGGTGACCTGAGCTTGTTCATGAAATTAAAGAAGGTCACAAAAGGCGGATCCGTGACCTTTGGAGACAACAACGAAGGCAAGATCATCGGAAAAGGTACAATTGGCAACCCAAGCACTCTTCAAATCTCCAATGTCTTTTTGGTAAGCAACTTACCTATAATCTTCTTAGCATTTCGCAATTTATTGACAATGGTTTTGATGTGTGTTTCACTCACCCTTATTGCAATATAATAAATAAAAATGGAGAAACCGTTTTAAAAGGAAAACGAGAAGGAAACATCTATACACTTTCTATAGATGATATGTTAGACGCCAAAGTTAAATGTTTTATGTCAAACGAACCCAACGTAAATTTATGGCATAAACGTTTAAGACACATTGGTATTTCTACACTAGAAAAACTCCAACGAAAGAACCTAATACGAGGATTGCCTACGCTTGATTTAGACAAATTTCAGTTGAGTGAATCTTGCATAAAAGGCAAACAAACACGCGAGTCACTTAAGACTAAGAATGAAATAAGCACAACTAGAGTCTTAGAACTATTACACATTGATTTGTTTGGTCCTAGTCGCACTACGAGCCTTGGTGGGCATCACTATGCATGCGTAATTGTTGATGATTTTACTCGTTATACTTGAACTTTATTTCTTGCACATAAGGATGATAGTGCTATTGAGATTGCAAAATTAATCAAACAACTTGAAAATCAATACGGTGTCAATGTGAAAAAGATAAGAAGCGATAGAGGCAGTGAATTTAAAAACAAGGAAATGATTTCATTTTGCGAAGAAAAATGAATCAAGCATAAGTTTTCGCCACCTAGAACTCCACAATTAAATGGAGTAGTAGAAAGAAAAATAGAACATTACAAGAAATCGCTAGAACTATGTTATGCAAAAATAAATTGCCTAGATTTTTGTGGGCGGAAGCCGTAAACTGTGCATGCTACATAGTGAATCGCTTATCCATTAGAAAGAAAATAAACAAGACGCCTTATGAGATATTAAATGATCGCACGCCTAAGATTGACTATTTTCGTGTGTTTGGATGCAAATGTTTTGTTTTAAATAGAAAAGATAATTTAGATAAATTTGAATCTAAATCAATTGAATGCATCTTTGTTGGATATTCTGTAAATTCAAAAGCATATAGATGTTATGATCCTCTCACTAGACAAATCATAGAATCTATTCATGTGAAGTTTAATGAATTTGGTGAGATTGATAAAGATAAAGAATATGATGATGACTTTGAATTGAAACCCGTGTTGAATGAAGATGATGGTACGTTTGATATGCATGATATGCATGATACACTAGAAATGCATGATCACTTAGAGACGCACGATAACATAGAAAATAATCAACCAAGATGGCATAGAGATCACCCACATGATCTCATTATAGGCGACATCACTCACGGTGTGCGACCACGTAGAAGAATAACTTCGGATGAAATAAATAAATTTCATGCTATGATTTCCGAAATTGAACCCAAAAATGTGCATGATGCTTTGAGTGATTCTTCTTGGATTGATGTTATGCTTGATGAGCTTAATCAATTTGTTAGAAATGATGTATGGGATTTAGTGCCACGACCACAAGATAAGACCATAATAGGCACAAAGTGGGTGTTTAGAAATAAAATGAATGAAGAAGGAAAGGTCGTTAGAAATAAAGCTAGACTTGTAGCACAAGGCTATAATCAAGAAGAAGGAATTGACTATGATGAAACATTTGCACCCGTAGCACGTCTAGAAGCTATACGACTTTTACTTGCCATTGCTTGCATGAAAGATTTCAAACTTTGTCAAATGGACGTAAAAAGTGCATTCCTAAATGGATTTATACAAGAAGAGGTATACGTGAAGCAACCACATGGTTTTGAAGATTTGAAACATCCCGATCACGTGTACAAACTAAAGAAGGCACTATACGGACTAAAGCAAGCACCTAGAGCATGGTATGATCGTTTTGCTACTTTCCTTTTAGAAAATGGTTTTAAACGAGGTACTATAGATAGTACATTATTTTTGAAACAAGATAAATCGGATTTACTTGTTATTCAAATCTACGTTGATGACATTATTTTCGGTTCTACCTCACATAAACTTGTTGAAGATTTTGAAAATTGCATGAAATCCGAATTTGAAATGTCTATGGTTGGCGAACTTAACTATTTTCTTGGCTTGCATATTAAGCAAACGAGTAAAAGCATTCACATAAGCCAAACTAAATATGTAAATGACATGATTAAAAAGTTCAACTTTGAAAATTTAAAACCAAACCCCACCCCTATGAGTGTCACTACTAAATTGGATAAAGATGAACATGGTAAAGATTTTGATAATGCCTTATATCGATCTATGATTGGTTCTTTGCTATATCTTACTGCTAGTAGGCCTGATATCATGTTCAATATATGCATGTGTGCACGTTTTCAAAGTCAACCTAAGGTGTCTCACTATAATGCGGTAAAAAGAATATCCCATTATATTAAGCACACGCCCACCTTAGGCATTTGGTATGATAAAGATTCTGAATTTAACTTACATGCTTATACTGATGCAGATTACGGTGGAAGTAAGATAGATAGAAAAAGCACGAGTAGCACTTGCCAATTTATAGGAAACTCACTCATTTCATGGTTTTCCAAAAAGCAAGCAACCGTTGCTTTGTCCACTACTGAGACTGAGTACATGGCACTTAGCCTTTGCTGCACACAGTTGTTATGGATAAAACAACAACTCTCGGACTTTGGAATTACCGTAGATAAAATTCCTATATATTGTGATAGTATGAGTGCAATTAACCTGTCTAAAAACCTCGTGTTACACTCTAAGGCCAAGCATATAGAAGTACGCTACCACTTTCTTCGTGATCACGTAAATAATGGTAATATTATCATAGATCACGTACGCACAGAGGCACAATTAGCGGATATTTTCACTAAAGCCTTAAATCAAGCTACGTACGAATCTCTTCGTTCTAAATTAGGCATGATTTCTGCTGATGTGATTTGATTTGATTCTCTTTCCTTATTTACAGGCATATTTTGATTGACTTTCCAAAATAAAGGGAGAGAGAAAGCATGATTTAAGGGGGAGAGAGATACTGATTGCATAAATCAAGGGGGAGCGGATTTGAAATTTAAAATTCAAATTTTGAATGTATACATAATTGAAGGGGGAGCGATAGGATTTAAATCATGAGTATAAGTTATTTAGAAAATCATCAAAAGGGGGAGATTGTAGAGAAAAAGGGGTTTGAGTGATTTCAAAATGTATGACTTAAATGTGCTTAAAAACGTGCATGACATATTGCATATAACTTGCCTTATATAGTTCATATATAATGTTGCCATACTAACGAGCCATGAAGCTTTAAAGCTTACATCAAATGGCAAACATTTGTTGTGTTTGTACTATTTTCAGGTGCGACCATTAATAAACTGAACTAGTTCATTAAGTGAAGTACTTAGTTAATTAAACTAAGTAGTTCATTAAAGGAAGCAACATTTGGACAAGGCACAAAGGAAACAAGACTAAGAAAGGAAGGTCTCCTCCTCCTCCTTCACCACATATATACACGCATATATATACATAAATATATATATTTTCAGATTTTTTGAAAAAGGCATATACACATTTATTCCAATGTACTACCGACACGTTATATATTTTACGTACGTACGTTAACGTCACATCACCACACTTAACTCATATTTATGAGTATATTCAGGTCTTATATCATATGATATAAGTCATGGTGATGACAAATTAAATACAACACGTTAAAAGGTTCTAAACCGAAAATTGTCGTATCGGGCGAATACCGAAACTTCGCCAACGTGTCACGTACTTGCCATAAATAGATGGCCAGCCCCTACACCTAAAAACTCTCTATAATTTTCGTGGGTGTGATGTTATTTCCAGCCATAAAATCATTCCATGTTGGCACACACAAATCACCCCACATTAAGGCCAAATTGTGAAGATTCCAATTTCAAATTTGTCACATGTAAATGGCGCCACTTTACCAGCCAATTGCTGAATATTAAAGTTTAATCTATGTATATTATGCGTAACATAATATATATAACATGTGCAAAAAGTTGGAATTTAATTAGAGAAAAATCGGGTAATCGATAAACATCGAAAATTCTGTTTTCTACATACACAACACATGGAACGTTTTTGGCACATCATACGACATGTATTTAGACACTTTTTACATATGTCATACATCTTAAAGTGTTCTAGAAAATTAAATTAAGGGCTGATTGGAATATACCATGTGTGTATTATTAAATGTGCACTATTTTACAAAGTTTGCAAAAATAAAATTCAACACATGTATATACATATTATACACGCCTATACCAGCTTGATGGAGCCTATGTAGAGCCTTGTTGGCATATTGATTGGTCAAGAATCAAGCATACAATATTGGTGACTTAAAGAAAGAAGCTACAAAAGGTAATGTTTCAAATTTCATCTCATTTGTAACACATGCTGAAAATTTCAGCATGTGGATTATAGGCTGGCCGAATTTCATCCATTATGAGGTTATATTTTGTGTCTTGAAACATGTGATTAATTGGAAGACAATTTGGAAGCAATTTGAATAAGATATGAAATTATAATTGTGATATCTTGAATATCACACATGCTGAAAAATTTCAGCATGTGTGTGAACGAACCTAGGCCGATTTTTGGCCATGTGAGTGTCCAATTTTATTTCCAAAATTGATGAAAATATTGTCTACTAATTGGTGATTTATTTTTAAGAGAAATATCAAAGAAAACTTTATAACAATTTGAAATGAACACCCATGTATCACATGCTGAAATTTCAGCATGTCAAGTCTCAATAATGGCCGATTTTTCATCATTGTTGTAAGGAAATTATCTTGGTTAATTTATGTGATGATCTTGGAATTTATGGTAATTGTTTTATGGTGATTTTGGCACATGTTTTTAGTGGAATTCTCAGATTTTCCTAGTCATCAAGTGATGACAACATTCAACCAATCAATGAGTGCCAAGTAAGCAAGAGTTAAATGATCATCCAATGAGGAGATGCCAAGTAAGCAAGATCATGTCACAATGATGCCACATATTCTCCTAAGGACTTAGAAGATAATTTTCAAGAGGAGTAATAGCACCAAGGTGGAGGCCAAATCAAGATTAAAAGGAAAGGAAGAAGAGCAAAACAAAGACAAGAAAAAGCATTGCAATCTTGAAGCAAAAAATCGCATAGCTCTCTTCTTCTACCATCTCTTTCTTTCTTCTTCCTAAAAGCCTATTGTACTTACATTCATATACTTGAATAGGCTTCTCTTAGACCACCACATATTCTTTTATCTTTGTAAAAGATTGATCAAGGTGTGATCAATCTTCAATCTTGCAAGGTGGTGGTGTTCGTGTGCATTGTATTCAACATACAAGGTTTGTAAAGGGTTGGAGTTGGTGTGTAACTCCATCAACTCTGTCGTAAGGTGTTTTTGTGTTGTGTGATTAGTGTGAACCGAGGAAGGTGTTCCTCGAAGACTGGAGTAGGTTGTTTATAACCGAACCAGTATAAAATCCTTGGTGTCATTTACTTTCAGCACTTATATTCTGTTTCAGCACTGTTTATCCTTTTTGATTACGTTCGTAAAAATAGTAAATGTTTTTCAAAAATTACGAAACTTTCCAGAATCATATCCACACGTCTTAAGGTTAATTTGGCACAAGTTTCAACCCTTTTGGACAAGTATAAGTCAATCAAACGTCCAAAGTTATGAGACTAGTGCAGTCTGATTTTCAGGCTTGCAAAGGTTGAGACTTTGATAGTATTTGACTAACTTCCCAAAAGAATTTTTCAAAACTGTTTCAACCTATTTAAATATAGCATATAAGGGGTTAATGGTTAAATTTTCAGAGCATTTGGAGTTACGTACAAATAGGAATAAGTTTTTCAAAACAATCTACCGTTTCTGGCAGATTCGTGCAATCTGACCACTAACGATGTTTGAAGGGGTTAGAGGTTGAATTTAAATCTGAAATTTTTAGAAGACACTCATAACATCTGAGGCTAAGTTCTCTCAAAATTTCAGAATTTTTGAAGACCTACAACCTAGTTTTAAAAACGTTTTAAAACTGGTCCTGAAAACAGAAATTGTTTTCAGAAGTTGAGTTCTTGAGTCAAAACAATTTTAAAAACCACACTTTCCGCACCAACTATTCAACCCCCCTTCTAGTGGTGCCTTGCAGATCCTACATTATGAAGGCACCACATGTATGAATAGCTGGTTTTAAAGCATGAAATCAATCACAATGTGAATCACAAGATGCATACAATCATCACCAACTAAAAGCTTCAGTAGCAACAAGCTGATTTGAAACCAAGGTGGCTTTATAGGCTGATGGTTGCAGTGTCAAAAAAAGCTGAATTTATCCTAAATGCAACAAACGCTAACTTGTTTGAATGACACAAGTTCAGATGGTGACGCGAAAGATAAAAAAATGACACTTGAATGATGAATAACAAGATGCAGCAAAATGCAAAGACTCAAAAACTCTAGGACGTATTTTTTATACGTATGGAAGACTCTAATGACGTGAAGAATAGGGTAGAAGAAGGACTCAATTGGACTTGAAATAAATGGACTCAAATGAAAAGAAAACGATAGTAGATGGTGGAATAGAGTAACCTGTCTCTGATACCAATTTGAAGCGTGCAAGACGTGGGCTCCAACAATTCCACCTTCCAAACGTCCTTTACTATGGGTTAGGCACAAGGAAGAAGACTTCCCCTTGCTTCCTTAGTGAAACAAGTGATTGGTTCAACGAGCAAGAACCAACACTTCAAGATGGTCGTTGATCAGGCAAACCACAAAGGCCCTCCTGGACGGCACCTTTAAGCAATCGCAACACCTTCAAAATGCTCAACTTTGAAGGATATTAACCTAGGTTTTTAATGCAAAACCAAGAAAACAAAGTCTCACAAGAAGTGAAGAAAAATGTCAAGATTTTATTTCATCCAAAGTTCTCTTCAAACTCGGCCAAAGGGGGCCTATTTATAGATGTCTAAAGACCCTAAAGATAACCAGATTTTATCTAAAAAAGAAGCTAGAAAAACATTTGAATTGAACTTGAAATTTGCTAATTGTTTGAATTCAAAAAACTAGAAAATTCCTTGATAAAAATCGGTTGAAGGTCTCCTTGATCCAGTCGTGGCAAATAAGGCCTTGGAGAGCTGATTTGATGAGTAGGATGGGGTTGAAGTTGAATTCAAAATTTGGGTGAAGTTTGAATTCAAGTTGAGTTTGAATTTGAGTGCACTTTGAATTTGGTTGTTGACTATCCTTTCCACCTCCTTCTAGCCGTGTGTGATGAATATTGAGGTGTTTGAAGTCTGATTTGATGATGATAAAGTGATTGGAATTGAATTCAAAGGATGGTTGAAGATTGAATTCAAATTGAGTTTGAATTTGAATTCAAACTTGGATTCAATTTTGAATTGTGATCTCTTCTTCTTTCTCCTCCAAGTTGGCGTGTATTTTGTGTCTGATGTCTCTTTTTTGAATCTTGAAATTTAGGTCTCAAATTGGTTGAAACTTGAATTCAAATCATGGTTGAATTTGATTTCAAGTTTAAATTCAATTTTCGTCTCCATCTTGAACTACATCTTGGCCGCCCCCTTTTGATTGTTGGAGATAACTTGAGCTAATTTTTGAAAAGGAATTCTATCTTGGACACATTTGAACTTGTCTTTGTGGAGACAAACATTCTTCTCAAGACAACATTCCTTTTGTCTCCCTTTTTGAAACACAGACTTATAATGCATTTTGGACCTCCCATTTGGCTTGGAACTTCCATGTACCTAATTTACCTACAAATCAAACATATAAAAAACAATGATCACAAGAAAACAAATAAAGAACACACTCACATGCACAAAGACCAATCTTTCATAATGAGGGTTCAATAAGATGAATCTAATGAACCTTAGGTTCATTTTGAACATGCTTGTACAAGAAGGTTCCAACTTGATGTCCAAGTTCTCTAGCCCTCCTTCTTGTCATAGGACTCATGACCTCTTGATGGGATCCCCGGTCCTCATCAGAAAAGGAGGAAGAGGAGGTGACTGGGGCGGTTGGAAAGGAGAAAGTAGTGGGAGAGTGGGAGTAATGGAGGAAGAGGAAAAGGTGAGAGAAGAAGATGAGGAGGCGGGAGAAGAAGGTGGATAAGGAAGAAGAATGTGAAGTGTGAAAAGATTGGGAAGTGGAGTGAATGGAAAAACATGGGAGGAAGGAGTGGTGTCGTGGGAAGAGGGAAAGACGGCGCAGTGGTCAAATCCTTCAATTCGCGCGAAAAGATGAAAGGACGCCTGGTTGACAGTGAAGAACTAGGGTTTAGGCGCCTTATGTTATTTCGAACAACTTCATAAACGAGGATGAAGCGCCTAAAGTGACTTGGAACAGTTGTGGGTGAGTGGATTAAGCACTTAATGTAGCTTCGAACGAGCGAAATAGTTTGTATAAAGCGTTTAATGCCACATCGAACACTTGTATCTAGAGAATAGAGCACTTGATGTCACTTCGAACGAGTGACATCCTTAGCATCAGGTACTTAATGTGACATTGAGCGCCTGAACTAATTGTGATGAAGCGCCTTATGTATACTGATCTTGAAAATTTTTAAAATTTTCCTACTACAACTTAAGATGGGTTAATGTCAACCCATGTTAAGTAAGCCCAACCTACTTCTTATAGATGCAAAAACGTCACTAGGCAAGGGTTTCGTGAATATGTCTACTAATTAGTCACGTGTTGGAACAAATTCCACACTAACCAAGTTCTTTTGTACACAATCACATATGGAATGATATCTCACTTCAATATGCTTAGTCCTACTATGTTGGACGGGATTTTGTGCAATATTGGTAGCAGACGTGTTATCACAAAATAGGCACTTTCGAGAAGTGAACGTTATAATCATTTAACGTGTTTGTCATCCATAACAATTGTGCACAACAAGAGGCGGTCGACACGTATTCGGATTCTGCCGTACAAAGACAAACACTGTTTTGTTTCTTGAAAACCCAAGAAACAAAACAATCACCGAGAAATTGACAAGTCTCAGATGTGCTCTTTCTATCAACAAGACTCTCCGCATAATCGGATTCACAATATCCTCTTAAATCAAAACATGCATTTTTAGGATAAAATAACCCAAATTTTAAAGTACACCTAAGGTATCTAAGAATATGTTTTACCGCAACTCGATGCATTTCCCTAAGATCACCTTGAAATCTAGCACATAAGCACACTACATGTAATATATCCGGTCTACTTGTAGCCAAATAAAATAGACTCCCTATAATGCCACGATACAAGTTTACCTCGATATGCTTTCCTTTCTCATCCTTGTCAAGCTTTGCACTTGTGCTCATTGGAGTGCTTACTTCCCTTCCTTCACCAAAATTGTACTTTTTGAGCAAATCCTTTGTGTATTTGGTTTGAGAGATATACACATCTTCTTGAGTTTGCTTGATTTGAAGCCCGAGAAAGTAGTTAAGTTCGCACATCATGCTCATCTCAAATTCACCTTGCATTAAACTAGCAAATTACTCACAAAGACAATTGTTAGTAGCACCAAAAATAATATCATCAATATATACTTTTACAATTAATTGATTTTTACTTTGTTCCTTAACAAACAAAGTGGTGTCAACTTTACCCCTTGTGAATCCATTATTTAGAAGAAACGTACTTAACCTCTCGTACCAAGCTCTTGGAGCCTTTTTAAGGCCGTAAAAAGCCTTTTTAAGTTTGAATACAAGATGTGGTAAGTCATGACATTCAAATCCGGGAGGTTGTGCAACGAACACTTCTTCTTGAATAGCACCATTCAAGAAGGCGGGTTTAACGTCCATTTGGTAAAGTCTAAAATCTTTATAGCAAGCATATGCCAACAACATTCTAATGGCTTCAAGCCGTGCTACGGGTGCAAATGTCTCATCAAAAGCAATACCTTCTTCTTGACGGTATCTTTGAGCAATTAGTCTAACTTTGTTTCTAGTGACATTTCCTTGGTCATCCATCTTGTTACGAAATACCCATTTCGTACCAATAATGGGATGACCAAGTGGTTTGGGAACTAACTCCCAAACATCATTTCTTTCAAATTGGTTTAAATCTTCTTGCATAGCCAAGATCCAATTTTCATCAAGAAGTGCATCTTTAACATTTTTAAGCTCTATAAGAGAAATGAATGCGTTATCTCTATATTGCCTTCATGTAGTGATACCTCTATTTAAATCACCTATGACCAACTCATGTGGGTGAGAACTTTTATGTTTGAATGATCTTGGAAGATTGGAGACATCTCCTTCAACTTCCTCATGATCACTTTCCAGAAGAGACGGGTCATCACCATGTAGATGATTATCATTTTTCGGAATATGAGATGCATTTTCAACATTTGTGTATCAACAAGATGAGTATGATAAATGTTTCTATTTGACTCACTAAGTCCATGCACACTAGGTGGAGGAGTACCTTCAATAGGTTCTACTCTTAAGTCAATGAAGATGTTTCATTTGGAGGCTTATCAACAATCTCTTGTTGATGAGCAACCGTTGGAATGTCTTCAAGAATTTCTTCTTGATGAGCAACATCTTCATTTTCTTCACAATCCTCATTAAGTTTAGGTTCGTCATCAAGTGACTCGTTAAACTTAATGTGGATTGATTCTTCAACTTTTTGACTCCTTTTGTTAAAAACACGAAATGCTTTACTATTTGAAGCTTATCCTAAAAAGATAACTTCATCCACTTTGAGATCAAGTTTGTCCAAAGTGTCTTTAGTGTTAAGTATGAAACACTTACACCCAAACACTTTAAAATACCCAATGTTGGGAACTTACCATTCCAAATCTCATAAGGTGTCACATTTAGGTAAGGTCTCAAATATGCACGATTTATCACATGGCAAGCGGCATTTAGCGCTTTGGCCCAAAAATACTTGGGCAAACCGAACTCATTTAACGTCGCTCTACACATTTCTTGTAGAGTTCTATTCTTTCGTCTGGCTACACCATTTTTGTGGAGTTTTAGGAGCCGAAAGGTCGTGTGAGTATCCTTTGGATTCACAAAACCTTTCAAACTCTCCATCAAACTCACCACCACAATCACTTCGTATGGTTTTAATGGTGTCACCCATGTGATTTTCAAATCGTCTACTCAAATTCATAAACTAACTACATGCATCATTTTTCTTTGCAAGAAACATCACCCATGTGTAACGAGTATAGTCATCTATTACCACGAAGGTGTAATGTTTACCATCCAAACTTTTTGTTTCAACATCCCGATACAAATCCATATGTAGTAATTGTAGGAGTTTGGAGGTGGATATGTTTGTTTTGGTTTAAAACTTGTTTTCACAAGTTTTGCCTTTTGACAAGTGTCACACAAGTCTTGGTTTTCGAAACTCATTTTCGGAAGGCCTCGGACTTTATTGTTTTCGCAAATAAATTTAAATGTTATGAAACACACATGTCTGAGGCGTATATGCCATAGTTGTGCCAAATCATTTTAACAACTAGGCAAGATACATTTTGTGAAACCATATTATTGATGCTAAGTTTGTAAATGTTTTTGAATCTCAAAGCCTCAAATAAAATAGTATTATCTTTTTTCACAACACACTTTGTTTTCAAAAACGTAACTTCATAATTAGCATCACATAGTTGACTGACACTAACAAAGTTAAACTTTAATTCTACAACATATAAGACATCACTAAGAGAGAAGGAATGGTTACCCACAATACCATGTCCTTTGATTTGACCTTTGCTACCTTCAAAGTGGACAAGTCCTCCATCTTGCATAATGAGTCTATATAAGAGACTCTTGTCTCCTGTCATATGGTTAGAACACCCATTGTCCACGACCCATTTGACTTTCTTGTCATCGATTTCTCCATTTAGTGCTAGGGCCTACAAATGAACCATATCATATTGGTACCCTTTTTAATTTGGGTCCTTGAAGGTTTGTTAGCTTCACTTCGCCTTTGGGCACCCACACAAGATTCTTATTATTTTTATCCCTACACACTCTATCAACATGACCCTTTTTGTTACAATAAAAATATGTAGGAATGAGTTTGTGTGAGTGATGATGGCTATCATGCTTGTGCATTGGCACGTTCCGTGATTCCCATTTAGAAACAACCTTCCTTGGAGTCAAGGAAGACTTTTGTTTCACGGATTCAACAAAAGGATTTGACACCTTTGTTGAGTTTGCCTTTCCCTTAGGCATGTGCCTTTGCTTCTTCAAGGAGGTTTTAGACTCCTTGACAATTGCTGTTTATTCCTTTGGTTTACCCTTCTTAGATGCATACATGACACTAGGTTTAATTTTATTTTTGTGCGGTATAGATGCATCTTGATGTTTTCATCATTTTTAACACTATCCTTTTGAAGAGTTTTCTTCTTCAAAGGACCTTGAGAAGAAGAGCTTGATTTCATCAAGTCATGCTTCTCATTTAGTGCAATCACATGCATGGTTAATAAAATGTCATGTTCTAATTACAATACAATGTGATTTTCTAACGTGTCATTGTTTTCATTTAAGTAGGCTCTAAATCCTTTTTGACACGTTTATATTTCATATCTAGAAAATCATTTTATTGCACTAAATCATCCTTTTCATCTTGTAACCTATAGAGTGAGGATATAGTGCATACCTCCATGTCGTCATCGATGGCCATGAGAGCGTAGAAATCCTTGTCAAGATCATCATTGATGATCCCCGTGAGAGCTAGATTTTCATTGTCGTCATTATCGCTCTCAGATCCAGATAGAATGCTCTCCCAGTGGGCTACCTGTGCTTGTAAAGCCTTCTTCCGTTGGTAGATGGCTTTCTTATCTTTGATTTGCTGCTCCTTCACCCTACAATCTTTTATGAAGTGACTGAGTTTTCCGCATTTATAGCACTTGTTCTCTTGGTCCTTCACTTTGTCATTGGAGAATTTTTCTTTGATGAACCTATTGGCTTCATCTTCATTCTTCCTAGCAAATTATCTAAATCTTTGAACAAGAAGTCCAACCTCGTGCGATTCATCTGATTCGCATGCGAGAGCTTTTGATGAATTTTGGATGGAATCATTCTTCTCTTGAGCTTCAAGATGAATTTCATAAATGATGAGATTCCCATAAAGCTCCTCTAGCGTGATAGTCTCTAGATCCTTCGACTCCTCAATGGTTATCTGCTCCATTCTCTTCCTAAACTATTTGGGAAGAATTGGTTGAGATCCTCTTGTTTGATTTTTGCCAACCTCCATGAGTAGGTTGACAAGCTTGGTGAATCTTTGGATAGACTCTTCAATCTTTTCACCTTTGGAGACACTGAAATTATAGAATTGCTTGATAAGTTGTCTCCTCTTGGCCTCTCTCACTTGAGATGTTCCTTCATGGAACATCTCCAATTTCGTCCATGCTTCATGGGCGGATTGGACTCCTTGTATTTGTGCTCCCTCATTTGGTGATAGAGAGCTATTCAAACTAGCAAGAGCTTTGGTATTTATTGGAAATTGTAGCTCCTCTTCCGGAGTAGGATCATCAACATCAAAAGGAATGGTGGAACCTTTTGACACCTCTCTCCATATGCGGTACCCATAAGAACATAGATATGTCTCCATGTTTGATTTCCATAGTGGGTAGTTAAGAGGTCAAACATAGGAACTTTAACATGGACACTAAAAATAGAAGGAAGTAATGATTCTTGCCTTCTTCTTTTCTAGAAGAATCACCACTAGAGGAACTAGCATCTCCAAAACTAAAGGGATCCATACTTTAAAGATCAAATCTTGCTATTTGAACTGAAATACTCAAATTAGGCTCTGATACCAATTGTTAGGTCTCATAGAACACACTAGAAGGGGGTTGAATAGTGTGTTCACCAAGTATGGATATTTTCTTGGATGTTTTTCGTTTTTGAGTGCAAACCAATACTTGGGTGTGTTCTTGAAATGAATAAAATTTGCGGAAGAGTAAAGAACACAATATGTATAGAGGTTCAAGTCATGTGACTCTACTCCTCTACCTTCTTGATTTTTCACAAGAAGGATTTAAAAGGGGGATATTATTACTTTAGGAGGAAACAACAATCACAACAAAATCCAAATACAAAGAAAACTAGGACACTTTCTGTTACAAGCCGTGATTTATAATAATAATAATAATAATAATAATAATAAATAATAATAATAATAATAATAATAATAATAATAATAATAATAATAATAATAATAATAATGTAGGATAAAGATAAAAGAAATGGAAGGAGAGTGTCTAATTTAAATTATTCAAGATAATTACACTATCCTATTTTCTTTAAAATTTTCTCTATCAAATCCCTAAAATCTCTCCCCTAATCACATAAAATTTCCCAAACCCCTTATCAAAAAAAAAAAAAACGACGCCTTCCTCGGAGAAAAGAGAGAAGACGGTGAGGGAGGAAAGAAGAGGGAAAAAAGGAAGAGAAAAAAAGAGAAGAATAAGAAGAATAAGGCAGCGAGACCCCGAATCCAGATCTAATCCGTCAAATCTATTCTTTTCTAGCGTCAAATTGAGGTAGGTGCCTCTTCCCCCTCAAAGGAATAACGATTCAAACATGCCCTAATGTTATATACTATGTGTTTTGTTGCCTTTAATTGTTTAAAATGAGAGCATTGTTAATTGATTTTGCATGTGTTTGGTGGGATTTAAATTGTTTATATGAAGATATGATTAGATTTGTTGAAAAGGCATGATCTTTGCATACGTGGAAGTTGTTTTCTATATATGTGTTCTTAAATTGATAAAAAGGGTTACGATTGGAATCAAAATTGTACAACTTCCTCAAGATTAGACTTCTTAAAAGTGGTTTTGGGCCTTAGAATAGGTTCATCTAGCCCGGAATAGTTGAGATGGGATTGAAAGTCGAAAAAACGGGTCTGACGGACCGCAGCTCAGGGGTGGCGCGTGGGACCCACCGCGCGTCCCCTGACGGCGCGTCCGGACACGTGATGACGTGTCCACTTCCAAAAGATGCGTCTCATTATAACGAGTCCAATGCAACTAGTTTTAGGTCAATCGGAGTTAAAATGAAGATTTTATTGAGGTTAGAAGAAAATAGAATTTAATAAAAAAATAAAAAAATGCTATTGGACCGGCCAGGCTGCCGGACCGGACCGGATTGCCAGCGGACCGGACCAGGTAGCAGGCCGGCCCAAACCAAAAATTTAAAAAATAAAAATCTGAAATTTAATTTCTGAAATGAATAAATAATTAATTAAAATTAGTTTTAAATTCCACAAAAATATATTTCATTATCAGAAAATTTTAAATAAATTTCAGAAAACATAAAATGTTAATATTAAATTTATTTTCACTTAATTTCTGAATTTCGATAAATATAAGTAATTAAAAATAATTAGCAATAAACAGAATTAAATAAAGAAAAATTAGGGAAAATTAGTAGAAAATTCTAGAAAATTAATACGACCTAAGGAAAAATAAGAATGATGCTAAATAACAACTTTTCAATATTCATAAAATTAAGTGAACCTAGAATTAAGTGTCGAAGGATGGTGAGGATGGGCCAGGGGCCTCAGACAATTGTGTTTTTGCATTCATGGCATGTGCATTGTATTATGGCGGGTCGTGACGTACGGGTCACGGACGCTCGGATGGTTGTACGGTGGCGGGGCCACGACACTCGGGATGGTGTATGGTGGCGCGGCCCGCACACTCAGTATGGTGACGGTGGGTGGGTACGACCCACAGCCACTCAGTAGGGACCCGGATCATGCATTGCATATAGGTCTAAGGGGCATATTGGATGACAAAATTCTTGTTGCTGTGACACGTTGATTGAGCCATGGCATCACGTACTTGCGCATTTATGTGGAGTGTTGTTACTTACCCGCATTTATTTTATCTTATCATGTTATAGCATGTGTTATGTATTATGTGGTTATATCATTTCGTATGGTTAAACGTTGTGTATTTGTTGAGGCGGCATCTACTGGGTGATTCTTGATCACTCACCCCTACTTCCCAGGTGAGCCGGATGAGGACTACGAGCACATCTTTGTTGAGTGACGAGACGGACGTAGCGGAGTGGGTTGGTTGAGAGCTGCAGCTAGGATATGAGGGAACTCTGCAGCCGTTTTGGTCTTATTCTGCTTGAGGATTTGTCACAGACTTCTTTATTACTTTTATTATCAGAATTTCTATTCAGCAATGTAATGACGACGATTGGAGTTTAATTTATGTTATGGTTTACGTTTCGCAAAAAAACAAATTCTACGTCATTTTTGACAAGTAAGAGATGAATTCGACGCTGTTATTCTCCTTAGCGAGATACAGCGGGGAGCACGTGTTCCCGATGCTAGGGCCTCAGGAGCGGGGGCGCTACAGGGTTGGTATCAGAGCCGAGGCTTCAGATCCGTCTCGAAAACGCATGATTAACTAGATCACTAGACGTAATACGATCTTTGTAAAATGAACGTTTTACCCCCTAATAAACAGGGTAGACTTAAAAAGATGATTTTAGACCTAAGTTATGATCGGGTTATGTGAGGTGTGTGCCGATGTGAGCTTTCCTGTCTAATTATCATTTTACACACGCCCCGCGTCCGATCTTTCAGACTTGCTCAACTATTATGAATTCTTCTCATGAACTTTGCTATTGAGAAAATGCCTCCACGACGGCAGCCAGCTGAGAATGGAGGGCACAATGGTAATGATCATCAGGGTCAGGGACCAGCATCCCTGAGGCATTTGCAAATACTTGGCAACGCGGACTACATGGGGGCTCAACAACAGGTAGCTGATGCTCACCTACAGAGCAGCAGGAGCAACCGCCACCATCCCCCCACCCCGGGGCTTCTATTTTTTTCTACCGGGAGACGCAGACTGCCAGATACTACGTCCAGGGGTACCACTGTTACAAACCCAATAAGAGAATAAAATAGAAAAAATTAATAAGTAATAATAATAATATAGTAAATTTCATAACCCCACTTCCCCATTTCCCTCATAACCTACCTCCAACCCCATTAAACCCCAGTACTTCTCCTCAATTATTCCCCACCTAATTAAATAAGGACTAATGCCTCAATTTTCCATCCCCAAAACTCCTCGGCAGTTACCATAGAAAGAAAAAAAAAAGTGAAAGAGAGGGAGAGGCAGCAAGCGGGAAGCAATGGAGGGAAAAAGAAAAAGAAAGAGAAAAGAGAGGAAAAGAGAGGAGGAAGAAAAAGTCGCCCGCATCGAATCCAACCTCTATGTTGAGAAAATCCTTCGTTTAAAGGTAGGTTACCCTCCCCTCTGTCGGATTGCTTTGGACTCCCTCGCATTCTATTTTGGGAATTATTTGATTATATATCTTTTATATGTTTATCCTGAATCTCTATGTTTTGGTATTGAAATTGCGTGTTTGGCCTTAGATATAGATCACATAGCATGGAAATAGGTTAGAATGGGTTCAGTTCGTCGAAAAACGCGTCCGAAGGCAGCGCGTATAGCACACGCGCGGCGGCCCACGCGCGGTCCTGGCGGCGCGTGCCGGACACGCGCTGAAGTGTCCAGCGCCGTTGTGTTGGTCGCGTTATAATGAGACAAACCTCACTGGTTTGAGGTTAATCGGAGTTAAAACGAAGAAGTTATGGATTTTTAAAAGAAAATTAAGAATTAAAGGAATAAAGGAAAATAATAAAGAAAATGAAAAAAAAGAAAATGACAGGCCGCTGGCCTGCCTTGACCAGCGGGCCAGAGCCAGACGGACCGCCACTGCATAGCAGCCCAGGAATTGGAAATCCAAATAGCAGGTAATAAATAAAAAAATTAAAGGAGGAGGTGCTGGTGGGCCAGTGCTGGGAAGAAAAGATGAAGGGCTGGAATTGGGGAAATGGGCCAATTCTAAAAGGAAAAAGGGCCAGATTTCTTTTAAGGGCTAGAGAATGATTAATTAAGTAAAGGCACTAATCGAAATAAAATAAAGTAATATAAAAAATTAATAATAACAACAATAATTCAAAATAAGAACCTGAGCACTGCAAAAAAAATGAAGAATATATTAATTATAATAAGACAAAATAAAATAAAATGACGTACATAAACATAAATTTGTAATTCATTAAACCAATAATGTTTTAACCATAAGAAAATTTAGAAACCCATTAAATAAATTGAAATGAAAGAAATCAAAATAGTAGGGAAAGATAAAAATATTTAAATAAAAGATTTAACTGTTTGAAAGCCTAGGAAAATAAAATAAAGTGTAGAAACCTAAAATAAAGTCTAGAAAGATAAAATAACGGTAGAAAATAAAATACAGTAATGAACTCCGCGCAACATAGGGTAACTACGCAATAGGTAATACGCAACATAGAACGGAGCATGCAACATAGGACAAACGGAACTGTGCAAGTGTGACGCATTCATGGCACGAGCATTGCATTTGGCCTATGAGCCGTGTGGCCTGACGAGGCGTGTGATGGGTGTTGGTAATAATGGTTACCTTCACCTAATAGGACCAGGGACATGCATAGCATATCATGGAAAAGAAAAAGCATAGCGTGCGATATTAAATGACTGCGTGTGACACGTAGATAGAAGTGCATGCATCATGATGTTGCGCATTGCATTGTTATTGTTGATTATCGTTGTCCTTGTTATTGAGTTGTTTCAGTGCTAATGTGCTTTATTATTTATTTGTTTATGCTTCATTGCTTTATTTATCTGCTCCATGCTTTATGTGCTTTATGTGCGACCCGACTCAGTATGTGACAGTCTCTTTTCGGGAGAGACGGGTAACCTACGAGTGACTCCCATCAGTCACCCCCCACCACCCCTCCACAGGTGAGCAGGACTACGGGTATATATGAATATCGAGGGTAGGACAGATTACGCGAGCTGGACGAGTGAGCTGGACTCGAGAAGGGATCTTGTTGACCGGGAGCTTGTTTCTTGGGATAGTCAGATAAACCTCCACCTAAGTTTATTATTTGATTTTAGTATTTCATATTTGACTTAGCGGGTCTCGTCAACCCTTGCACTCGATTTTATTCTGATGGATTTAATTTAATCAAGATGTTTATTTCTTTAATTATCGTTTCCGCGAAAAATTTCTACGTCAGTTCTGACGTGCAAAGAAGTTTGAATGACGCTTTGTAGTCCTCTTAGTAGGCTACGGAGGGAGCACTGTTCCCGATGCTAGGGCTCGGTAGCGGGGCGCTACAACCACCCAGCCAGAGCAGGCAGAGATCTGGCTCAAGAATGTGTCGGAGCAGTTGAAGTTGCTACAGGTCCAGGACGGCTTGAAGGTGGATGTGGTATGTACTGTTCCTAGAGGGTGATACCGAGCAATGGCGGCAGGATGTGACACGCAGGCTCACTCCACCGCCAACATAGACCCAGTTTAGGGAGGAGTACCAGAAGCATCTTGTTCTAGAGGGTGACCTACACCGGCACAAGCACCCCCTCCGTCATCAAGTCAAATGTAACAGAAAGCAAAAGGGGCGGACCAACGCTCATGTGCACGTTATGACGAACACTGAGGTAGAGGAAGTCGGGAATGTAGTTACAGGTGAGGTGTTAATTAACCAAGTCCCAGCATACATTCTGTTCGATAGTGGTGCCAGCCACTCATTCGTTGCTAAGAGATTCGCCAAGAACCTAGGTATTCTACCAGAACGGCTAGAGATCCCGTATCGCGTTCAAGCCGCCGGCGATCAGGTGTTCGTATCTCACTATCAGTACAAGGATTGCTAGTTGGAGATTAATGAGCTTGAGTTCTCCGCAACCCTGATCCCGATCCAGATGCAAGATTTCGACATCATTCTGGGTATGGATTTTATGGCAAGATATAGTGCTACCATCAACTGCCGTCAGAGACAGTTCAGTATGCAGACACCGGATAAGCTAGAGACTATCTTCCAGGGGGATGTCAAATTGAAAAGGTCATCCAGAAAAATCTATATGACTGCAGCACAGGCTTCTCGGGCATTGAAGAAAGGAGCTGAGGGTTTTCTTGTGTATGCTCTAAATGCCAGTGCTGAGACGCCATCGATTGAGGATATTCCAATGGTACGAGATTTTAAGGATGTCTTTCCCGGCGAGTTACCAGGTTTACCGCCGAGCAGAGAAGTGGAGTTCGAGATCGATCTCGTACCTGGAGCCGAACCGATCTCGAAAGCACCATACAAGATGGCACCAGCAGAGTTAAAAGGGCTTAAGGAGCAGTTACAGGAGCTACTGGACAGAAAATTTATCAGGCTTAGTGTTTCGCCCTGGGGAGCACCAGTATTATTTGTGAAGAAGAAAGACGGTACTATGAGACTATGTATAGATTATCGTGAGCTTAATAAGATCATGATAAAGAATAAATACCCACTACCGATGACCAACGAGTTATTTGATCAGTTGAAGGGTGCCATGGTATAATCGAAGATTGATCTTCGATCAGGCTACCATCAGTTGAGGATTAAGGCAGAAAACATAGCAAAGACTGCGTTCCGCACTCGATATGGGCACTACGAGTTTCTTGTGATGCCTTTTGCACTAACGAATGCACCTGCGGCCTTCATGGATTTGATGAACACAGTATTCAGGGAGCAGTAGGACCATTGTGTGGTAGTGATCATCGACGACATCTTGGTGTATTCACCTGATGAGGAGACGTATGTTGAACACTTGCGAGAGGTTTTGGAGACTCTCAGAAAGAAGAAGTTGTACGCTAAGTTTAGTAAGTGCGAATTCTGGTTGAAGATTGTGACCTTCTTGGGCCACGTGATTTCTGAGGAAGGTATTTCGGTTGACCCAAAGAAGATAGAGTCGATCACAGAATGGCCTCTACCTACTAACGTCACTGAGGTACGCAGCTTTCTTGGCCTTGCCGATTATTATCGCAAGTTTGTGGAGGGATTTTCGAGGATTGCGGCACCACTGAGCCGATTGACTTAGAAAAAGACTAAGTTTGTATAGACCTCCGAGTGTGAGAAAAGCTTTGCATAGTTGAAGCAGAAATTGACGACTGCACCAGTGTTGGCACAACCCTCCGGCACTGAAGGATTTGTCATCTACAGCGACGCCTCGAAAAGTGGTCTAGGTATATGTATATAAAATTTTAAATTACCATTATGTACATATTAACTTTAGCCTAACACTTTCGTCGCAGGATGCGTGTTAATGCAAGGAGGTAGAGTTATCGCATACGCATCGAGACAGTTGAAGCAATATGAGCAAAATAACCCGACCCATGATCTGGAGTTAGCAGCGGTGGTGTTTGCGTTAAAGATTTGGCGCCATTACTTATATGGTGTGAAGTGCGAAGTCTTTACCGATCATAAGAGCTTGAAGTATCTATTCACACAGAAGGAGTTGAATATGCGTCAAAGGAGATGGCTTGAGCTACTAAAAGATTATGACCTGACCATCAGTAACCACCCGGGAAAGGCTAACCGAGTTGCAGATGCCTTGAGTAGAAAGTCTAATCACGCCAGACACACCATTAGAGAAGGAGATGGCAGAGTTTGATCTTGACATTGTTGATTCCACTGCTAGATGCTCTGGCGGCCATTGGTATTCACATCATCTCTGATTGAGCAAAATTAGGAGGCACAGAAGGATGATCATAAGCTTAGTGATATCCCGGAGGTTTGATATTGCCGTGGAGATACCGGAGTGGAAAATGGGGATCATGTGACGATCGATTTTGTTGTAGGGCTCCCTAAAACAAGAATGTCAACGACATGATCTGGGTGATTGTTAATCAATTTATGAAGTCTGCTCACTTTCTCTACCTGTGCCTAGTGATGTGATCTTAGAGAGATTGATGGACGGCTGTACATTGATGATAGTGCCAGTCTTCATGGGGTTCCTGTCAAGAAACGTCTCAGACCGTGACCCGAGGTTCACCTCTCGATTCTGGTTAGCTTGACAGAGAAGGTTGATGACAGAGCTACGGTTGGACACTGCTTTTCATCGGTAGACAGATGGACAGTCTGAAAGGACCATCAGACTTTAGAGGACATGTAGAGAGCGTGTGTGTTGTACTTCAAGGGGAACTGGGATGGTATGATCAAGTTAATTGAGTTCTTCATAACAATAGTCACCATAGTGCCATCGCATGACACACTTTGAGCCGCTCTATGGACGTAAGCGCATGTCCTCTGTTCATCGGGATGCAGTTGGTGAGCGTACTATATACCGGTCCTGAGTTGGTGAACATCCATATAAAAAGTGAAGTTGAATACGTGATAGGCTCAAGGATGCAACAAGACAGAAGCAAGAGTTGGGACAGATTCAAAGAGGCTTCCTTTAGAGTTCGCTGTGGGTGAGAAGGTTTACTTCAGAATGTCGCCTATGAAGGGGGTTTCACAATTTTGGTTTGAAGGGTAAGCTAAGGCCTGGCTACATTGGTCCATATGAGGTACTTGAGAGGGTCGGTACCTTAGCCTATCGATTAGCGTTACCCCTGCCTTGGCTTAGGGTGCACAGTGTATATCATGTTTCTCAGTTGAGGAGATATGTACCGGACCTGGGCCAGGTTTTAGACTCGCCACCATTGAGGATTCGACCGGACACCCACTAAAAAGAGATTCCTATCAGGATCGGTGAACGCAAGGACCAGGCATTGAGACACTGATCATCCTTTACGTCAAAGTTTCAGTGGACCAATCATACAGAGCGGCGAAGCGCCTTGGGAGCCTCGAGGAGCATATGCGAGAGAGATATCCACACCCTGTTCGACATAAGGTACTGTCAAGTTTCGAAGACGAAAACTTTTTGTAAGGTGTGCTAGGGTATGTTACAGCCGTGATTTATAATAATAAGAATCAATAATAATAATAATACTCATAAGAATAATTAATAATAATATAAATCCTATATAATCATCATCATAAGAATATAATAATAATCGAATGTAGGATAAAAGATAAAAGAACTGGAAGGAGAGTGTCTATTTAAATTATTCAAAGTAATTACACTATACGAGTTTTCTTTAAAATTTCGCTATCACATCTAAAATCTCTCCCCTCATATCAAAAATAAAATTCCTACAACCCCTTTATCAAACAAACGACGCCTTCCTCTGGAGAAAAGAGAGAGACGACAGTGAGGGAGGAAAAGAAAGGAAAAGAAATGAGAAAAAAAAAGAAGAAGAAGAAGAAGGCTAGCGAGACCCCGAACCCAAGATCTAATCCGTCAAATCTTATTCCGTTCTAGCATCAATGAGGTAGTGCCTCTTCCCCCTATAAGGAATACGATTCAAGCATGCCCTAGTTAGTATATTATGTGTTTAGTTGCCTTTAATTGTTAAATGAGAAGCATGTTAATTGATTTTGCATGTGTTGTGTGGGATTTAAATTGTTTATATGAAGGTATGAGTAGATTTGTTGAAAAGGCATGATCTTTGCATACGTGGAAGTTGTTTTCTTATATATGGTGTTCTTAAATCGATAAAAAGGGGTTACGATTGGAATCAAAATTGTACAACTTCCTCAAGATTAGACTACTTAAAAAGTGTGTTTTGGCCTTAGAATAGGTTCATCTAGCCCGGAATAGGTTGAGATTGGGATTGAAAGAGTCGAAAAAACGGGTCTGACGAACGCGTCTCAATGGGTGGCGCGTGGGCCCACGCGCGTCCCTGACGGCGCGTCCGAACACGTGATGACGTGTCCACTTCCAAACGATGCGTCTCGTTATAACGAGTCCAATGCAACTTGTTTGAGGTCATCGGAGTTAAAATGAATATTTTATTGAGGTTAGAGAAATAGAATTTAATAAAAAAAATTAAAAAAAGAAAATGCTATTGGACCGGCCAGGCTGCCGGACCGGACCGGATGGCCAGCGGACCGGACCAGGTAGCAGGCCGGCCCAAACCAAAAATTAAAAAAATAAAAATCTGAAATTTAATTTCTGAAATGGATAAATAATTAATTAAAATTAGTTTTAAATTCCAGAAAATATATTTAATTATCAGAAAAATTCTAAAAAATAAACTTTCAGAAAATATAAAATGTTAATATTAAATTATTTTCAACTTAATTTCTGAATTTTGTATAATATAAGTAATTAAAATAATTAGCAATAAATAGAATTAAATAAAGAAAAATTAGGGAAAATAGTAGAAAATTCTAAAAAAATTAATATGACCTAAGGAAAAATAAGGATGATGTTAAATAACAACTTTCCAATATTCATAAAATTAAGTTAACCTAGAATTGAGTGCGGAGGATGGTGAGGATGGGCCAGGAGCCTCAGACGATTGTGGTTTCTTCGCATTCATGGCACGTGCATTGCATTATGGCGGGTCGTGACGTACGGGTCACGGACGCTCAGGAATGGTGTACGGTGGCGGGGCCACGACACTCAGGATGGCGTATGGTGGCGCGGCCACGGCACACTCAGTATGGTTACTATGGGTGGGTACGACCCACAGCCACTCAATAGGACCCGGGATCATGCATTGCATATAGGTCTAGGGGCATATTGCAATGATCATGATTCTTGTTGCGTGTGACACGTTGATTGAGCATGCATCACGTACTTGCGCATTTATGTGGAGTGTTTTACTTACCCCGCATTTATTTTATCTTATGCATGTTATAGCATGTTTATATGTTATGTGGTTATATCATTCAGTATGTACGTTTTGTATTTGTTTGAGGCGGGCATCTACTGGGTGATTTCTGGCACTCACCCCTACTTTCCAGGGTGAGCCGGATGAGGACTACGAGCACATCTTTGTTGAGGACGGGACGGACGTAGCGGAGTGGGCTGGTTGAGAGCTGCAGCTAGGATATGAGGGAACTCTGCAGCCGTTTTGGTCTTTTATGCTTTGAGGATTTGTCACAGACTTCTTTATTACTTTTATTATCAGAATTTCTATTCAGCAATGTAATGACGACTATTGGAGTTTAATTTATGTTATGGTTTTACGTTTCCGCAAAAAAAAAAATTCTACATCATTTTTGACAAGTAAGAGATTAATTCGACGCTTTGTATTCTCCTTAGCGAGATACGGCGGGTGCACCGTTCCCGATGCTAGGGCTCGGGAGCGGGGCGCTACACTTTCCTAGACCACAACCAAGAAAGCCAACCCCTTGAAGTATTGCCTCCAAAGAACTTCTCTGCACCTCAGGGAATTCTTGTAGGGAGTGTAGTGCACCATCACACTATCAACTAACCCTCCAAGGTCTGGATTTCTTCAACCAAAAAGCACGCTTGCTTCTTGACCAACAATCTACATAGTCTTTCACAACCTTCACTCAACAAGAAGAAGACTCTTCTTCTTCTTTACAACACAACTCTCAACAATAAAGTAAAATATACAATGTTACAACTATTTTGAAAGCTTAAAAATTTGAGAGAAACTTGAGAGCTTTGATAGTAGAAAGTTAGAGGGAAAGAAGGAGATGAAGCCCTTGTTTTATCTTTCTTCCTTCTAGCCGTTTGAACTCTCTTGCAGGAGCCAATAATGGGCTTTGTCTATTTGTGATGACATGTCTTCATCCTTGGAGATCTTCTCTTGGATGGATGAAGACTTCTTGAGGAAGCGTCTTGTGGAAAGATCAAATAGGAAATATTAGTTCTCCAAAAGAGAGAGAGAGAACTTGTGAAATTGCACTAAAAAAGAGGGTATAAATGTCAAGTAAACGTTTAGAAAATGCAGGCATAGACATTTGTATCATAAGTCATGTGAAGCACCTATTGTTAAGTTGTAAAGTGTTTTGATGATGAAAAGATGTTTTGAATAAGTTAAATTTATGTTTGATATTTGATGCATGATGGAAAATACGTTATGATCAAAGATGGTTAAGATTGGAACTCAAAAGAAGACATCGATCTCTCAAGGAGGAGACATCGATCGATCGATGTCACTAACATCGATCGATCGATGTATGATCTGAATACATCGATCTCTCCCTTCCCTGGACATCGATCGATCGATGTAGGATCTGAGGACATCGATCTCTCCCACCCAGGACTTCGATCGATCGATGTAGGATCTGAGGACATCGATCTCTCCCACCCAGGACTTCGATCGATCGATGTAGTATCTGAGGACATCGATCTCTCCCTTCCAGGGACTTCGATCGATCGATGTCCTCCAGAATTCAAATCTTCTGAACGTTTGAACAAAATCCAAGGCAGATTTTCAAGGTTTTCTCTTTCCAATCTTCTTCAAACTTCTTGTGGACCTTTAACCCAACTTATTACATGCTTCCTTGACTATTGTATACATGTCTAAGATTCTCTAGGGTGGCTATCCAAGATCAAATCACTCCATAGGATGACTAAAGACTATTTGGGCATGATCTTGACATTTTTGAAGATGAAGACTTGGTGGAAGACCTCAAAAACGTGGTGATCTTCTTCTATAAATGGAGGAGGCTTGGATGAAGCAATTACACACTTTCAAACATCATCTAGCTTCATTTTACATTGTTGTACATTTCTCTCATACTTGTAAATTTGTTTAAAGCTTGTCTAGCTTTCTTTGATCTTCATTATTGTATATTGAGAGAAAGAGAGTCAAGCACAAGAGGAACCATAATTATTTGATCTCTAGCTTGTGCTTAGACTTGTGAGAAAGTGTGAACCTTACTATATCTCTTCAACCCACTGTGAGAAGTTCTTGAGAGAACTTTTGTTGAAGTTGTAAGGAAGCAAGAAGTTGCTCTTGCTAAGAGCTGTAGTTGTTGTAGTTGCACAAGTGTGTTGTGCAAGAAGTTGCTGTTGTTGTTGCTACACTAAAGTGTTAGTGTAAGTATTGCTGTGGTTGTTCTTATTTGTTCATAATAAGAAGAGTAGTTGTTGAAAATCCACTTTGGAAACAAAGTGGTAGTGGAGTAGAATCATTACGATTCGAACCACTCTATATCCGGTGTACTCATTCATTATCTCTCATCTCCAATTCTTGCTCTGATTTTGAATATCCTTTGTGAGTTGAGAAAAACAAGAAATTCGCAAAAGAGCCAAACACTCTATTCACCCCCCCTCTAGAGTGTATTTCGGACCTTACAATTGGTATCAGAGCCTAACCTTGATTGCTTGGCCTATCTTTGCAAGTAGCAAGGTTAAAGATCATGGCAATGACAAACCTCAACCTCAACCTCTTCATCTTCCAAGCCTACTGCACTATTTTCCGGATCAAACACTAAAGCTCCTATGTTTGATGCCCAAAAACTACTCTTTATGGAAATTTCGAATGATCAAGTCATTTGAAAGGCTGTGGATTTGATATATGGAGAGCTGTAGTCAAAGCAATTGAAGTTCCTATGATTACCAACTCAAAAGGAGAATCAATGTTCAAAGATGAGGATGACTACACCGACGAAGAGAAGGTAAATTTCGCCATCATGGCAAAGCTTTAACATTCTCTCAAGTGCTCGTATACCACCACTGAGCTCATTAGACTCCAAGGTCTTGAAACAGCCCATGAGGCATGGAAAGGCTTGAAAATGATACATGAAGGAACTGAGCAAGTAAGAATGGCCAAAAGACTCATGCTCATGAAGGAGTATGAAATGTTCGGAATGAAAAGCGTGAGAAGATTGAGGAGACAATCGATCGATTCACACGAATAGTGAATCAACTCTCCATGGTTGACAAGAAAATCTCAAATGAAGATCTTGTCTCAAAACTTCTCAACTCTTTGCCAAGAGAATGGACACCCAATCAACCGCCATCACCGAATCAAAGAATCTCAAGACTCTCACTCTTGATGAGCTATCCGGTAATCTTCTTACTCATGAAATTCTTATTGATGAACAAAATAGGATGAATCCCATCAAGCCTACACAAACATCACACAAGGGATTGGTGGTAGAGTCCGATGATTCGGATGAGGAAGTTGCCCTTCTAGTAAGAAAATTTAGAAGAATGGCAACTAGAAACAAAGCTCAAGCAAGAAAGTTTTTCAAGAAACCATCTAAAGAAAAGGAAGCAAGTGAAAATTGCTATAGATGTGGTCGACCCGGCCACTTCATTGCCGATTGCACGTAAAGGAGCCACAAAAGCAAGAAAAGAAGGTCTTTCCTCAAAAGAAGAAGCCCTCAATGCGGAGGTAACCACGTGGGATGATCTCCTTTCGGAATCGGAAGGAGAAGAGAGTGAAGATCAAGGTGTTGGACTTGTGGCAATGGTTGAAAATCCAAAGGTTCAACATACTTGTCTTATGGCGATAGAAGATGACCTTGAGGTAAATTCTAACCCTTCAAATTTGCATGATGAAATAGGAGATTTTCAAGATGACTTTGAGAAATTAAATCTGAAATATAAGCATTTAAAGAAAGAATTCAAGAAATGCATTTTAGAAAATAAGAGCTTGCATGACAAAAATATTTTGATGTTCAAGAGCATGATATCATACTTACCATGCACAAAACCGTAGCTCTTGAAAATGATGAAATTAGAAAAGAATGTGAGAAACTAAAATTAGACTTACAAAGACTAACAAATGGTAAAAACAACTTAGACATACTACTTGGAAATCAAAGGATTGGAAATGATAAATCCGGTTTAGGATTTAACTCATCATCTTCTATTAAACCTAAGTCCTTGAAGAAAAAGGCAAACAATAGAAAAACACAACAAAATTCATCATCTTCTAAACCAAAGCATGTACCCACTTGTTTTTATTGCAACAAACTAGGACATGTAAAGAAAGCATGTAAAGCTCGATTTGAAAGCACATATGTTTGGAAGCCTAAGGGTCGAAAAACTAACCCTAAAGGACCCAACCATCAAAGGTACCAATGCATACATCTTTTGGTTTTGTAGGCTCTCAAGATAAATGGAGTAGCCAAAGAAAAAGGAACCAAATGGCTTATGGACAGCGGATGTTCAACTCACATGACCGGAGACAAGACGTTGTTCACCAAGCTCAAGCTCCAAGATGGTGGAACGGTGCATTTTGGCAATGGGAGAGCCAAAATCCTTGGACACGGAGAAATTGGTAATTCTTCCTTTACTATTAATAATGTACTATATGTAGAAGGGCTTAAGTATAATTTGATAAGTGTTAGCCAACTATGTGATGCTAATTTTCAAATTGAGTTTGTGAAAGAAAATGTGTTGTGAAAAAGAACGATAAGATTGTTTTCGAAGCTATTCGTAAAAATGATGTTTACAAATTTAGCACACATGATTTGATATCACAAATGTTTCTTGCCTAGTTGCCAAAAATGATTTGACTCAACTATGGCATAGACGACTTGGACATATTAGTTTTAAGAATTTCAAAGAGATTTGCAAAAATGAAAAAGTCCAAGGTCTTCCAAAATTGAATTTCGAAAACCATGGCCTATGCGACACTTGTCAAAAGGCAAAACTTGTTAAAACAAGTTTCAAGCCCAAAAGTGAAATCTCCACCACCAAACCTCTACAATTGCTTCATATGGATTTGTATGGGGATATTGGTACAAGCAAGCCTAAGTGGAAAACATTACACTTTTGTGGTGGGTAGATGACTACTCTAGGTACACTTGGGTAATGTTCTTAGCTAAAAAGAATGATGCATGTCAAGAATTTATAAAGCTTTGTAAGAGATTAGAAAAATCAAAGAGAAGACACAATTAAGGAAATTAGAAGTGATAGAGGTGGTGAGTTTGATGGAGAATTTCAAGAATTTTGTGTATCCAAAGGGTATGGACACAATTTTTCAGCTCCAAGAACTCCTCAACAAAATGGTGTTGCGGAAAGGAAAAATAGAACACTTCAAGAAATGAGTAGAGCCATGCTAAACGAATTTGAGCTACCCAAATATTTTTGGGCCGAAGCGGTAAATACCGCTTGTCATGTGATCAATAGAGTTTATTTGAGACCATTTCTCAAAAAGACTCCTTATGAGCTTTGGAAAGGTAGAGTACCAAATATTGGTTATTTCAAGGTTTTTGGTTGTAAGTGTTTTAATACTTAACACCAAAGACAACTTGGATAAACTCGACTTCAAAGCGGATGAAGGAATCTTTATGGGTTATGCTCAAATAGCAAAGCATTTAGAGTATATAATAAGAGAAGTATGAAAGTGGAAGAATCAATTCATGTCAAGTTTAGTGAACTCATTTATGATAAGTCAAACGATAATAATGATGATGATGAAGATGAAATAATCGAAGTAAGTCATATAGAAAAATTTGAGAATCCAAAAGGTAATATTGTCATCGACCTTAGGATTGATCCACTTGAACCTAAGGTTGAAGATGAAGAAGTAGGAGGGGATACCTCAAATTTGCCGGATTCATATAAATATAGGAAAGATCACCCTAAAGAGTTGATACTAGGTGAAACTAGCCAAGGTGTAATGACAAGGAGAAAATTCATTGAAAATGCCTTCATTTCACAAGTTGAGCCTAAAAATATAAAAGAAGCAATAAATGATGAAGATTGGGTATTAGCTATGCAAGAAGAATTAGATCAATTTGAAAGAAGTGATGTGTGGGAATTAGTTGCTAAACCTAGTGATCATCCCGTAATTGGCACTAAATGGGTATTTAGAAACAAAATGGATGATAAAGGAAACATCACTAGAAACAAAGCTAGGTTAGTAGCCCAAGGCTATAGACAAGAGGAAGGCATAGACTACGATGAGACTTTTGCCCCCGTGGCTAGGTTAGAAGCTATTAGGATGTTATTAGCATATGCATGCTATAAGGATTTCAAACTATATCAAATGGATGTGAAATCCGCATTCTTGAATGGAATAATTCAAGAAGAGGTCTATGTAGCTCAACCTCCGGGGTTTGAAAATCATGATTATCCAAATCATGTTTTTAGACTCAAAAAGGCCCTTTATGGACTTAAACAAAGCTCCTAGGGCTTGGTATGATAGATTAAGTAACTTCCTACTTGAAAACGAGTTTTCAAGAGGAAAAGTCGACACTACTCTTTTTATTAAAGAACAAGGAAACCATCAATTGCTTGTTCAAATTTATGTGGATGATATCATATTGGTGCTACTAATGATTCTCTTTGTAAGCATTTTGCAAAACTGATGGAAGGAGAATTTGAAATGAGCATGATGGGGAACTCAACTACTTTCTTGGTCTACAAATCAAGCAAACTCAAGATGGAGTATACATATCTCAATAAAGTACACAAAGGATTTGCTCAAGAAGTACAAATTCGAGGATGGAAGAAGTGTGAGTACTCCGATGAGCACAAGTACAAAGCTTGACAAAGACGAAAAAGGAAAGCCAGTTGAGGTAACAAAATATAGGGGTATGATTGGTAGTTTACTGTATTTAACCGCCAGTAGGCCGGATATTTTGCATGCTGTGTGCTTATGTGCTAGATTTCAAATTATGCCTAAGGAATCGCATTTAGTTGCCATTAAACGTATCTTTAGGTATTTGAAAGGAACTTTGAACTTCGGATTGTTCTATCCCAAAAATGGTTGTTTTGATCTAAGAGGATATAGTGACTCCGACTATGCCGGAAATCTTGTCGATAGGAAAAGCACTTCCGGGACATGTCAATTCCTTGGAGATTGCTTAGTTTCTTGGTTTTCCAAGAAACAAAATAGTGTGTCACTTTCCACGGCGGAATCCGAATATTTGTCGGCCGCTTCGTGTTGTGCACAACTACTTGGATGATCAACACCTTGAACGATTACAATGTTAAGTTTGAAAAAGTTCCCATCCTATGTGATAATACCTCAGCCATAAGTATAGCACAAAACCCGGTTCATCATAGTAGAACAAAACACATTGAAGTAAGGCATCACTTCATAAGAGATTGCATTCAAAAAGGATTGGTATGCGTTGAGTTCGTTCCAACAAATGACCAACTGGCGGATATCTTTACCAAATCCCTCCCCACCGAGACATTCGAATCAATTAGAACAAGATTAGGAATGATAAACAATGATTAAAAGGTTAGAAATGTCAAAATTGCAGAAATCAGCACACATAGATCGATCTATGTGAAAAACCTCAGAGACTGATGTCTCTTAAGACATCGATCGATCTATGGCTAGGACATCGATCGATCGAAGTCCCAGACATCGATCGATCGATGTCTGCGCGGACAGGGGTATTAAAAGCTTCACTTTTCTCTTTCCCCTTCACTTTCCCTCTTCCTCCACCGAAAATCCCTAATTTTTTCTCTCAACATTCGAAACTTTTCTCTCTAAATTCCAAACCCTTGGATAAACTTTCATTTTTTTCTTCAAATCAAATCAATCCTTCCAACAATCACATCTATCTCATTAGTTTTAGCAAGAAAATCCGAACCCTAACTCAGAAATGGCACCAAGAATGAAACAAACTGCAAAAAGGCAACGAACCTCTGAAGAAGAAGATATTACACCACCCCATTCTAATCCTCAAGTGCCAACCGGGTCCAGGACACAATGACTGAGGAAGAAGGCCACTCCCTCTCACAACGCAATGCTGATTGAAACAAGGAGCAAGTTGACAGTCAACAATTTTCCCTGGCTCAAACCCTCAGACTACAAAGATGCTATGAAAGAGCCAACTGGTACAGGTAAATTTGCCTATATCACTCTTAGAGCTCAAATGGTTTTCATTGAATGGGAGCGCAAGAAGAGGGCAACCATTCCATTAAAATTGCTCAAAATTGAAGATATTTTGAGCAATGAAGAATTAAACCCAATCATTGATTGGTTTGATGTTCAAAAATGGAGACCTGTCTGGGAGGTCTCACAGATGACAAATATGTCTACCCGGTATACTAGAATGTTTTATGCAAATATGTGGGTAGATTATAAACATGGGGAGCCTTATGCATTGAATACAATAGTAGAAGGCAACTTGTTGATGTTTACATCCAAAACATTCAACGAACTGCTTGAGGTTCCGGATGAAGGGTTGAATGACTTTGATCCATGGAAGTGGGATTCCTTCAAGTATCAAGTTTCTGAAAATGAGGTTAAAACATTTTCTTGGCTTTTACCCCACCAAGAATACTAACGACATGCCTCTAGTATACAGAGTTTTACTTGCCATTGTCACTTTCTGTATCAATGGAAAATCGGCAAAACTCCCGAGCAATTTAGATTTTTACATTGCGTATCGTATTGCTGTGAAGGAGCCCTTAAATTTTGGGGAAATTGTGTTTGCAAATATGTTGGAAGCTGCCACCAAGAAATCAAAAGCGCTTCCCTATAGCAATCTCATATATAGACTGCTCAAAAAGGCAAACGTGGAGTTGAATGATGATTTCACAGATCAAATCACAAACAAAGATTATTATACAAAGGCTAACATTCAACAAATCCACAAATCACGGAAAGAGGCTCAAAAACGAAGTGGACAACAAGAAGAAGACGAAGAAGAAGAAGAACGTGAAGAGCCTATTCCTCCACCATCCCCTACCGAACCTCCCATGGCACCCTCCTCTCATTCACCACCACAACCACCCCCAAAACAAGCCTCCACATCCCAAAAGGGCAAAGGAAAAGCCCCAATGACGGAAGAGGAAGGTTCAGATGAAGAGTTCAATGCGGAGGCCGAAATTGAAGACATTCGTGATACACTTGGTCAATGGGGAGAAGATTTAACTAAGGAAGCAGTCCGTATTGATGACTTGGAAAAGGACAACACAAATCTCACACAAAGGGTCAAAAATTTAGAAACGGAGCTCACTATACAAAAGACCAAGTACCAAAAATTGAAGACCAAGCTTAAAGCGGCACTCTCCGGATTATGTTTCTCTTCTGATGAAGAGTAGTTATCCCTATTCCTTTGTAGCTATGGAGTTGTTTTATAAGTTTGAGATTACCTATGTATCTCAAAACTTGGTATATTTTTAATGATATTCATCCTTCATTTTAATATCTCTTATGTTTTGATGCTTTCAAAAAGGGGGAGAAGAAGGCATGCTAGTTGATAATGGCTTGGTATGTTTTTAGCAAGATTTTGGCATATTAGTTTGGCATGTTAGTTGATTGGTATGGTTTTAGCAAGATTTTGGCATATTAGTTAAAGATATATTTGGCATGCTAGTTGATAATTTTTTGATGGTTTAAGGATTTGTTGGCAAGCATAATTGGGCATTAACATATGTATGGCATGTTTTGGCAAAATTGGTTGAACATGTTGGCATGGTTTGGTTAAGCATGGATATCCAAATGGCTAGACTTATATTAGGTATTTTTCTTTCATCGCATAACTTAGCTTGATAAGATAAATTTGGTATAGCATGACATGAAGGTCTTTGATATACCCTACATATGAAACATGATGCATAGGTTGAGGGGGAGCATGAACTAAGGGGGAGCTGTAAAATATCAAGTTTAGTTGAAAAAGTATCAAGTAAAAACACCTTTTGAATTATTGTTTTGAAATCATCAAAAAGGGGGAGATTGTTAAGTTGTAAAGTGTTTTGATGATGAAAAGATGTTTTGAATAAGTTAAATTTATGTTTGATATTTGATGCATGATGGGAAAATACGTTATGATCAAAGATGGTTAAGATTGGAACTCAAAAGAAGACATCGATCTCTCAAGGAGGAGACATCGATCGATCGATGTCACTAACATCGATCGATCGATGTATGATCTGAATACATCGATCTCTCCCTTCCTGGACATCGATCGATCGATGTAGGATCTGAGGACATCGATCTCTCCCACCCAGGACTTCGATCGATCGATGTAGGATCTGAGGACATCGATCTCTCCCACCCAGGACTTCGATCGATCGATGTAGTATCTGAGGACATCGATCTCTCCCTTCCAGGGACTTCGATCGATCGATGTCCTCCAGAATTCAAATCTTCTGAACGTTTGAACAAAATCCAAGGCAGATTTTCAAGGTTTTCTCTTTCCAATCTTCTTCAAACTTCTTGTGGACTTTAACCCAACTTATTACATGCTTCCTTGACTATTGTATACATGTCTAAGATTCTCTAGGGTGGCTATCCAAGATCAAATCACTCCATAGGGTGACTAAAGACTATTTGGGCATTATCTTGACATTTTGAAGATGAAGACTTGGTGGAAGACCTCAAAAACGTGGTGATCTTCTTCTATAAATGGAGGAGGCTTGGATGAAGCAATTACACACTTTCAACATCATCTAGCTTCATTTTACATTGTTGTACATTTCTCTCATACTTGTATATTTGTTTAAAGCTTGTCTAGCTTTCTTTGATCTTCATTATTGTATATTGAGAGAAAGAGAGTCAAGCACAAGAGGAACCATAATTATTTGATCTCTAGCTTGTGCTTAGACTTGTGAGAAAGTGTGAACCTTACTATATCTCTTCAACCCACTGTGAGAAGTTCTTGAGAGAACTTTTGTTGAAGTTGTAAGGAAGCAAGAAGTTGCTCTTGCTAAGAGCTGTAGTTGTTGTAGTTGCACAAGTGTGTTGTGCAAGAAGTTGCTGTTGTTGTTGCTTACACTAAAGTGTTAGTGTAAGTATTGCTGTGGTTGTTCTTATTTGTTCATAATAAGAAGAGTAGTTGTTGAAAATCCACTTTGGAAACAAAGTGGTAGTGGAGTAGAATCATTTACGATTCGAACCACTCTATATCCGGTGTACTCATTCATTATCTCTCATCTCCAATTCTTGCTCTGATTTTGAATATCCTTTGTGAGTTGAGAAAAACAAGAAAATTCCGCAAAAGAGCCAAACACTCTATTCACCCCCCCCCTCTAGAGTGTATTTCGGACCTTACACCTATTGTGTTTTATGAGTAGGCGTTCAATGTGACATGGAGTGCCTTATGTGTTTTTGAATTGGCAATCAATGTGACATAAATCGCCTTAAGTTAATAAGAAGCACTTGTTCAATGTCACATGAAACGCCGGTTGTGGGCAGCAGAACTCGTTCGAAGTCACATGAGGCGCCTGATCTCAACCTTCATACTTGTTCGAAGTAGTTACTAAAAAGTAACTTGATGTTAGTGCCCAATTTGGGGGAAAAGTTCATTTGACTTTGTAATACACATGGAGCACTTGTTCAAGCGTTCAAAATGTACTTTTTTTTTTGACACATGAAGCGCCTGATGTAGGCATTCAAAGTGTACTGGAATCCAAATACTTCACATGAAGCGCCTTATGTAGGCGTTCGAAGTGTACTGGTCTCCAGAAACTTTACATTAGGTACTTTATGTAGGCGTTCGAAGTGTACTGACTTTCAGACACTTCACATTAGGCGCCTTATGTAGGTGTTCGAAGTGTCAATTGTGCAAATCATCTAAACTTAACACACTCCAACATTCCAACAATCATATAAGTTCTAATTGAAAGGTAAATAGAAAATTTGACTAGTAATATATTCTTACTTTATGAAAAGTCTACAATATTTCTATAACAAATTAAAATAAAAAACTGAGCTAGATTGCGTACTTTCTTCATCTTCTTGTAGTATCTACGTGACAATACTACCTCCCCCGCCCCCTCCTTGAAAAAGACAGAGAGAGAAAAGATAAAAGAAAAGAAAGAAGAACATTATGGGGATTGAACTAAATTAGCTGTTAGAGGTCGAGCATTCTATTCTCAATCCCATTCAGTTTTTTTTTTTTTTTTTTTTAGTACATGGATAAGTAAGTTTCGTTAATGTGACGATAATTCGTAGCACATCGATGCTAGAACGGTATCATCTTCCTGTTGATACATATTTCTTCTTGGAGGGTGCACTTGTCACAACTACCACACTCATATGAATTCGCAAACTGTAAGGCATATTAAAGAGCAGCCTAGAATTTAATTAAATTTAATTTGGAAAATCCACAAAAAGACATCATAAAAGAAAGTTCATCAAAGTCACAAAATTATTACATATTTATTACAATAAGCAAGTGAAGCACGATACACAACAGACACCAGAAAATGATAATAGTATAATCAAGTCCCATAAGAACCATGACCACAATATAACACGCATAATAATCGATACAACCACGCATATAATCCTATAATGCGTCTTGAAATCGCTCATGAAACTACTTGACCCTGTAAATTGAGAGAGCAAGGCCTTTTAGCACCTAGGGAAGGGGGTGCCACAAGTAGATGCAACTTTTCTTGCATTGGGAGAGTTGATGAACTTCTTGAGATTAGGGTTTTTCATGTAGTTGCAAAGACAAGGTCGCTGCTCCTTAATCTTGGAGCAGCACACAGCAGAAGGTGGGGAGGCAGATGTCATGGCGTTTGCACATGGGCTTAGTTGCAGTGGGTTGCAAGTTATAGCTGATTTACTTATCTCAATTTCTCCTCCAAGAATAATAAGAACAACAAGGCCTAAGAATGGTAGGAACTTCATTTGTCCAAGTGGGGTGGAGTTGTGTGTTTTGGGGGGGGGGGGGGGGGGGCCGGGGGAGGATTTGAAGTGGGATTGGTTTGAGAGAGGAGATGTGAGAAGTGGGATGTTGCCAACGGTCTCAATATATAGGAGATGGCTGAAATGAGGGTCGTAATCGTGACACTTGTATCTCTTGGCGCACTTGTACAACAACATTTAGAGGCTCTCGTCTATAACAGGGTATGGAGGGGTAGAGTGTACGCATCCATATCCATGTTGCAATTGGGTCTCTTGCGCGCTTGTACCATGTTGCCAATTCAAAAACTCGGTGTGTATTATGTGTATATGATTTGTGAACATTTTGTCAATTATCGGAATCACCAAGTGGTCTCGTTACTTTCTATGTATAAGAATTATGAGGCAAAAGAATGTATATTCATTCACGTATACGGCATCTACACTTGAGTATATAGGGTTTCCCTTAGCTAGGGTTTTCGGTTACAAGGTTGGTATATCCAAGATAAAGATTACAACAAGTATTAGTTAGGATGGGTTGTTATGATAGTAACTAAAACACCAAGATAAACTGCAGTTAGCAACCGAAGGAAGGTTGCTTTACCCACGGCACACGGTAGCTTGATTCTTTAGGACTCTTTTACACGCCCCCGCAAGATGGCGGTGACATCGAAAACGCCAATCTTGGACCGAAGAGAAGCAAACCGATCTTTAGGGAGCGGTTTGGTAAGTGCATCCGCGAGTTGATGTGTTGTCGAAACATGTGAAACTTTAAGCGCCCCCGTAGTGACTTTCTCACGGACAAAATGATAATCAAGAGCAATGTGCTTCATGCGACTATGGAAAACCGGATTGGCACACAAATACGTTGCACTTAGATTGTCGCAGTAAATAGTAGGTGTCTGAATAAGAGAAATACCAAGCTCGCGCAAAAGGTGAGTAACCCACGTGACTTCCGAGGCAGCAGAAGCGACGGACCTATATTCGGCCTCAGTGGAGGATCGCGCAATGGTCCGTTGCTTTTTAGAACACCATGAAATAGGATTGTCACCAAGAAAAATAATAAAAGCAGTAGTAGAACGATAGGTGCCATGATCACCTGCCCAGTCAGCGTCAGAAAACACCCGAAGGCAAAATGGTTGATGACGTCGAAGCAAAATGCCGTGATTGATGGTATATTTGAGATAACGAAGAACACGCTTTGCGGCGGTCCAATGAGTTTACGTGGGTGCATGCACGAACTGAGCAAGCTTGTTAACTGTGAACACAATATCCGGCCTTGTAAGCTGAAGATGCTGTAAAGCACCAATAAGACTGCGGTATTGAGAGGCATCGGCAGATGGTGTGCCATCATTAAGAACCAGTCGCGCGCTAGAGGACATGGGAGTGGCAATGTCCTTAACACCTGCTAAATGAAACTTATCAAGTAGATCACGCATATATTTATGTTGCGATAGATAGAGCCCATCAGTTGTGAAAACAACCTCAACTCCCAAGAAATAATTAAGTGGACCAAGATCCTTAAGAGAAAAACGAGCACCTAAAGCATCAACAATCTTCCGAATAGACGAGGAACAATTGCCTGTTACAAGTAAGTCATCAACATAGACAAGGAAATAGATAATAGTATCATTGCAACGATAGACAAATAAGGAAGTGTCGGACTTGGAGTTGGAAAAACCATAATGTAAGAGAAACACTTTCAACTCATTGTACCAAGCCCGAGGAGCTTGCTTAAGGCCATATAATGAACGTTTTAAATGACACACGTGTGAAGGGGATGACGCATCTACAAACCCAGGAGGTTGTGCCATGTAAACATCTTCCGTTAAGTGGCCATTTAAAAAGGCATTATTAACATCAAGATGCGAAATAGACCACCCGTGGAAGAGGGCGACGGACAAGACCACGCGGACGGTAGTGGGCTTAACAACCAGGCTGAAGGTATCATGATAATCAATAACAGGACGCTGATGAAAACCTTTGGCAACCAGGCGTGCTTTGCAACGAGAAATAGAACCATCGGGGTTGCGTTTGACACGAAACACCCATTTACACCCCACTATGGTATGACCTGCTGGAGGAGGGACAAGAACCCAAGTACCATTGCGACGAAGAGCAGCAAGCTCGTCATCCATCACAGCACACCATTTGGGATCACGAAGGGCTTGTTTTACTGTGGCAGGCTTAAGGGTTGGAGGAAGAGGGTGTTTAGTGGTATGATTTAAGGTTACATAGTCTGGAAACTTCTTGGGGCAGAAAATGTTGTTTCGGGCACGTGTGGTCATAGAGGGTCTAGGAGGGGGAGACGGCTGAGTGGGGGTGGCATGGTGACGTATATGGTGCTGGGCTCAGCATTTGAAGGGGGACCAGTCTGGGTACAGGGCCGGTTGACACAGAAGAACTGGGAAGCGGGAGTGCTACAACCAGAGAGGTAGAAGAAGAAGAAGTGTACCTGGGGGAGGCAGCACAGGCTCCGGGCGAAACTGCAGCAGGGGCCAAGGGGGCTTGCAGAAGAACTGTGGCTGGCGGAAGGGGGCAGCCAGCGCAGGTGAAGCGAACCATTCGGACGAAGTAGTAGGCGAAGCACCAGTGGAGGACAACTCGGCACAGGGAAAGCTGTGTTCAACAAATTGAACATGTCAAGAGAGATAAAGCCTGTTTGATGACATGTCAAGACATTTATACGCATGATGAGTTTAGAACGAGAAGCTAGTTTGTGTTCAGAGTAAGGTCGCAACCACGGATAGCAAAGACACCCAAACGCACGTAAGGTTTGATAATTTGGGGGTTTGGAAAAAAGAGATTCATAGGGAGTTTTATTGGACAACACAGGTGTAGGTAAGCGGTTAATAAGGTACACGGCGGTGAGAAAAGCATAGGACCAATATTTGGTGGGTAGGGCGGAAAAATGAAGAAGAGACAACCCAGTTTCAACAACGTGGCGGTGTTTACGTTCAGCGGAGCCAATGTATTCGGGTGTATAGGGTGGGGAGACTAGATGCTGGATCCCTTCAGACTCGAAGAACCCTTTGAGACTTTTGTATTCAGTGCCCCCATCAGTGTATAATGTAACAATAGAACGACGGAAAAACTTTTCAACCATGCGCTTATATTGAGGAAAAATAGTAAACACATCACTTTTGTGAGACATTGGGAACAACCACACATACTTAGTGTAATAATCAATAAAAAGGATATAATAGTGATATCCATCAACAGATTCAACAGGGGAGGGTCCCCATACATCTGAATAAATTAAATCAAGAGGACCACGACTTTCTACAGAAGTGTGATGAAATGGCAATTTATGACTTTTACTTCTACGACACGACTCACAATCAAATTTGGCAAACGCAGTGCTAGACGAGATAGCAATGTCTTTATTTTGACTTAGACGCTGAAGCACACGGGATGAGGGGTGGCCAAGGCGATGATGCCAAGTAGCCATGTCCGATGTAAAACTAGCGAAAAGATGCTTGGAAGACTGAGGAATTGGCGTGGCTTGAGCGGGTTCTGCGGACGGCGCAGGTAGCAAGTTCCATTCATAGACATCACCCTTGGTCCGCCCGTGAGCAAGCTGCGCCCCCGTTTTGAGATCCTTCACAACAAACAAAAACGGAAAAAATTCAATAGACGTGTTGTTGTGTTGACAAAATTTAGAAACAGAAATCAAGTTCTTGGTAAGTAAAGGCACATGTAAGATATTCGATAAAATAAAAGGTTTAGGAGATGAGGAGATGATAGAGGAACCAGTATTGGTGATGTGAAGGCCGGAACCATCTCCTAAAAGAACATCATCAGGACCCTCATAAGGCTGAGAATGGGAGAGTGTATTAAGGTCATTGGTGACATGATGGGAAGCTCCAGAATCCAGGATCCAGTTCTGCTTCGTCATCCCTGAGGTGGTGTGATGGAGTTCGGGTTGTTGCTGTTGCAATGATCGCTTGAGAGAATAGCACTAGCGAGCAGTATGGCCACGTTTTTGACAAAACTGATAGGTCACTCCATTCTGTGATGATCGCGAGAACCGCGTGGGGGCTGCAGAAGATCCACCGTTCGTATGGACCGGTTGGCCGCCTGAGTGAGGAAATGATTTATTCGGAACGAACCGTCTGCGAAACCCACCTTGAGAGCCATTCGGATTTGTACCACGACCGGGTTGTGTTTGAGTAGCATTAACAGTGATCACAGCGCCGCTACGAGTCTCTTCACGCTTGAGAATGGCTTCATGCTCCACTAGTTTGTCATGAAGCTCTTCAAAAGAAATAGGAGTGTCACGAGCACATATGGCAGCAGCAATGTCACGGAAGCTACTCCTAAGACCGTTAAGGGCGAAAATAGCCAGACCATCATCACTCAGATGAGTGTCAACGAGGGCCAACTCATCCGCAATACTTCTGATTATCTGAAGATAATCAGCAACTGACTGAGAATCACATGTAATGTTTGTGAGTTTCTCCTTAAGGTTCATTATGCGAGAATACGACTTGTTCGCATACAACTTATGAAGTCGAGTCCAGGCATCACGCGAAGAGGAAGCCGTGGCAATGAGAGGAACCACGGTTTCAGAAACTGACGCAAGAATCGCATGAAACAGCATTTTGTTTTGCCGAACCCAGATAGCGTAATCTGGATTTGGTTTGGCAGTTCCCTCTTTATCCGTTACATGTTTAGAGGGACATGGCACAGTGTCATCGAGGAACCCCATGAGATCATAGCCAAACAATAAGGCATCAAACTGAGCTTTCCAGGAGGAAAAGTTGGTTTTGTTCAGCTTGATTGGAAGCTGTGCTGCAACATTAATGGCAATGACTCCATCAAGGGAGCCATGTCTAAGGACAGAGGAATCGGCCATTAAAAAAAACTCGTTGGAGTCGCTACTGCTCTGATACCATATAAGAATTATAAGGCAAAAGAATGTATATTCATTGACACATGTATACGGCATCTACACTTGAGTATATAAGGTTTCCCTTAGCTAGGGTTTTCGGTTACAAGGTTGGTATATCCAAGATAAAGATTACAACAAGTATTAGTTAGGATGGGTTGTTATGATAGTAACTAAAACACCAAGATAAACTGCAGTTAGCAACCGAAGGAAGGTTGCTTTACCCACGGCACACGGTAGCTTGATTCTTTAGGACTCCTTTACACTACGTAAATTACTTTGGAAAATGGCTTTATTAGGTTGGCAAACAAGCCAACTAAGACTAGCCCAAATGATTCAGTTACTCACCCAACCAGTGAAATGGTTTAACTTAGGTTCTGTTCATATAGTGACATATAACAGTAAGAAAAGTTGAGTTAAAACCTTTATTAATAACTGTGCTTTTAGTCAATCATGTAACAAATAGAACGCAAGATATTGACTAAAGAAGAAGTCTTTAGTATTTAGTTATCAATATCAAGTTAGCTCAAAAAAATTTAAAATGCTACAACAACAACGTTACTCGATTTCTTTAGAGACTTCTGTTTATAGCGTGGTATGAGGTATGATGTACGCAACAATAAGCGTTAACAACTTCCTTGTTTTGGCCAAATTTTTCGTTGCATCGCCTTCCATTCCCTTTCTAAAATTTGCTCGTTATAGCATTAGTTAATGAACAATTGTTAGAAGATTTATTGACTGATTAGTGAATGAAATGAAAGTTATCAAAGGAAAAAAAGTTTTAGTTCCCAGTTTTTTCAAACCCGAAAAAAAATTTGATGATAATAATTAAAAAAAATTCCAAACGACAGTGAATATAAATGACCTATAGGCAAATTCAAAGTTGGCTTTTGCTCAATTGACGATGACAAGAGCAATAATAATTTATTTAACATGACAAGCTATGTCATACAATAGTAGTCTCCTATATGTATTCCTCCAATACAAACTGAAAAAATAAAATCATTTCTAAAAAAACTATATTTTAATATTCATTAAAACAAGGTTAACCTCATTAAAGGAAAGAAATGCTGATTGTGATCCCCAACTTTATTAAGTGCGACGCTAATGATTAGTGTTAATGATTAAATGAGGCATGCCTGTGCCTTTCCATCTGAGTAATTTTTCAAACATGATGTAACCTCTCAAATAATCAAGAAAACCATGCATGCTTAACCTTATCTTCTTGACAAATGATGTGCTCAAAAGAATAAAGGGACCCTTGATTCCTGCCTATGACTTTTATAAGTAATCATACGAAGATTGGCCCAAAGAAGAAAGAGAAAAAAAAGAAAAACAATTACAAAGAATTATTGCCGATTAACGTAATTGCAGAGTGGTTGATAACAATTTCCCTAAAAAATTTAAGATTTTCGATATCAAAAGGACTTAGGTTTCATATCCCGACCAAATACAAGTATACTTATTTTTTTCTTTACTATATAATGATACACTATGTTATCATATACTGAAAAAGGAAAATAGACACGAAGAGTGTATGTTGCATGGAGAGCTTAAGAATTGATAGTCCCTTGACATGAGCATTAGTTAAACTTAAAGTAAACGAGAATGTTGCCCAGTTCTTTCCTAAGCTTGAAAAGGGTGGCCTTTGTGAAATCAGTTCGGATCTGTTAACCAGTCTTCTTTGACCGATGTTGTTGACCGCTAATTAGAGATTACCATATTGACGTCTCAGCTAAGAAAAGAATTTTTTTTGCTTTTATACGAAGCACCAACATTACATACCACGTTATTATCGGTCAACGACGGATCAACAATTCGGATCATTAGATCCCAACCTTTGCGAAATTGGGTGTTACATCTCATGACTTAAACTTTACAACGCTATTATATGGCAATATCAAATGTCATGCTTTTGTGCTCGTTTTTATCTATCCAAATATTTAACCAAATTTATTTAAATCAATTTTTATATATTATGGTATCTCTTTATCCGTTTACCACTGTGGGTTACGAATATTAGACTCGGAAGTACGTTATACTTTGACAATAAGACTTATCAAAATATGCTTTCTTTAATAAATAAAGTCCGGCACATTTTCACGTATGCGGTGTAATTTGATGACGATAATTTCTGAAGCTACCTAACATTAATTTGTTTTTAATCTAATAAGAAAATTATATATTTATCAGGAATTCAAATTGGTCGAGTTGCAAAGACCTCTATACTTCTGGGTTAATGTTCGAATCATATCTCTCTTTTCATATTTTCATGTGTATGTTAAGGGGGAAAAAACCCATCTATTGTTCACACAAGTGTCCACAGCTAATCGTTTATGCTATATCTATCTGTCTTTCTAACTTTACACGCAAATATTGAGTCATATATTATGATTTGAAGAGTCCATAATATTTCAATATCACTTATCCGTTTCTCAGTTTCGTCTGAGAAATAATTTGCCAATTTATATCAACATAACAAGAGATTTTAAGGATTTTTTTTTTATCAGGCGCCATCCGGATGTTAACAAGAGATTTTAAGGCTTTTTTTTATCAGGCGCCATCCAGATTTTAACAAGAGATTTTAAGGCTTTTTTTTATCCGGCGCCATCCGGATTTAAACTGGAGAAAAAGGATTTGCAGACCTTTTAGAATGCAAAGGTTTTGCGTTAAAATTTGCAATACACACTTGTATGAACAATCTGATGCATGTGGTCAATACCAAAGTCGTAATGTAAATATATGTTAATGATCACAGTTTTGTATGTCTAATTCAGTTTCAATCATGATTTAGCACTAAAGAAAAGTCCTTGTTTTGGGTGGTGCCTATGCCCGTGCTAGATATAATTGGATTCATGATTTTCCAGTGGCCAGGCTCAAATCGAAAAGTGTATCCCACTAATTGATATTTAACCGACAGCACAAATTTATCATATTGCAGTGACAATTAGTAATAAATCATTAACTTTGTGCAGATCATATATGTATAAAATATGCTATGAATATAGCTTATTTTAGAGACATCTTACGTATATTTAGAGACTTAGATATTTTCTATACTTTACGTTTGACTTTGTACTTTTTTGTTTTTTTGCTTTTATCTTTGTCTTGCATTATTTGTGCATATACACGTTTATGTTATTTTAATATTGCATTTATTAAATTTCATCACTAACACAATAGCACACTAAATCTCTATTATTGTGTCATTTATGCATGTACATATAGAGTCGGGGGTCTTACTGAAATCGAACCGTCTATCTTTTGGGAAGGATGTATTGTTTGTATGTCTCTCATAATCTCCAAACTCTAACGATAAATTTTGCTGTCGTTGGAATATAGAAAGTACGATTGATTGATTGAATGGAAGCTACCAATATATTTCCATTTTGTTTTGACCATCTTAATAGCTGACTGATGACTACAGCAATAAATAATCAATCAAAAAATAATAAATTTAAAATTTTATCAGATTTTACAATCAAAATAGTTTTAGAATACTGCGAAGGCTACACAACACTTTGAACAGTAATTAGAGCAAACCATTCACAAAAGTGAAAATACTTTAGGTTGAAGATGTAACACTATTATTTTTATTTACTTTAAGCAATAAAGGGTTGGAATAAAAAGTCATCCTTGGTGTCATTTCATGATATTGATGACAATCATATGCTATTGAGAATAATTTTGTCAACATATAACATTTCAGTAGTCAATCATTGTCTCCGATCTTTAAACAGCAGCACTACTTTAATTTATGGATGTCCTTTTCTCCTTTTTTTTTTTCCCCCTCCTGTTTCCTTCCTTACCTGAAGTTATTCATTGGCATGAGGGTGTAGCACCCCGCTCCCGAACCCTAGCATCGGGAACGGTGTACCCGCCGTATCTCACTAAGGAGAATACGAAGCGTCGAATCAATCTCCGACATGTCCGAAAAGACGTAGAAAATTTTTTTTTTCGCGGAAACGTAATACCATATCATTAATTCACATGAACAAAAATTAATCCTCCATGGAAACAATAATACATCACCACGATAAAATCAACACGCTAGCGACTAGAGACTATCACGCTAAATGAGATAATGAGTGATGAAATCCCCATAGAATAATAACAAATGTCCGCACGGTCTCCTCATGTCCTAGATGCGGCCATCGTCCACCCACTCCACTGTGTCTGCCCCTTCCTCAACAAAGACATAATCGAAGTCTCCTACCTGCTCACCTGGGGGGGAAGTAGGGGTGAGTGACTGAGAAATCACTCAGTAGGCACCTGCCTCCAGGTAGTACAAGACAAGCATCCAATAATGATATGACACATAGCACATAAAACATAATATCATATAAGCATGCGAAAGGATGCGGGAAAGTAACTCACTCCAGGTAAAGAATGCGCAACAACGTGATGCATGTCTCACTATGCATGTCACACGCAACAAAGTCATGTCACGCAGAATGCCAATAACCATACCGTGCAATGCATAAACCCGGGTCCTACTGAGTGGCTGCAGGTCGTACACCCCACAGTTACCGTACTGAGTGTGCGTGGCCGCGCCTCCGCACACCATCCTGAGTGTCGTAGCCCCGCCACCGTACACCATCCTGAGCGCCCGTGACCTGTACGTCACGACCCGCCATCAATACAATGCACGTGCCATGAATGCAAAAATACAATCGCCTGAGGCCTCCGGCCCATCCTCACCATCCTCCGGCACTCAATTCTAGGTTCACTTAATGTCCGGATGCTAACTCAACATTGTTCGGCATCGAATCTACTTTTTCCCGGCTTGTACACCTTTATCGTGCATTTTCTATATTTTTTCTCATTTTCCCTTATTTATATCTATTTATTACCTAATTATCTGAATTAAATAATTTATCATAATTACTGAAATTTAATGGAAATAATTTAATTTTAGCATTTTCTAATTTCTGGGATTATTCATAATTTTCTGATATTTATTTATAATTTTCTTATAATTTTGTCATTTTAAATTAATTAAAACTCAATTACTAAAATTTCAGAAATTCCAGAAATTAAATTTACCAATTAATTGGCAATTGGGCTGGCCCCTTTTTGCCAGCCCTGGTCCGCGCTCCATCATGGTCGGCCCGCCAGGGGTCCGGCCTGCACTTTCCCCCTATTTTTTTTATTCAATTTGCTTATCGGGTCGGCCAGCAGCTGGCCTGGTCCGTTGGCCATTCGGCCTGTTCCGCTAAGCTCAACCAGCCCATTTTTTTTTTACATGACAGAATTGGGCCAGGACTGCTGCAGAAGCAGCCGGCCCGCTAAGACCAGCCTGGCCCTCATCAGGGCCTTCGCCCCTTTGCTTCCAGCCAGGGCCTTCGCCCCTTTGCTTCCAGCTAGGGCCTTCGCCCCTTTTTTTGTCTTTTAATTTTTTTTTTGTTAATACACCAATTCCAGCGGCTGGGACTTCCAGGAGTGCTTGCAACCGCTGTGTGCGCGTGCAGGCCACGCGCGGCCGCTTCCGGCGGCGCGTGCGGAGCACCGGCGGTCTCCGACGACCGTTTTTTGACCCCGATCTATGTTTTCACTTATTTCCAGTCTATGGGAACCTATTCTAAGCTCAAAACAAAATGAAAAATCTCCAATCCTGCAAGAGTTTTACTATTTTGATTATCAAATTTTTCCCTAAAATCAAATTCTTGCTTTTTTTTTGATTATCAAATTTTTCCCTAAATCAAATAAAGCCACGCATCTCAGTATAGCGTTCCACACAGTCCAAATTTCATGCTTTTCACAGATTGAACGAAATGCCATGGAATTCAACAGTTAAAACAACAAGAACACATTCAACAATTAAAACAACAAAAAAACACACATAAAATACCACTAGAGCATGCTTGAATTTGTACCAATTGAATGGGGAAAAGGAACCTACCTGGTTGACGATCAATCCTACGACTATACGGAGTAGTGTATCAACCGGAACGCCCTGCTTCTTTCTATTTTCCTTCTCTCTTCTCTCTTTCCTCCCTTCTTCCTTCTCTTCTCCTTGCCGTTCGCCTGCTCCCTCAATTTCTCTCTCTCTCTCTTTTTTTTTCTCCTAAACGATGCCTCACTCTTGGCATTTAATGATGAGTTGCTAAATTTTAGGGGGGGTCGGTTACTCCCCCATTATACCATTAATTAGATTTTTTTTTAAATTCCTTAATCCTTATCCTTTTAAATCTTATTACTATTATCTTTTAGATTTCCTTAATTCCCTTTTTATTATTATTATCTTTTCTATTTTTTATTCGGTTATCACATCCTACCCACCTTACAAAAGTTTCGTCCCCGAAACTTGACGTAACCTAATCGTACAGACTAAGGTACCTTAATCGAAGAGTTCCGGATAGCGTTCGTGCATGTGATCCTCCAGCTCCCAAGTCGCTTCATTTTCCTTATGATTGCTCCACTGCACCTTGACGTACAGAATGACTCTTCTTCTCAGTTCTTGATCCTTGCGATCCAGGATCCGAACAGGAGTCTCTTCGTATGATGTGTCTGGTCTGATCCTCAAGGGTGGTGCATCCAGTACGTGACTCGGGTCTGGGACGTACTTTCTCAACTGAGAAACATGAAAGACATTGTGCACTTGAGCTAACGCCGGGGGTAATGCCAAACGGTAAGCTAACGAACCAACCCTTTCGAGCACCTCATAAGGTCCAATGTACCGAGGCCTCAACTTACCCTTCAGTCCAAATCTCGTAACACCCTTCATAGGCGATACTCTCAAGTAAACCTTTTCTCCAACATCAAACTTCAACGGACGCCTCTTCGAGTCAGCCCAGCTCTTACTTCTATCTTGAGCAACCTTAAGCCTTTCCCGAATCAACTTAACATTCTCCTTGGTTTGCTCAACCAACTCTGGACCAGTGATAGCGCGCTCTCCAACTTCATCCCAAAGGATAGGGGATCTGCACTTACGACCATAGAGTGCCTCAAATGGTGCCATGCCGATGGCGCTGTGATGACTGTTGTTGTAGGAGAACTCGATCAACTTGATCATACTATCCCAGTTCCCCCTGAAGTCAATGGCGCAAGCTCTTAACATATCCTCCAACGTCTGTATGGTCCTCTCTGACTGTCCATCTGTCTGCGGATGAAACGCAGTACTCAATCGTAACTCGGTCCCCATTCTCTTCTGACATGCCGACCAGAACTTGGAAGTGAACTTCGAGTCACGGTCGGAGACAATACTGACTGGAACGCCATGTAACGTGATGATGTTGTCGATGTAGAGTGTAACCAACCTCTCTAGAGCCACATCATTTGGTACTGGTAGGAAATGAGCGGACTTAGTCAAACGGTCCACGATCACCCAGATCATGTCATTGCCATTTCTTGTCCTCGGGAGACCCATCACAAAATCCATAGTTACATGCTCCCATTTCCACTCAGGAATCTCCAACGGCATCAACAACCCTCCTGGTCTCTGGTGTTCCTCCTTGACCTGCTGACATACTAGACACCTCTCAACAAATTCAGCTATATGTCTCTTCATACCGCTCCACCAGTAATGCTTCTTTAGGTCATTATACATCTTGGTAGCACCCGGATGAATTGACAACTTCGAGTTATGTGCCTCCTTCAATACCGTTTGTCTGAGATCCTCAACCTCCGGTACGCACAGTCTCCCCTGGAACCACATACTGCCATCGTCATGGATCTAGAACCCGTCAACTTGACTCATCATCATTCTCTCCCGTAGCTCACTAAGGGTTACATCTCCCTTTTGCGCCTTTTTGATCTGCTCAATCAAAGATGGAGTGATAATCAACGCCGCTAGAACACTCGCTGTGGAGTCCACAATGTCAAGATCCAACTCCGCCATATCTCTCTCCAACGGCGTCTCTCTGGCATGACTAGATTTTCTACTCAGAGCATCTGCGATTCGGTTCGCCTTTCCCGGATGGTAGCTAATAGTCAAATCGTAGTCCTTTAAAAGCTCAAGCCATCGCCTCTGACGCATGTTCAGCTCTTTCTGGGTGAATAAATACTTTAAACTTTTATGATCTGTGAACACTTCGCACTTCACTCCATAAAGATAAGGACGCCAAATCTTAAGTGCGAAGACTACTGCAGCTAACTCCAGGTCATGCGCCGGATAATTTTGCTCGTATGGTTTCAACTGTCTCGAAGCATACGCGATGACCTTGCCATTTTGCATGAGAACACATCCTGCAAAGAAACCGTTAGGCCACCGTTGTAAAGCGTATAATTCAACTCTAGAAACATATACATTACCTAATCCGTTCTTCGATGCATCGCTATATATGACGAACCCTTCTGAGCCTGAGGGTTGAGCAAGAATAGGGGCCGTCGTCAATCGTCTCTTAAGTTCTTCAAAACTCTGCTCGCATTCAGCGGTCCAGACAAACTTTGACTTTTTCTGAGTCAATCTGCTCAAGGGCACTGCTATCGATGAAAACCCTTCAACAAACTTCCGATAGTAGCCGGCCAAGCCCAGAAAAATCCTCACTTCGGTCACATTAGTCGGTCTAGGCCATTCAGTAATGGCCTCAATCTTCTTGGGATCTACAGAAATTCCCTCTTCTGAGACCACGTGGCCCAAGAACGCAACACTCTTCAGCCAGAACTCGCACTTACTAAACTTAGCATATAACTTCTTCTTCCTGAGAACACCCAAAACCTCCTGCAGATGCTTTTCGTGGGATTCCTCATCCGGAGAATAGACTAATATATCATCGATAAAGACCACCACAAACTTATCGAGCTGATCCCTGAACACCGTATTCATCAGATCCATGAAGGCTGCGGGAGCATTAGTGAGGCCGAATGGCATCACCAAAAATTCATAGTGTCCATATCTAGTGCGAAAGGCAGTCTTTGCTACGTCCTCGGCTTTTATCCTCAATTGATGGTATCCAGATCGAAGATCAATTTTGGAGAATACTTTAGCGCCCTGGAGAATACCAATGTTGCAAAATTACTTGGAGAATTAATAATATGAATTTTGAGTTGTATGGACTAGAGGGGTACCTTTAACTGATCGAAGAGGTCCTCGATCCGAGGTAGAGGACATTTATTCTTGATAGTGATCTTATTAATCTCCCGATAATCAATGCAAAGCCTCATGCTTCCGTCCTTCTTCTTCACAAACAAGACCGGAGCTCCCCAGGGTGAGACGCTGGGTCGGATGAACTTCCGGTCCAGCAACTCCTGCAGCTGCTCTTTCAGTTCCTTCAGCTCAGCCGGAGCCATTCTGTACGGTGCCTTCGATATCGGCTCAGCACCGGGTAGTAAATTAATTTCAAACTCTACCTCCCGACTAGGCGGTAGTCCTGGCAGCTCATCGGGAAATACATCTTTATACTCACTCACCACTGGTATTGATTCTATCAAGGGTAACTCTTTCTCTGCGCCAATAGCATATACAAGAAAACATTGATTACCTTTTCTAAACGTCTTGTGCGCCTGCGCTGCACTCATGTAGATCATCTTGGGCGCCTTATGTAACTTGTAGTCTCCTAGAAAGATGGTTTCCTGCTTACTCTGTGTCTGCATGCGGACCTGCCTCTGACGACAGTCGATCTTGGCCTCATACTTAGCCAGAAAATCCATGCCCAGAATGACATCAAAATCTTGTATCAGGATCGGAATCAGAGTCGCCGTGAACTCCAGCTCATTAATCTCCATCGAACAGTCTCTGTACTGATAGTGCGATACCAGCACCTGGTCACCAGCGGTTTGGACACGTAAGGAATCTCCAGCCGTTCTAGTGGAATGTTCAGACTCTTGACAATCCTCCTGGCGATAAATGAAAGGCTGGCCCCACTATCGAAAAGGACGTAGGCTGGGACCTTGTTAATCAATATCTCACCTAACACGGGCAGGGTTATACAATATAACACATAACCACAAGACAGAAAGGTATTTAAAGCATATTCGGATTTATAACACTTAATTAAAGTGTACCTGCTACGACATCGCTGGTGTCCTCGACGTCGGTGTGCGACATGACATGTACTCGGGCATTCGTCTTTGGTCTCCCCTTCTGTTGTGGCTGGCTCTGCTGGGGTGGGGTCTGTCCCTGTGCGGGGCAGTCTCTGGCAAAGTGCCCTGGTGTGCCGCATCTGTAGCAAACATTCTGGGTCCTCCAACACTGACCCGGATGAAATCGCCCACTATGGACACATGGAGTAGTGGGTGCCACTGTCCTCACTGGCTGTGCATCTGTCAATGCCGGTCCCTCGATGGCTAATGGCTGAGTAAACTGTCTCTGCTGCTGTGGTCGAGAAGAGCTCCCCTGCTGCTGGCGGCGGGGCACCTTCAGCCATCTCCCAGGTCTCCCGGAACGGTACTCCTCCCGTGGCCGCTTCGTCCGGTCATCTACCGCACTCTTCCTGAGGTCACCCTCAACATCCCGGCATACCTCCAGCAAATCCTCGAAATTCCTCGGTCTAGCACAAATGATCAACGACTGAATACGAGGGCTCAGTCCGGTCTTGAATTTGGACATCTTTGCCCTCTCGTTATCCATAACGGAGGGCATATACCTCCCCAGCGCATGAAATCTCTCCGCATACTGGTCCACGGTCATAGACCCCTGAGTAAGTAGCTGAAACTCAGTCATCCTCCTCTGTATGGCACTCTCCGGAATATAGTGCCTCTCATACTCTTCTCGAAACTGAGTCCAAGTCACCGGAGGGGTCAACCGGCGCTGCACGTTAATCCACCATCCCCTCGCATCACCCTCCAGAAATGAAACGACCACCTCCACCTTCAGGTCATCAGGGACCTGTAATAATCTCAACTGCTCAGTCATATTCTGGAGCCAAATCTCAGCCTCCTCTGGCCGTGTAGTGCCCCTAAACATCGGTACCCGGGAGTGCTGCATCTCCCTGTAAAAGAAACGAAGTCCCGGGGGTGGTGGTGGTGGTGGGGGCTGTTGCTGTTGCTGTTGCTGCTGTTCCTGCTGTTGCTGCAGATGAGCCATCTGCACCTGCTGCTGAGCCACCAGGGTAGTCAGGGTGGCTAGGGTATCCGCAATAACTTGGGGAACAGCCCCCTGATCCTGATGGTCATCTCCATTGCGCCCTCTATTTCCCGCTGGCTCACGTCTTGGAGGCATTTTCCTGAAGTTCGAGTTCATAAGTGTACGTAGGTTAGTCAAAAATAAAGTAAATAGTTGATCGCGGGGTAAAGCAGTAATTAACCAGAAAAGCTCTCCATCGGCACACACATCCCTTAGCCCGATCATAACTTAGGTCTACTTCATTTATTAGGGGTATACTAGTCGTTTCTAGGAAAAGATCATAACTTATGTCTAGGTGATCTAGTTAATCCTGCGTTTCCGAGGCAGATCTGAAGCCTCGGCTCTGATACCACCTGTAGCACCCCGCTCCCGGACCCTAGCATCGGGAACGGTGCACCCGCCGTATCTCACTAAGGAGAATACGAAGCGTCAAATCAATCTCCGACATGTCCGAAAAGACGTAGAAAATTTTTTTTTTTCGCGGAAACGTAATACCATATCATTAATTCACATGAACAAAAATTAATCTTCCATGGAAACAATAATACATCACCACGATAAAATCAACACGCTAGCGACTAGAGACTATCACGCTAAATGAGGTAATGAGTGATGAAATCCCCATAGAATAATAACAAATGTCCGCACGGTCTCCTCATGTCCTAGATGCGGCCATCGTCCACCCACTCCACTGTGTCTGCCCCTTCCTCAACAAAGACATAATCGAAGTCTCCTACCTGCTCACCTGGGGGGGGAAGTAGGGGTGAGTGACTGGGAAATCACTCAGTAGGCACCTGCCTCCAGGTAATACAAGACAAGCATCCAATAATGATATGACACATAGCACATAAAACATAATATCATATAAGCATGCGAAAGGATGCGGGAAAGTAACTCACTCCAGGTAAAGAATGCGCAACAACGTGATGCATGTCTCACTATGCATGTCACACGCAACAAAGTCATGTCACGCAGAATGCCAATAACCATACCGTGCAATACATGAACCCGGGTCCTACTGAGTGGCTGCAGGTCGTACACCCCACAGTCACCGTACTGAGTGTGCGTGGCCGCGCCTCCGCACACCATCCTGAGTGTCGTGGCCCCGCCACCGTACACCATCCTGAGCGCCCGTGACCCGTATGTCACGACCCGCCATCAATACAATGCACGTGCCATGAATGCAAAAATACAATCGCCTGAGGCCCCCGGTCCATCCTCACCGTCCTCCGGCACTCAATTCTAGGTTCACTTAATGTCCGGATGCTAACTCAACATTGTTCGGCATCGAATCCACTTTTTCCCGGCTTGTATACCTTTATCGTGCATTTTCTATATTTTTCCTCATTTTTCCCTTATTTATATCTATTTATTACCTAATTATCTGAATTAAATAATTTATCATAATTACTGAAATTTAATGGAAATAATTTAATTTTAGCATTTTCTAATTTCTGGGATTATTCATAATTTTCTGATATTTATTTATAATTTTCTTATAATTTTGTCATTTTAAATTAATTAAAACTCAATTACTAAAATTTCAGAAATTCCAGAAATTAAATTTACCAATTAATTGGCAATTGGGCTGGCCCCTTTTTGCCAGCCCTGGTCCGCGCTCCATCATGGTCGGCCCGCCAGGGGTCCGGCCTGCACTTCCCCCCTATTTTTTTATTCAATTTGCTTATTGGGCCGGCCAGCAGCTGGCCCGGTCCGTTGGCCATTCGGCCCGGTCCGCTAAGCTCAACCAGCCCATTTTTTTTTACATGACAAAATTGGGCCAGGACTGCTGCAGAAGCAGCCGGACCGCTAAGACCAGCCTGGCCCTCATCAGGGCCTTCACCCCTTTGCTTCCAGCCAGGGCCTTCGCCCCTTTTTTTGTCTTTTAATTTTTTTTTGTTAATACACCAATTCCAGCTGCTGGGACTTCCAGGAGTGCTTGCAACCGCTGTGTGCGCGTGCAGGCCACGCGCGGCCGCTTCTGGCGGCGCGTGCGGTGCACCGGCGGTCTCCGGCGACCGTTTTTCGACCCCGATCTATGTTTTCACTTATTTCCAGTCTATGGGAACCTATTCTAAGGTCAAAACAAAATGAAAAATCTCCAATCCTGCAAGAGTTTTACTATTTTGATTATCAAATTTTTCCCTAAAATCAAATTCTTACTTTTTTTTATTATCAAATTTTTCCCTAAATCAAATAAAGCCACGCATCTCAGTATAGCGTTCCACACAGTCCAAATTTCATGCTTTTCACAGATTGAACGAAATGCCATGGAATTCAACAGTTAAAACAACAAGAACACATTCAACAATTAAAACAACAAAAAAAACACACATAAAATACCACTAGAGCATGCTTGAATTTGTACCAATTGAAGGGGGAAAAGGAACCTACCTGATTGACGATCAATCCTACGACTATACGGAGTAGTGTATCAACCGGAACGCCCTGCTTCTTTCTATTTTCCTTCTCTCTTCTCTCTTTCCTCCCTTCTTCCTTCTCTTCTCCTTGCCGTTCGCCTGCTCCCTCAATTTCTCTCTCTCTCTTTTTTTTTTCTCCTAAACGATGCCTCACTCTTGGCATTTAACGATGAGTTGCTAAATTTTAGGGGGAGTCGGTTACTCCCCCATTATCCCATTAATTAGATTTTTTTTAAATTCCTTAATCCTTATCCTTTTAAATCTTATTACTATTATCTTTTAGATTTCCTTAATTCCCTTTTTATTATTATTATCTTTTCTATTTTTTTTATTCGGTTATCACAGAGGGTCTCCAACATTTCAGTTCCAAGGAACATTGTTAAGATGTAAATCGAAAGTCTAGCCTCTCTTAGGTTGGGTAAAAAATTATGGAGTAACCTACACAAGGTGTTCCCTGCGAACTAAGCATGCAGCCTTGTAGCGGTAGAACATCCACATTGTACGTGTCTCTATGATCGAACTCTTGAACTTTTGAAGTAAATCTCAATCCGAATACCAAATGAGATGTGCCCTGGTCACTGTTGCTTGCTTGTTTTTGTGATACAAAGATTGCTCGCTTACTACTACTGATAAATCAAAGTAGTGGGTGTGTTTGTTTGCAGTGACTATATACAGTCACAAATTATATAGCATATTTTCCAAAAATAAGTGCTAACTATTTACATGTATGAATATATATACACACATTTATAGAGAAAGCCAGTTAGCACTTCTAGTGGTATGTTATACAATTTGTGACTACATATAATCAATGTGTGTGTGTATATATTCACCATTCGAAAAAAATATTGCGTAAAATAATTACTATATATGACAAACTCAATTACCATACATTACAATTACTAAAATAGCACCATAATGAAGAGCTTACACTATTCATATTAGTAATTTAACATGTTTATTTTATCAAGTCTGATGAGTTTAATGAGTCCACATACTAGAAAAAAAAGATTTGAGTGTTAGTTGTCGTTAAGATGATTTTAATTAGTATTATCCAAGAAGTATAAAGTCAAAAATTTCAGACCATTATTATAACCGTTTACTAAATGGACCCCTGCGACAATTGGCAATAAGTTGAACCTTCTTTTGAGATCAACAGTGACATATGGTTTTATTTATTATTTATTTGCACCGAAAAGCTTCCAATGCTAGATATGTGAAGTGTTTTTTATGGATTAAAAATTTATGAAATATGTTTTTTCTCTAATAACTATAATATGAATCATTCTAAAATCAAAATGTCAATCGTAGTCATTAAAATTCTTTGTACCATGTGATATATAGTCAAAAACGTGCCCTCAAGCCATAGCTCAGTTTGTATTGGGGTTGAAATTTGATCCAATAAGTCAAGAGTTCGAATCTAAAGACACACAGTGTGGCTGTTCAACTGCTGCTAAGCCGAAGGCCTGGTTTGCGGAAGGACACCATGTGAGGGTCATTGTGTGAGTCCTCACTCAACCTAGGAGGCTGCTGGACTCCTGATTTACATCATCTACAATGTTATTTGGGCCTGAGGCGGTAAGACACTCAGGATTAAGTATAACCAAAAAGTGATAAAAGAAGGTTTTCAATCATTTGCTATGTGCACTAGTCCTGCTGTGCTATGTGCAACTAATGGTCATAAACCATCGAAATAATTACATCTAAAAACAATCAGATGAAGCACTTTTATTTGTCAAAGATAATCTACTGCAGAAAATCTAACTTTTATTAGCAGGCTGTGTAAGAAAGGCTATGAAAAGTTTGTTGAATCAAAAGACTTGAAACAAGGCTGTGCTGTAATCCTATTACCTAATATGTATTACTGATTTCTTAAGATACAAATATAAAGTACTCATTCCATCTATAATATATTCTCTATAATATATTGTCACAATTGACTTTAGACATAGAAAGAAAGAGTGTTATTTTTGGGTCCGGCTATGTCAATTATAAATTGAATCAAAGGCTTAAGCCTAGCCGAAAGTTCAGAAATTACACAAGCTCTCCAGAGTTCTAAAATTTCTGGGTGCTGGAAAATCCTTTCAGCCATATAACTCATTTTCTCTTTACTCTGCCCTAAATTGAATATATATTAATAAAATATTGACCTCTTTAACATAATTTTCAATTATTTAGATGGCTGATTTCTTCACAAGCGAATACACGAGTTTTTGGAAGATAAAATAGAGAATTCAATATGTTTATCAATATGGGAAAGCCGATCCAGATGTCATCATCATCAATTATACTCAGTATATCCCAACGACAGCAAAAGCTATCGTAAGGGTCTGGGGAGGGTAAGCGGCAGGCAAACAATACCTCTATCCCTAGGGATGGAGAGTTTGCTTCCAGTGAGACCCTCGACTCTATATGTACATGCATAAATGTCATAATAATAAGGATATGATGTGCTAGTGTGTTAGTGAGGGAATTCAGGAAGTACAAAGAGGAGGCTGTCGATACTAAAATACTCATAACGTGTATATATACATATAATGCAAAACAACGGCAAAACATAAACAAACAAGTGCAAAGTCGACCTACAGCGTGATAGTATCTACGTCTATCTACGCCTCTAAATATACTCTAAGGTGTCCCTATATCTGGCCTATACATCGTTAACCTGAATCCTCTACCTCCATGAACTCCTATCCTGGACCATGTCCTTAGAGAGGTGCAAATCTAGTAGGTCGTCCCTAATCCGCTCATCCCAAGTCAGTTTGGGTCTGCTTTTACTCCTGTTTCCCTCTACAATGAGCTTTCAATTGCTCTGACAGGTGTCGTTGTCTGTCTCCGCTTGATATGCCCAAACCATTTTTGTCTTCTTTCCCTTATCTTATCTGTTATACTAACCACCCCTAACCTTTCTCGAAACACCTTATTTCTTATCCGGTCTAGTCTTGTATGCCCACACATCTACCTCAACATCCGCATCTCTGGCACTTCCATCTTCTGCGATTGTGGCCTCTTGATGGCCCAGCAGTCTGTTCCATACAGCATTGTCGGTCGCACTGCCACCTTATAAAATATTCCCTTTAATTTAGTTAGAAAACTCTTATCACATAGCACCCCCGAGGCCGTCCTCCATCTACACCAGTCTGCTTGAACTCGGTGTGCTACATCAATATCTATGTCTCCATCTTGTTGTACAAATGATCCCAGGTACTTGAACTTACTTACATGTGGTACCAGTTGACCCTCGATGGTGAGCTGGCTATTCTCACCGTCGGCTACGCTGCTCAAGTCGCAGTGCAGATACTCGGTCTTAGAACCGATAATCCTTAAGCCTTTTCTCTCTAAAACACGGGTCTACTGCTCTAGTCTCATACTCAAGGTATGTCTACTCTCTGCAACTAATATAATATCACCAGCAAAAAGCATACACCATGGAACTGTCTCCTGGATCGGCTTTAACAACTCATCAAGAATAACTGCGAAAAGAAATAGGCTCAACGCAGACTCTTGATGGAGGCCTACCTCTACCGGAAAGAAGTCTGTATTCCCCACAGTTGTACGAACGGTTTTTTCTCCAAAGCATATGTAGCGCCCCGCTCCCGATCCCTAGTATCGGAAACGGTGCACCTGCCGTAGTCAACTACGAGAGCTACAAGGCGTTCAATTCTCATGCACATCAGCAATGACGTAGAAAATTTACACGCGGAAACGTATAAAAATGAAATAAACATTCATTTATTACATCTCATACTGTAAATCAAATGTAAACATATCATAAGTCCTCGATACAACATAAAACTAACATAACTGAAGTAAAAGAACGCTACGAGTTTTGATCCCAATCTAGCTGCCTCACTGTCCGAACTCAGCTCTGTCTTTTATGTATATGTAATCGTACTCCTTAAAGGGGTGAGTGATATAGAAATATCACCCAGTAGGTTGCCGCCTCTTTCCGAACAATTTCATATAAGGCAACAAATAGCACGTAGCACATGTATAAACATGAATAATTAAGTAAATAAATAAAAGCACAGCACAACTATTATGCGATATCATGATGTATGCTTGTGTCACACGCAACGCTATCTCAACATACGATTGCCTGTCTCTCTACTGTGCAATGCATGAACCTCGACGTGATCCTACCACACGCCTCGTCAGGCCACACGCCCCGTCGGACCACACGCCTCATAGGACCATACGTTTCGAAGGACCACACGTCCCGAAGGACAACACGTCCCAAAAGACCACACGCCTCATAGGGCCACACGTCCTGAAGAACAATCTCGACCCGAAGGTCACGCAATGCTCGTGCCATGAATGCAAATGCGATATGTCAAATAGTACATTTTTCCTTGTTCTTCTCTTCGCCACTCATTTCCACATTTCAACAATTTCCCTCATCTCCTTTTAGTTAATTTTAAATTATTAACTCTCTTATATACAAATATAAATTTATTCATCTATTGGTGAAACTATTTAACTTTAGTTTTATTTCCCCCAAGTATCCTTAAAGTATAATTTTAATATCTATGTTTATATTATTATTATTTTTCCTCTCTCAAACCGGTTTCATTTTTTTATATATTTTATATTTTCAGAAAATAAATAAATTTTTTTTCCTTTCATTTATAAAAACAGAAACTATTTTATTTTTATTATTATTTTGCTTAAAAAGTTTTTTTAACAAAATAACCCAAATCAAAGAAAAACTCCTTTTCTCAGCCCAACCTGCGAGCTCCCTCCCAGCCCAGCCCAGCCCACCCCCTTTCCCCTCCCCCAAACCCAGCCATCCCCCCCTTTTTTTCCCTCTTCTTTCATCACAATGGGACGAACCCTTTTTCCTCTTCTCCTTCAGCCCGAACACCAAGCCAGGCTTTTTTTCCTCTCTCTGCACACCAGGCCAGCACTATTCACGTTTTCATTTCAGCCCAAATCCAATAATCTTCCCTAAACAAAGTAATTCCAATTCTAAATCTAATCTCCATTAAATTGAAATTCTTTTAATTCAATTTCAAAAAAAACATTTTATTTACAACAAATGGAATCGAGATTATTTTTTTGTATATATTTATATAATAATTCCAACAGTAACATTATGTATATACACCAAATTTTTTTTCTAAAACCAATTTATACAATTCTAATGTAACACGAACTTAAACAATCTTTCTTTTAATTTTTAATTTCAGTACCAAACATATGAATAATAACATACACATAACATTCTTATGCAACAGTGGAAGCAACTAAAGCATATACATGTCAATTTAAATTTTAACATGCAAAATAAACAATAATCAAAGCAAATAACAAATAATTACGTATATAAAATTAGCTCAAAAAGAGAGGGGCCACCTACCTATTGGTTATAGCCTAACAATATTGGTGGTGTTGTAGTGGTTGTGGTGGTGCTAGTGGTGTTGGTATTCACACCCTTCCTCCTTTCTTCTTTTTTCCTCTCTTTCCTTTTCCTTACTTTTCTTTCTCAACACTTCACCCTCTATTTCTCTTAGAAACTCATGGAACCTTTTTTTTTGCTTGGCCATTTGGCCTTTTTATATTTAATAGAGATTAGAGGTTCATCCCCTAGGTTCATTTAGATAAGGTAGTAATTTATAGGTATTAATGGTAGGGGTTATTTGAAAGGTTTTTCTTTTTTTAATTTAATTTTTCATTTTATTTTATTTTTTACGGGCTATAACAGTCTACCCCCCTTACAATAAGTTTCAACCTCAAAATTTGCGTACCTTAGACGAATAGATGCAGATACTTCTCTCGCATTTGCTCTTCAAGCTCCCACTTCGCTTCTGTTTCAGTATGGTTACTCCATTGAACTTTGACATATGGTATGATCCTCCGTTTCAGCTCTTGATCTTTACGATCTACGATCATCACCGGAACCTCTTCGTAAGTCACGTTAGGCCTAACCTTGAATGATCTCTCATCCAGTATGTGACTCGGATCCGGAACATACCTTCTTAATTGTGACACATGAAATACATTGTGAACTTGAGCCAAAACCTGAGGTAAAGCCAACTTGTAAGCCAGTGTTCCGACTCTTTCGAGTACCTCGTAGGAACCAATGTAGCGAGGCTCAATATCCCTTTTACTCCAAACCGACTTACACCTTTCATCGGCGACACATTTAGATATACTTTTTCTCCAACCGAAAACTCCAACGGTCACCTTTTAGAATCCACCCAGCTTTTATTTCGGTCTTGTGCAACTTTAAGCCTTTCACGAATGATCTTGATCTTCTCCTTAGTCTGCTCAACTAATTCCGGCCCTGTGATAGCTTGTTTTCCAACTTCTTCCAGTATACAGGCGACCAACACTTATGACCATATAACGCCTCAAACGGTTCCATGCCAATAGCATTGTGATGGCTATTGTTATAAGAGAACTCAATCAGCTTCGCCATACCGAGGGTTCCATATCTCAGTCGTCAAACAATATCCTACTTATATCTGCTGTTCTCAGCAATCTTATAAAATCAATACTTATGTATACTGCAATCTTTAACTTAAAGACTTAGTTGTCAGACTCATTCCACAAACCATATGTATTTTCGGAATCAATTCTTCTACCTACGAACTAGTTCTATGATCATGCCCTTACTTTTTCAGAGATATTATCAAGAACCTAGTATACGAAGTACGTGCATGGACATATTTTTCTTCAATTTAAATAAAAGTAACTTACGTAGCTATAACTCGGAATATAGCTTTAACTGTTTAACATAATATGCCTTTGAATTTTTTTTGTAACCACAAACCTCAAAGTATCATATATTTGTTTTTGCAACGCGATGTCTCAAATGACCATTTATAAAACAACGAGATAACTTCTTTGCAAAAACATTGTGGTAAAATCGCATTAAAACAGTTGAAGCTTAATAAGGTAAGATTTTATAAAACGATTTGAATACGATACCTTTCATTTTCTAAAAGAGGTATATATATTTTGAAAACTACTTTTTGGCTTCTCAAAAGTTAAGTAAGTTCATCGCAAGCTGATAAATAACTTTGAAAATATTTTAACGGTTAAATTGCTTGCGATATCGATAGTCTTCAAGTAAAATTAATTTTGGCTAAAATAGAGTAACAAAAACAGAAATTTGAAATATTGTGTAAGAAACATATATAAATACATAGTTTTTAGAAGAACATCAACATTTTAAAAGTATTTGTTTTTAAAAGTTCCTATAAGATATAGGTAGTAACTGGTATACATGCTTATATAAAATATCTATATGCTAGAAAAATAATAGTCCAATATTTTGTATAATTCCTATAATCTATCCTTATTTTCAAATGAAAAATCTGTCTATGTGTCATTTCTTATAAGCCTAACATTCACCTACTATGATAAAATCCCTAACTTAAATTGTCTAATCCTAGCATGGCATACTAAATATTTATCAACTTAAGTTATCCTAATTCCACATGTTTCTGTGCGCCATACTGATCCACGATACTTCTTTACTTAGTTATTTGAACCGCTAGTTTTAACATAGTTAAATCTCACATGAAAAAAAACAACCACTACTGATTCATGCTTACTCTATTCCAATTCAAGTCTACTAGATTCATACCAAATGTTTCGATGTAAACACTTAACTCACAATTTTGTAATGATATATCATTCCAAGACACATACTATAGTCGATTATCGCATGTCGCTATTCATCAATACCTCTAATAAGCCTAATGTCGTCGACCTATTTCAATAACACTACAATCAACATCTTAACCCTAGACGATAAATTCCTTCGTACGATATATTTCACTAAACTCTACTGATCATAATGCTTATAGATCGTTACTTAGTTTCAATTATTCTACTATACATCATCTTAGTAACTACGATCTCAACTTAGATCTAGTCGCGTTCCGATATTACTGCCAAAGTATAAGCATGAACCTGCTTCAGTTACCCTAATGATACCGGGTCTCATGCTGTTGCTACCGTGAAGTAGTTCGAGTGACCGCCTGACCTATGAATATGTCAACACAACGCCCGTGGTAGGGTATTTTGGTTATGGTATGCCCTAGGTACACGTGTTCCATAACCGATCGACTCCTTAAGTTAGGATCGTAAATTATTTCAAGGATTGTCCTTAGTATCGTCATTTCTTAAGTCAATGATTACGTTTTATTTCTAAAATCATGCTTAGCGTATAATCGACGTTTATGACTACCTTCAGTACTTATGCCCAATGTCAACTCCTAATCGGAATCGTTACTTATGTTTAAGATGGCGACTTATGTTCAGGATCATCGCTTATAACTGAGAGTAGTACCTATGTTCATGATCTTTGCTTATGTTCGAATCATCACTTATGTATAAGATTATGACTCAGGGCAAAATCGTAACTTAATTTCTAATATCATGACCTAAATCTACATTCCCGCCGTGGATCTAGAACCATTCTTTGAAGACCGTACTCTCGATGTGTAATACCTCTTGGACTCATTCCGAAATTAGATCCAAGTGATTGGTGGTGTCACTTGTGCTGTGCCACAACTCCTTCGCTTTTCCTTGTCGAAGAATCTTTGGTCCGAGTGCGATGGTGGAGGCAGTGCCTGCTAGTTCAACAGCTAGTGTTACTTTGCTAAGGTATTAGTCAGAGTGACTATGGCATCTTCAAATGCTTAAGGATGATCCCCTGATTCTGGTGGTTCTCACCATCATTTCCTCTATTACCGGCTTGTTCACGTCTTGCCGGTATTTTTCTGGAATTTAGAATGGTCAAAAATATATTTATTTAAATACAGGCTATGTTAGGAAGTATTTTGGGAATTTCTAACAACTTATTGGGTTGCAGGTAAAGGTTCAGGGGCAATTTTGGAAATTCTGTCGTTTATGGAATTCATGCTAAAAGTTAGGGCAGAATGGTAATTACGTAAGGAAACGATCGCTCACCCTCGTACCCTTTATCCCGATCATAACGTAATTCTAAGATCATCACTTAGGCCTATTTTGTTCTCAGGGGTAAAATCGTCATTTTCCTAAAAAGATCGTAGTTTAAGTCTAAGTGATCTAGTTAATCCTGTGTTTCTGAGGCGGATCTGGAGCCTCGGCTTCGATACAACCTGTAGCGCTCCGCTCCTGAGCCCTAGTATCGGAAACGGTGCACCCGCCGTAGTCAACTATGAGAGCTACAAGACGTCGTTCAATTCTCCTGCACGTCAGCAATGACGTAGAAAATTTACATGCAGAAACGTATAAAAATGAAATAAACATTCATTTATTGTAGGATCTGCAAGGCACCACTAGAAGGGGGGTTGAATAGATGGTGCGGAAAGTGTGGTTTTTAAAGTTTCTTTAAACTTGAACAATTCAAGTTCTGAAAACAGATTCTGTTTTCAGGACCAGTTTTAAAACGTTTTTAAAACTAGGTTAGAGGTCTCCAAAAATTATGAAATTTTGAGAGAACTTAGCCTCAGATTTTATGAGGGTCCCCTAAAAATTTCAAATTAAAATTCAACCTTTAACCCCTTCAAAAACCGTTGGTACTCAGATTGTGCAAATCTGCCAGAAACGGTAGATGGTTTTAAAAAATTAATTCCTATTTGTGTGAACGTCCAAATGCTCTGAAAATTTAACCACTAACTCCTTATATATTATATTTAAATGGGTTGAAACAGTTTTGGAAAATTCTTTTGGGAAGTAGGTCAACTACAATCAAAGTCTCAACCTTTGCAAGTCTGAAAATCAGACTGCACTAGTCTCAGAACTTTTGATGTTTGATTGACTTATACTTATCCAAAAGGGTTGAAACTTGTGCCAAATTAACCCTAGAACGTGTAAGTATATTTCTGAAAATTTTCGTAATTTTTGAAAATTGTTTACTATTTTTACGGATGCGAACAAGAAGGGTAAACAGTGCAGTAACTGAAAAGTAAATGCAAAAAGTAAATGGCACCAAGAATTTTATACTGGTTCGGTTATAAACAACCTACTCCAGTCTTCAAGGAACACCTTCCTTGGTTCACACTAATCACACACACGCAATACACCTTACCACAGGGTTGATAGAGTTACACCTAACTCCAACCCTTTAGAAACCTTGTATTGTAAGTACAATTCGCACGAACACCACCACCTTGCAAGAATGAAGATTGATCACACCTTGATCAATCTTTTACAAAGATGTATAATGAATGGTGGTTTATCTCAAGCCTATTCAAGATTGAAAGATATGAAACCAATAGGCTTTACAAGAAGAGAGAAAGAAAGAAGATGTAGGAGAAGAAGAGCTAGGCTTTTTGATCTCTTTGAATTGCAATGCTTGTTGTTGTTTTGTTTGCTCTCTTCTTTCCTTATAATGGTGCAGGCCGTCCCCCTTGGTGTGTCTCCCCCTCTTGAAAATTATCTTTTAAGTCCTTGAGAGAGTGTAAGACATCATTGTGACAAGGCCTTGCTTACTTGGCATCTTCTTATTGGATGATCATTTAGTCTTCGCTTACTTGGCACCTTCTCATTGGATGAATGTTGCCATCATTGATGACTTGGAAAAATCTGAGAATTTCACTTAAACATGTGCCAAAAATCATCACAAAATAACTTCCATAAATCATAAGATATTCACATAAATTTCAAGACAAAAAATCCTTCCCAAACAAGTGCAAAAAATCGGCCAACTAGTAGTCTTGCCATGCTGAAAATTCAGCATGTGCATCATTCCTTTTCTTTCAAAATAATACCCAATTTACCTTGATTTTTTCTTTAAAAATTGAATCACCAAGTTATGGTAAGTATTGCTATCATATAAGAAATGAACATGGACACCATTTAGCTCTCAAATTCGGCCACACAAGTTGTACACATGCTGAAAAATTTTCAGCATGTGTGATATATAAAATATCACCATTTATTAATTTAATTTATATTCAAATCATTTCCATTTCTTCTTCCAATCAATCACATAATAAAAGATGATGGAATATCTCACTTTGAAGACAAGATTTCGGCCAGCAACATTTTAGCATGCTGAAATTTTCAGCATGTGATATAAGAGAGATATATTTTGAATTCTTACCATTTGTAGCTTCTCTCTTCAATTCACCAACATTGTATGATTGATCCTTGACCAATCAATATGCCAACAAGGCTCCAAATAAGCTCCATCTCAGCTGGTGTAGACGTTGGAATGTGTATGTGCATGTGCTGAAATTTATTTTTGCTAACTTTATAAAATAATGCACATTTAATAATACACACATGTTATATTCCAATCAGCCCTTAATTTAATTTTCTAGAACACTTTAAGATGTATATCATATGTAAAAAGTGTCTAGATACGTGTCACATGATGTACCAAAAACGTTCCATGTGTTGTGTGCGTAGAAAACCGAATTTTCGATATTTATCGATTACCCGATTTTTCTCTAATTTAAATTCCAACTTTTGCACATGTTATATATATTATGTTATACATAATATATATAATATATACTTTAAATCTCAGCACTTGGCTGGTCTAAAGTGGTACATTTTACATGTGACAAAAATTAAACTTGGAATCTTCACATTTTGGCCTTAATGTGGAGTAATTTGTGTGTGCCAACATGGAAAGTATTTTTGGCTGATTATTTAGTAAAGTGCACGAAATTTACATCACATTTTGATGTATAGGGGCTGGCCATTTATTTATGGCAAGTACGTGACACGTTGGCGAAGTTTCGGTATTCGCCCGATACGACAAATTTCGGTTTAGAACCTTTTATCGTGTCGTATTTAATTTGTCATCACCATATCTTATATCATATGATATAAGACCTGAATATACTCATAAATATGAGTTAAGTATAGTGGTGTGATGTTAACGTACGTACGTAAAATATATAACATGTCGGTAGTACGTTGGATTACATGTGTATGTGCCTTTTTCAAAAATCTGAAAATATGTGTAATATATATGTATATTGGCGTGTGTAATTAAGATGGGGAGGAGGAGAAAACTTTCCTTCCTTAGCTTTGTTGCCTTTGTGCCTTTTCCAATTGTGGCTTCCTTTAATGAACTACTTAGTTTATTAAACTAAGTACTTCACTTAATGAACTAGTTTAGTTCATTAATGGTGGCACCTGAAAATAGTATAAACACAACAAATGTTTGCCATATGATGTAAGCTTTAACGCTTCATGGCTCGTTAGTACGACAACATAATATATAAGCTACATAAGGCAAGTAATGGCAAGATATCATGCATACATGTACACGTTTATATATATCATGCATTTAAGTCACTTATTTTGAAATCACTCAAACCCCCTTATCTCTACAATCTCCCCCTTTTGATGATTTTCAAAATAATTTATGCACATGATTTAAATGCTATCTCTCCCCCTTGAAACATGCACAAATTGGAAATTTGAATTTCGAATTTCAAATCCGGCTCCCCCTTGATTTGTGCAATTAATATCAATTAGTGTTCTCTCCCCCTTAAATCATGCTTTTCTCTCCCCCTTTATTTTGGAAAGTAAATCAAAAGATTCCTGTCAAAAAAGAAAGTAAATCAAATCACGTCAAATCAAATCATATCAACGGGAATCATGCCTAATTTAGAACGAAGAGATTCATACGTGGCTTGATTTAAGGCTTTTGTAAAGATATCTGCTACTTGTGCTTCTGTGCGTACGTGATCTATGACAATATCACCATTGTTTACGTGATCACGAAGAAAGTGATAGCGTACTTCTATATGCTTAGCCTTAGAATGCAACACGGGATTCTTAGACAAATTTATGGCACTCATACTATCACAATATATAGGAATTTTATTTACGGTAATTCTAAAGTCCGAAAGTTGTTGTTTTATCCATAACAACTGTGTGCAACAAAGACTAAGTGCCATGTACTCAGCCTCAGTAGTGGACAAAGCAACACTTGCTTGCTTTTTGGAAAACCATGAAATAAGTGAATTTCCTATAAATTGGCAAGTTCCGCTCGTGCTTTTTCTATCTATTTTGCAGCCACCATAATCTGCATCAGTGTAAGCATGTAAGTCAAATGTAGAATCCTTATCATACCAAATTCCTAAGGTGGGCGTGTGCTTAATATATTAGAATATTCTTTTTACCGCATTGAAGTGAGACACCTTAGGTTGACTTTGAAAACGTGCACATATGCATACACTAAACATGATATCAGGCCTACTAGCAGTTAAATATAGCAAAGAACCTATCATAGATCGATATAATCCATTATCAACGTCTTTACCATGTTCGTCTTTGTCCAATTTAGTAGTGACACTCATAGGGGTGGGGGATGGTTTCAAATTTTCAAAATTAAACTTTTTAATCATGTCATTAACATATTTTGCTTGACTTATATGAATCCCTTGACTCGTTTGCTTAATCTGCAAGACAAGAAAATAATTAAGTTCATCAACCATAGACATTTCAAATTCAGATTTCATGCAATTTTCAAAATCTTTGAGAAATCTATGTGAGGTAGAGCCGAAAATAATGTCATCTACGTAGATTTGAATAATAAGTAAATCCGATTTTTCTTGTTTCAAAAATAGTGTACTATCTATAGTACCACGTTTAAAATCATTTTCTAAAAAGAAAGTAGCAAAGCGATCATACCATGCTCTCGGTGCTTGCTTTAAGCCATATAGTGCCTTCTTTAGTTTGTACACGTGATCGGGATGTTTCAAATCTTCAAAACCGGGTGGTTGCTTCACGTATACTTCTTCTTGTATGAATCCGTTTAGAAAAGCACTTTTTACGTCCATTTGATATAATTTAAAGTCTTTCATGCAAGCAATAGCAAGTAATAGTCGTATAGCTTCTAAACATGCTACGGGTGCAAATGTTTCATCGTAGTCAATTCCTTCTTCTTGATTATATCCTTGTGCTACAAGTCTCGCTTTATTTCTAACAACCTTTCCTTTTTCATTCATTTTATTCATAAATACCCACTTTGTGCCTATGATAGTCTTATCTTGTGGACGTGGCACTAAATCCCATACATCGTTTCTAACGAATTGATTAAGTTCATCATGCATGGCATCAATCCAAGAAGAATCACTCAAAGCATCATGCACATTTTTGGGCTCATTTTCAGAAATCATAGCATGAAATTCATTTATTTCATCTGAAGTAATTCTTCTACGTGGTCGCACACCGTGAGTGAGGTCGCCTATGATGAGATCATGTGATGGGGATCAAGGGTCCGATGAGGATCAAGGGCCCCATCAAGAGGTTAAGGGTCCTATAACAAGAAGGAGGGCAAGGGAACTTTGTCATCAAGTTACCACCTTCTTGTACAAGCATGTTCAAAATGAACCTAAGACTCCTTGGGTTCATTTCATTGAACCTTCAACTTGAACGTGTATCAGCATGCACGTCTACATCCTTTGTCTTTGAATTTTATCTTGTGTGTTGTGATCTTTGTTTTATGTCTTTTCTTTGTAGGTAAATTAGGTACATGAAATGTTTGAAGAGAATGTTTGAAGAGAATGTTTGAAGAGAATGTTTGAAGAGAATGTTTTAAGAGAATGTTTGTCTACACTAAGACAAATTCAAATGTGTCCTAGAAGGATTTCATTGTCCAAATTAAAATCAAAAACATCTCCAAGGATCACAAAAGGGGGCCGGCCACTTTAAATTGGAGGATGACATCTTACTTGAATTTGAACTTGAAGATAAACTTGAATTCAAATTCAACCATAATTTGAATTCAAGTTTCAACCAATTTGAGGCTTACATTTCAAAAAAGGATTCAGCTATCATCTCAAGGTCCTACACGCCATTTTTGAAGAATAAGGAAGATAAGATCACAATGCAAAATTGAATTCAAGTTTGAAGTCAAATTCAAACTCCACTTGAATTCAAACTTCAGCCATCTTGTGAACTCAAATCCAAGCGCATACTACTCATCAAACAACTCCTCCAAGACGCCATAAGCTGCTAGATACATTGAAGATATCAACTTCCAAGCATTTCAAGTTTTAGCTAGAATTATCTTAGTTTTAATTTTCAAGCAAAGTTCAAATTTAAACATTTGTTAGATAGCTTTATTTGAATTATTTCTAGCCATTTCAAGCTGAAGGGGGACGTTTCTTAGGCCTATAAATAGACCCCTTTGGCTGATTGTAAACTCACCTTTTGATGAATAACAATTCTTGATATTTCATTCACTTTGTGTGATACTTTGTTTTCTTGGTTTTGCATTAAAAACCTAGGTTAAGATCCTTCAAAGTTGAGCATATTGAAGGTGTTGCCATTGCTTAAAGGTGCCGTCCAGGAGGGCCATATTGGTTTGCCTGATCAACGACCATCTTGAAGTGTTGGTCTTGCTCATTCTTAATCCATACGTTTTTATTCATTAAGGAAGCAAGGGGAAGTCTTCTTCCTTGTGCCTAACCCTTGTGAAGGACGTTTGGAAGGTGGAATTGTTGGAGCCCACGAGTTGCACGCATCAAATTGGTATCAGAGACCAGGTTACTCTATTCCACCATCTATCATTTTCGTTTGAGTCTAATCATTTCAATTTCAGTTGAGTCCTTCTTCTACTCCTCCCTCTACATGCCATTTGTCTTGCATTTCATTCAAAAAAAAACGTCCAAAACAGAAAATTGCGTTGAGTCCTTACACGTTGCTGCATTTTGCTTTTCATCATTCAAGTGTCATTTCCATTATTTCCTTTTCGCATCACAATCTGATTTTGAGTCGTTCAAACTTGAACAAATTAGGGTTCGTTGCATTTTTAGGTTACATTCAGCCTGCTTCAAAATATTCCAACCATCATCCTATAAAGCTACCTCGGTTTCAAATCATCTTGTTGCTACCGAAGCTTTTAGTTGGTGATGATTGTATGCATCTTATGATTCGCATTGTGATTGATTTCATGCTATAAATCTGGTAGTCCTACGTGTGCTTGTCTTCACAACCTACTTGCAACACCAACCAAACCCTAAAACCAACCCCACGGCCCAACCATCCCCACCCCAACCCAACTCTAAAACTCGCCAAGCTGATCCCAAATAGCCCTATTTACACCCCAAACAAAAAGCCCCAAATCAATCTTACAAAATACAATCAGATTCTAAAGATCCCAATTCATTCAAATAAACCCTAACCCTAGAATTTGAATTTTGTTCAAATTCTGTCCTAGACCAACCAATATCCAAATTGACCACACCAATCATCAATTACCAACCCAAATAGTCAATTTACAACACCCATTCCGTTCCTACAACCACATTCCGTAAAATCCCAAAACGTTCAAAAACACCCTAAATCAAAACCCTAACCCTAACCCCCATTCGGTCCTACCCCAATTCCTTCACTTTCCAAGGTCATTTTTGCTGCAAGTCCAAGATACAAATTGTATTTTAAATACATTGCACTATTCTGTCCAAAAAACGCAAGTGCTAAGTGCAAAACAAGTGAAATTTCAATTCTGCCCTTAGTCAAAAAAAGGAGAATCTGAACCTTGCTCAATTGAAATAGCAAGGAAGAAAAAGAAAAACAAAAGAACAAGAGCAAAGAAAAAGGGCAAAACGTTTGTGCATTGCGTAGAAAATTTTTTGGTACGACTTGCAAACCTTGGATACTATATTACCCCACATTGCCGTCCCCTATACCCAATTATCCATTTCTTCATCTTCATAAACCAATCACACACTTGGTTGCTCAATTGTTGCATGACTTGAACCATTTTGTGGATAGTAAGTGCATAGAATCAAAATTAACTAAAGATTGCCCACGGCAACCCTTAGTTTATCTTTGGTTCAGCCTTATACATCAACTTTGGTTGCTTAATTTTCTTTGAATCTTAGTAGAAAGTTCAAGTTTGAGTTCATTTCAATTGATTCTACTTTGATACTAATTGGTGCAACTTGAAAGCAAAAAGGAAGAAACAAGCGGAGAACATTGTGATTTGAAGAAGCCTTGGCAATACACTTCCTTATTGATCACTTTGAGACATCTTAACTTCAGGTTATCCAAGAACCAAAGTGGTAAGAGAGTGGAAAGAATCGAAAGCAGAGTGTTCATAGCTTATTTTTTTTACTAATCCCTTAACGTTTGTTTGTCTTTATGTTAGTTTGCTTCTTTCTTTTTCCCTTTGTTTTCGTTCAAATCCCTAGGAACAATGGCCAGCAGCAATCATTCCGCATCTAGCAAGTCTAAAGAAGCCGAAACTGTTGACAATACTCAACAACAAATGATGGAGATGCTTAAGAAACTCATGCACGACAATGAGATAATCAAGCATCGCTTGGAAGACGTGGAGCGAAGCTACAAAACGAGTGATGGCCAAGGAACAAGCAGGACCGTACCCCTACCACAACCACGGCGCCATCCCCCAGAAGAAGTTGAGGATGACAACCTTAGACCACCACACACCGAAGCAAGAAGGTTTGCTCCTCCTACACAAGCAAGAAGGTACGCTCCAAGAAGGTACAATGATTATTACATTCCCTTTGAGCATGATGATTATGACTTTGATGACCACCATCCCCGTGGTTACCAAAGACGCCAAAATCCCCTTTTTCCGCAAGATGACAATTTTCTCAAAACCAAAATAAGTATTCCCACGTTTTATGGTAAAAGTAATTCGGAGGAATATTTAGAATGGGAAACGAAAGTGGATTTGATCTTTTCTTGTACCAATTATAGTGAATTGCAAAAAGTGAGGTATGCTTCCATTGAATTTTCTGGTTATGCACTTAATTGGTGGACGAATTTGTGTCGAAATAGAACTAAGACGAGACAACCCCCAATTGCCACTTGGGAAGAAATGAAGTTTGAAATGCGACAACGTTTTATTCCAAACAATTATGAGAGTTCTATTTTCACGAGTTTGCATAACTTACGACAAGGTTCCAAAAGTGTAGACGAGTATTATAAAGAGTTAGAAATTTTGTTGGAGAGGTCTAACTTGCAGGAACCTGAAGAAGCCACCAAGGCTCGATTCTTACATGGTTTAAACAGGGAGATTGCGCAAAGGGTTGACCTTCAACCTTACCTCGACCTCACAACCATGGTCCATATGGCTGAAAAGATTTAAGCACAATTAAAGGTACGTAACTCCTCTAATTTCAAATCCAATTATCGTACTAATCAATCTTCGTCAAGATTTCACAGCAAGCCTTCAGGAACAGGAAGTTCACGGCCTACAGGAGGCCAAACGCATGACCAAGGAGCATCGCAAAGGATGGACAATCGTGTGCAATCCACACAAAGGAGAGATGAACGCACCCAACAAAAGGCTCCTACCGGCAATTCTTCGGATCCTTCAAACAGGTTTAGAGACATTAAATGTTATAAATGTCAAGGACGTAGTCACATAGGAAAAGAATGTCCTAATGCAAAAAGAATCATGTTAATTGAAGAGACAAACGAGTATGTGTCCGAGTCCGAGCATGAAAACGAGTCTGAGCATGATAATGAAATTGAACCTGAAGAGGATCTAGGTGCATTAGATGATTTTGACACTAAGGAGTTTCTTGTTGTGCGTAGAGCTTTAAATGCATATCCGAAATTAGATGATCACGAACAACATAGAGAAAACATTTTCCATATTCATTGCATGATAAATGGTAAAGTGTGCACCATGATCATTGATTCCGGTTCTTGTGCGAATGTAGCTAGCATCGAATTAGTAAGAAAACTGAATTTGTCTATGACTAATCATCCGCATCCTTACAAACTTGCATGGCTAAATGACTGCGGTGAAGTTAGCGTAAGTAAACAAGTTTTGATTTCTCTTAGCATTGGTAGTTACAAAGATGATGTTTTATGTGATGTCGCACCAATGCATGCTAGTCATATCTTACTTGGTAGGCCATGGCAATTTGATAGACATGTGACATATGATGGTTATTTGAATCGTTATTCTTTCAAATTGAATGGCAAATTGTACAAACTGCATGCACTTCCACCACACAAAGTCCACGAGGATCACCAACGCATGTCCAAGTCTAGAGCCGATCCTAAGGAAAAAGAAGCCGAGAGAAAATTTGTGGAGTGTATGAAAAGTGAGAACAAAAAACATGAGAGCAAGGGAAAAGAGGTAGTGCCCCTAAGTGTCAACGAGCCCAAAAAGAAGTGTGGGTATTTCACAAAGAAAAGAGAGGTTACACGTGCACTTTATAACAACCAAACTGTCCTCATCATCATCCCAAAGTCGTGCCAACTTGCCCTTGAAGAACTCCCACCAAACTTACCTACCTCAGTTGCGTCCCTTATCCAAGAATATGAAGTTCTATTTCCCTCTGAACCACCATCCGGATTACCACCCATTAGAGGGATAGAACACCAAATCGACTTTGTTCCAGGAGCCGTGTTACCCAACCGCCCAGCCTATCGAGCAAACCCCGAAGAAACCAAAGAAATCCAAAGGCAAGTAGAGGAGCTCCTAGCTAGTGGACAAGTTCGAGAGAGTCTAAGCACATCTGCCGTCCCAGTCATTTTAGTACCCAAAAAGGATGGAACGTGGAGAATGTGTACCGATTGCCGAGCCATAAACAAGATTACCGTCAAGTATAGGTACCCCATACCTAGGCTAGACGATATGTTAGACATGTTGCACGGATCCAAATTCTTCACCAAAATCGACCTTAAGCAAGGGTACTTCCAGGTACGCATTAGAGAAGGGGACGAATGGAAGACTGCATTCAAAACCAAGTTTGGGCTCTATGAGTGGTTAGTGATGCCCTTCGGGCTCACCAACGCCCCTAGTACCTTTATGAGGCTAATGAATGAAGTCTTACGTGCGTTCATAGGACGCTTTGTCGTTGTATATTTCGATGATATCCTAATCTATTCCCACACCATAGAAGATCTTCTTGACCACATTAGAGCCGTTTTTGAAAAGCTTAAGCAAGAACAACTTTACGCCAACTTTAAGAAGTGCTCCTTTTGTTTAGAACGCGTAGTTTTTCTAGGCTTTGTCATTTCGGCTGAGGGAGTAGAGATGGATGAGGAAAAGGTTAGGTCAATTGTCGAGTGGCCTATACCTAAGAATGTAGGGGAAGTTCGCAGTTTTCATGGACTAGCAAGCTTTTATAGACGCTTTGTCAAAGATTTTTCTTCTATAGCTGCACCCCTAAACGAAATTGTAAAAAAAGATATGCCTTTTAGGTGGGAAGAGCCACAACAACAGGCATTTGATGAACTTAAGCGTAGGCTGACCACTGCACCCATACTTAGGGTACCAAATTTTGACGAGACCTTTGAGATCGAGTGTGATGCAAGTGGAGTGAGTATAGGCGCAGTTTTGACCCAAAGTAAGAAACCCATAGCCTATTTTAGTGAAAAGTTGAAAGGAGCAGCATTGAATTACTCTACCTACGATACGGAACTTTATGCCCTTGTGAGATCCCTACAAACTTGGCAACACTACCTTCAACCTAAAGAGTTTGTGATCCACACTGACCACGAAAGCCTTAAGTATCTTAAAGGGCAGGGAAAGTTGAACAAAAGACATGCCAAATGGGTAGAGTTCATAGAACAATTCCCTTACGTGATTAAGAACAAACAAGGAAAGGATAATATAGTTGTCGATGCCCTCTCTAGGAGATACACGTTAGTGACTACATTATCTTCACGCTTCTTAGGATTCGAATCACTTAAGGACTTGTACCCCAATGACCATGACTTTGGCACCATTTTCGAGGCATGTAAAGGAGCACCATTTGGGAAATTTTACATACACGAGGATTATCTTTTCAAAGAACAAAAATTGTGCGTTCCCCAATCATCCCTACGAGAAGCATTGACTAGAGAAGCCCGTGGGGGAGGTTTAATGGGTCATTTCGGAGTGTTCAAAACCCTTGAGACTCTTAAGGAACATTTCTATTGGCCCCACATGCGAGTAGACATCGAGAGGTTGTGTGGTAGTTGCATCACTTGCAAACAAGCCAAATCCAAGTCCCAACCACATGGCCTTTACACACCTTTACCCGTCCCTGATGCCCCTTGGATTGACATTTCCATGTACTTTGTGCTAGGGCTTCCTAGGTCTCAGGGAGGACGCAATAGCATTTATGTTGTGGTTGATCGATTTTCAAAAATGGCACATTTCATTGCATGTAGGAAAGTTGATGATGCCACACATGTTGCTGATTTGTTCTTCAAAGAAATTGTTAGATTGCATGGCATGCCACGTACAATTGTAAGTGATAGAGATACAAAATTTTTGAGTCATTTTTGGCGTGTTTTGTGGGCTAAACTTGGTACACAATTGTTGTTTTCCACCACCGCACACCCACAAACTGATAGACAAACTGAAGTCGTTAATCGTACTCTTTCTCAACTTTTGCTGCCATTTTGCAAAAACACATTAAACATTGGGAAGATTGTTTGCCATATATCGAATTTGCATATAATAGGAGTGTCCATCACGGTACTTTGCATAGTCCATTTGAAATCGTGTATGGCTTTAACCCCTTGTCTCCCATCGATTCGATTCATATTCCCGTGCATCAACGTTCTAGTCTTGATGGTAAACAAAAAGCGGACAACATAAAGAAACTACATGAACAAGTTAAAACACAACTTGAAAAGAAAAACAAAGCTTATGAAAGACGAGCTAATAAACATCGGAAAAGAGTTGTGTTTAAGCCTGGATATTTAGTATGGTTACATTTGCGCAAGGAAAGATTTCCCAATGAAAGAAAGTCAAAATTGTTGCCTCGAGGAGATGGACCCTTTAAAGTATTGAAACGTATAGGTGACAATGCATACATTCTTGATCTTCCCGACAGGTATGGTTCAATTTCGCCTACTTTTAATGTTGCTGACTTCACCCCTTTCAACGATGACCTTTTTGATTCGAGGACGAATCCTTTTGAGGAGGGGGGGATTGATGGGGATCAAGGGTCCGATAAGGATCAAGGGCCCCATCAAGAGGTTAAGGGTCCTATAACAAGAAGGAGGGCAAGGGAACTTTGTCATCAAGTTGCCACCTTCTTGTACAAGCATGTTCAAGATGAACCTAAGACTCCTTGGGTTCATTTCATTGAACCTTCAACTTGAACGTGTATCAGCATGCACGTCTACATCCTTTGTCTTTGAATTTTATCTTGTGTCTTGTGATCTTTGTTTTATGTCTTTTCTTTGTAGGTAAATTAGGTACATGAAATGTTTGAAGAGAATGTTTGAAGAGAATGTTTGAAGAGAATGTTTGAAGAGAATGTTTTAAGAGAATGTTTGTCTACACTAAGACAAATTCAAATGTGTCCTAGAAGGATTTCATTGTCCAAATTAAAATCAAAAACATCTCCAAGGATCACAAAAGGGGGGCCGGCCACTTTAAATTGGAGGATGACATCTTACTTGAATTTGAACTTGAAGATAAAATTGAATTCAAATTCAACCATAATTTGAATTCAAGTTTCAACCAATTTGAGGCTTACATTTCAAAAAAGGATTCAACTATCATCTCAAGGTCCTACACGCCATTTTTGAAGAATAAGGAAGATAAGATCACAATGCAAAATTGAATTCAAGTTTGAAGTCAAATTCAAACTCCACTTGAATTCAAACTTCAGCCATCTTGTGAACTCAAATCCAAGCGCATACTACTCATCAAACAACTCCTCCAAGACGCCATAAGCTGCTAGATACATTGAAGATATCAACTTCCAAGCATTTCAAGTTTTAGCTAGAATTATCTTAGTTTTAATTTTCAAGCAAAGTTCAAATTTAAACATTTGTTAGATAGCTTTATTTGAATTATTTCTAGCCATTTCAAGCTGAAGGGGGACGTTTCTTAGGCCTATAAATAGACCCCTTTGGCTGATTGTAAACTCACCTTTTGATGAATAACAATTCTTGATATTTCATTCACTTTGTGTGATACTTTGTTTTCTTGGTTTTGCATTAAAAACCTAGGTTAAGATCCTTCAAAGTTGAGCATATTGAAGGTGTTGCCATTGCTTAAAGGTGCCGTCCAGGAGGGCCATATTGGTTTGCCTGATCAACGACCATCTTGAAGTGTTGGTCTTGCTCATTCTTAATCCATACGTTTTTATTCATTAAGGAAGCAAGGGGAAGTCTTCTTCCTTGTGCCTAACCCTTGTGAAGGACGTTTGGAAGGTGGAATTGTTGGAGCCCACGAGTTGCACGCATCATCATGTGGGTGATCTCTATGCCATCTTGGTTGATTATTTTCTAAGTTATCATGCATTTCTATGTGATCATGCATTTCTAGTGTGTCATTCACATCATGCATATCAAAAGAATCATTATCTTCATTCAAAACGGGTTTCAATTCAAAATCATCTTCATATTCCTTATCTTTATCAATCCCACCAAATTCATTGAATTTACATGAATAGATTCTATAATTTGTCTAGTGAGAGGATCATAACATCTATATGCCTTTGAATTTATAGAATATCCAACAAAAATGCACTCAATTGATTTGGATTCAAATTTATCCAAATTATCTTTTGTATTTAGAACAAAACATTTGCATCCAAACACACGAAAATAGTCAATCTTAGGCATGCGATCATTCAAAATCTCATAAGGCGTCTTGTTTATTTTCTTTCTTATAGATAGGCGATTTACAATATAGCATGCACAATTTACGGCTTCCGCCCACAGAAATCTAGGCAATTTGTTTTCGCATAACATAGTTCTAGCGATTTCTTGTAATGTGCGATTCTTTCTTTCTACTACTCCATTTAATTGTGGAGTTCTAGGTGGCGAAAACTCATGCTTAATTCCTTTTTCTTCGCAAAACGAAATCATCTCTTTGTTTTTAAACTCACCGCCTCTATCGCTTCTTATCTTTTTCACATTTACACCGTATTGATTTTCAAGTTTAATCAATTTTGCAATCTCAACAGCGCTATCATCCTTATGTGCAAGAAATAAAGTCCAAGTATAACGAAAAAAGTCATCAACAATTACGCATGCATAGTGGCGCCCACCAAGGCTTGTAGTGCGACTAGGACCAAACAAATCAATATGCAATAGTTCTAAGATTCTAGTCGTGCTTATTTCGTTTTTAGGCTTAAGTGACTCACGTGTTTGTTTGCCTTTTATGCAAGATTCACACAACTGAAAGTTGTCTAAATCGAGCATAGGCAATCCTCGTACTAGGTGCTTTCGTTGAAGTTTTTCTAGTGTGGAAATGCCAATGTGTCCTAAACGTTTATGCCATAAGTTCACATTGGGTTCATTTGACATAAAACACTTAACTTTAGCGTCTATTACATCATCCATAGAAAGCGTAAAAATATTACCTTCTCGTTTTCCTTTTAAAACGGTTTCTCCATTTTTATTTATTATATTGCAATAAGGGTGAGTAAAGCACACATTGAAACCATTGTCAACAAATTGAGAAATACTAAGAAGATTGTAGGATAAGTTGCTTACCAAAAATACGTTGGAGATTTGGAGTGTGTTTGGACTTCCAATCGTACCTTTTCCGATGATCTTGCATTCGTTGTTGTCTCCGAAGGTCACAGATCTGCCTTTTGTGACCTTCTTTAGTTTAGTGAATAGGCTCGGGTCACCTGTCATGTGTCTCGAGCATCCACTATCAAGGAACCACTTAATAGATGTTTCTTTCGATGTGTGGGCTCCCTGCAATGTGCAAAGATGATTTAGGTACCCTTTTAACTTTGGGTCCTTTCGAGTTAGTTAATCACCTCTTGGTAAAAGTACCTTTCGGTACCCATACTTGGGTGATCCTTCTCGGTCTATCAAATGGCAAGAATGCAGATGAAGGTGCGATATAATAGACATGTGGTGCATGCACTTTGGGCCTTTGCCCAAGGACTCCCTTATACTCATTAAATGAAGGACGTTTTTGATATGTCCTTGTGTGTGTGTGCGTAGTGCGTGGATGATATGAATTTCGTGTATGCATTATTCTCTTCTTTTCATATCTATAAGGTACAAAGTTATATTTCACATGATATGAAGAAGCGGGGCGTGAGGAAGGGGGCACTTTCTGCGTCATCTTAGACGCCACTTGCGGCTTAGGGGTGTCTACTTTCTTAGACACAACAAACTTGGTTGGTTTGGTTGATACTTCGTTAGTATCAACGTATCCCAGTCCAGTTTTGTCGCTGTCATGCTTTTGTGATAATATGATGCGATGCAGCATGTTGGACCCTGTATCAAACTGTTTCATCATTTTCTCTAAATCGGTATTCCTTGATTTCAAATTTGAAATCTCGGATTTCATTTCATTATTTTGAGTGGTTAATGATGAAATCTCAGTCTTTAATGCAGTAATGATGCATGCTGACTCTTTCTTTGAATCGCTTAATTGAGCGACAAGATTCTCGTTAGAAGATTCTAACAGTTTCTTGTCTTCAATTAATCGTTTCTTTTCCTTAGCGAGAGTCTTAGTGAATTTATGCAATTCTAGATACTGACTAAAAAGATCATCATAAGAAGGTTCAGAGTCAGAGTCAGAATCAGATGATACCTCATTAGATGCTTTGGAAGCAAAGCATACTTGAGCGGTCTCCTCTTCGGTCTCAGTTTCAGAATCCGATGAATTACTCCAGGTGGAGGCCTTTAGAGCACGTTTCCTTTGTTTGGGTTCTGAGACGAGTCTATTTTTGTTCCGCTCCTTGTCAGGGTATTTAGTAGTTTGCTTTTCTTTATTTGGGCAGTCATATGATAAGTGTCCGAGTTTGCCACATTCATAACATTTAACGTCTTTATCGTTTGACTTGTTCTTATTTCTCTTAGTCGTAGTGCCCTTATTTTTGTTTCTAAATGACCTTCTCATAAATTTTCTCAATCCTTTAGCCAATAGAATTAGGTCATCATTATCCGATTCGGAATCACTATCATCTACGTGATCGGAGGGAGGGGAGACGTATTCATTTGATTTAAAAGCAATGGCTTTACCTTGTTTAGATGATTCCGATTTCCGTATGATGAGTTTATTTTCATAACTTTAAGTGATCCGATTAGTTCTTCCATCTTTATTGATTTAGTTTTCTTGCTCTCTTCTATCGCGGTCACTTTAGGGTCCCATTCCGAAGGAAGGCTTCGTATGACTTTCTGTACCTTTTCCTGCGTAGCAAAAGCCTTACCAAGAGACTCAAGAGAGTTGTAGATGTTAGTCAAACGAAGATCCATATCTACAATAGACTCATTGGGCAATAATTTAAATGACTCAAGTGTGGACATAAGCATGTTAATTTTTGACTCTTTCACTTGACTCGTGCCTTCGTGTTTCATTTCTAGTATCCTCCATATTTTTTGTGCACTCGAACAGTTTGACACATAACTAGACTCACTTTTACTTAATCCGTTTAAAAGCAATTGCATAGCCCTAGCATTCATACTAAGTTTCTTTTTATCATCACTCGTATATTCTTGTCTAGTTTTAACAACTTCTAAAGTGACTCCGTCTACAGTGGATACCTTAGATGGGACATAAGGACCATCTTCAATGATTGACCAAAGATCTATATCTATAGCCATAAGAAAAAGCTTCATTCTAAGTTTCCACTGAATAAACGACTCACCGTCAAAAAGTGGAGGCCTTTGGCTCGACATACCTTCTTGCTCGGTTTTGAGATTTGTGGATGCCATCTCACTGAATCGTTGGATTCCTTGAAGTGAGTATTCCTGCGCTCTGATACCACTTGTAGGATCTGCAAGGCACCACTAGAAGGGAAGGGTTGAATAGATAGTGCGGAAAGTGTGGTTTTTAAAATTTCTTTAAACTTGAACAATTCAAGTTTTGAAAACAGATTCTGTTTTCAGGACCAGTTTTAAAACGTTTTTAAAACTAGGTTAGAGGTCTCCAAAAATTATGAAATTTTGAGAGAACTTAGCCTCAGATGTTATGAGGGTCCCCTAAAAATGTCAAATTAAAATTCAACCTTTAACCCCTTCAAAAACCGTTGGTACTCAGATTGTGCAAATCTGCCAGAAACGGTAGATGGTTTTGAAAAATTAATTCCTATTTGTGTGAACGTCCAAAAGCTCTAAAATTTAACCACTAACTCCTTATAGTAAATGGGTTGAAACAGTTTTAGAAAATTCTTTTGGGAAGTAGGTCAACTACAATCAAAGTCTCAACCTTTGCAAGTCTGAAAATCAGACTGCACTAGTCTCAGAACTTTTGATGTTTGATTGACTTATACTTATCCAAAAGGGTTGAAACTTATGCCAAATTAACCCTAGAACGTGTAAGTATATTTCTAGAAATTTTCGTAATTTTTGAAAATCGTTTACTATTTTTACGGATGCGAACAAGAAGGGTAAACAGTGCAGTAACTGAAAAGTAAATGCAGAAAGTAAATGGCACCAAGAATTTTATACTGGTTCAGTTATAAACAACCTACTCCAGTCTTCAAGGAACACCTTCCTTGATTCACACTAATCACACATACGCAATACACCTTACCACAGGGTTGATAGAGTTACACCTAACTCCAACCCTTTACAAACCTTGTATTGTAAGTACAATTCGCACGAACACCACCACCTTGCAAGAATGAAGATTGATCACACCTTGATCAATCTTTTACAAAGATGTATAATGAATGGTGGTTTATCTCAAGCCTATTCAAGATTGAAAGATATGAAAACAATAGGCTTTACAAGAAGAGAGAAAGAAAGAAGATGTAGGAGAAGAAGAGCTAGGCTTTTTGATCTCTTTGAATTGCAATGCTTGTTGTTGTTTTGTTTGCTCTCTTCTTTCCTTATAATGGTGCAGGCCGTCCCCCTTGGTGTGTCTCCCCCTCTTGAAAATTATCTTTTAAGTCCTTGAGAGAGTGTAAGACATCATTGTGACAAGGCCTTGCTTACTTGGCATCTTCTTATTGGATGATCATTTAGTCTTCGCTTACTTGGCACCTTCTCATTGGATGAATGTTGCCATCATTGATGACTTGGAAAAATCTGAGAATTTCACTTAAACATGTGCCAAAAATCATCACAAAATAACTTCCATAAATCATAAGATATTCACATAAATTGCAAGACAAAAAATTCTTCCCAAACAAGTGCAAAAAATCGGCCAACTAGTAGTCTTGCCATGCTGAAAATTCAGCATGTGCATCATTCCTTTTCTTTCAAAATAATACCCAATTTACCTTGATTTTTTCTTTAAAAATTGAATCACCAAGTTATGGTAAGTATTGCTATCATATAAGAAATGAACATGTACACCATTTAGCTCTCAAATTCGGCCACACAAGTTGTACACATGCTGAAAAATTTTCAGCATGTGTGATATATAAAATATCACCATTTATTAATTTAATTTATATTCAAATCATTTCCATTTCTTCTTCCAATCAATCACATAATAAAAGATGATGGAATATCTCACTTTGAAGACAGGATTTCGGCCAGCAACATTTTAGCATGCTGAAATTTTCAGCATGTGATATAAGAGAGATATATTTTGAATTCTTACCATTTGTAGCTTCTCTTTTCAATTCACCAACATTGTATGATTGATCCTTGACCAATCAATATGCCAACAAGGCTCCAAATAAGCTCCATCTCAGCTGGTGTAGACGTTGAAATGTGTATGTGCATGTACTGAAATTTATTTTTGCTAACTTTGTAAAATAATGCACATTTAATAATACACACATGTTATATTCCAATCAGCCCTTAATTTAATTTTCTAGAACACTTTAAGATGTATATCATATGTAAAAAGTGTCTAGATACGTGTCACATGATGTACCAAAAACGTTCCATGTGTTGTGTGCGTAGAAAACCGAATTTTCGATATTTATCGATTACCCGATTTTTCTCTAATTTAAATTCCAACTTTTGCACATGTTATATATATTATGTTATACATAATATATATAATATATACTTTAAATCTCAGCACTTGGCTGGTCTAAAGTGGTACCATTTACATGTGACAAAAATTAAACTTGGAATCTTCACATTTTGGCCTTAATGTGTAGTAATTTGTGTGTGCCAACATGGAAAGTATTTTTGGCTGATTATTTAGTAAAGTGCACGAAATTTACATCACATTTTGATGTATAGGGGCTGGCCATTTATTTATGGCAAGTACGTGACACGTTGGCGAAGTTTCGGTATTCGCCTGATACGACAAATTTCGGTTTAGAACTTTTTATCGTGTCGTATATCTTATATCATATGATATAAGACCTAAATATACTCATAAATATGAGTTAAGTATAGTGGTGTGACGTTAACGTACGTACGTAAAATATATAACATGTCGGTAGTACGTTGGAATACATGTGTATGTGCCTTTTTTAAAAAATCTGAAAATATGTGTAATATATATGTATATTGGCGTGTGTAATTAAGATGGGGAGGAGGAGAAAACTTTCCTTCCTTAGCTTTGTTGCCTTTGTGCCTTTTCCAAATGTGGCTTCCTTTAATGAACTACTTAGTTTATTAAACTAAGTACTTCACTTAATGAACTAGTTTAGTTCATTAATGGTGGCACCTGAAAATAGTATAAACACAACAAATGTTTGCCATATGATGTAAGCTTTAACGCTTCATGGCTCGTTAGTACGGCAACATAATATATAAGCTAAATAAGGCAAGTAATGGCAAGATATCATGCATACATGTACACGTTTATATATATCATGCATTTAAGTCACTTATTTTGAAATCATTCAAACCCCCTTATCTCTACAATTACATGTTAGGAGGTATTTTGGGACGGCCCCTTTTTCATCTTCTCCTTCAGCCCAAACACCAAGCCAGGCTTTTTTTTCCCTTTCTCTCTGCACACTAGGCCAGCACTATTCATTGTTTTCATTTCAGCCCAAATCCAATAATGTTCCCTAAACAAAGTAATTCAAATTCTAAATCTAATCTCCATTAAATTGAAATTCTTTTAATTCAATTTCAAAAAAAAACATTTTATTTACAACAACTGGAATCGAGATTATTTTTTGTATATATTTATATATATAATTCCAACAGTAACATTATTTATATAAACCAAATTTTTTTCCTAAAACCAATTTATACAATTCTAATGTAACACGAACTTAAACAATATTTCTTTTAATTTTAATTTCAGTGCCAAACATATGAATAAAAACATACACATAACATTGTTATGCAACAGTGGAAGCAACTAAAACATATACATATCAATTTAAATTTTAACATGCAAAATAAACAATAATCAAAGCAAATAACAAATAATTACGTATATGAAATTAGCTCAAAAAGAGAGAGGCCACCTACCTCTTGGTTATAGCCTAACAATATTGGTGGTGTTGTAGTGGTAGTGGTGGTGCTAGTGGTGGTGTTGGCTTTCACACTTTTCTTCCTTTCTTCTTTTTTCCTCTATTTCCTTTTCCTTACTTTTCGTTCTCGACACTCCACCCTCTATTTCTCTTAGAGAACTCACGACACCTTTTTCTTTGCTTGGCCATTTGGCCTTTTTATATCTAATAGAGATTACAAGTTCATCCCCCCTGGGTTCATTTAGATAAGGTAGTAATTTATGGGTATTAATGGTGTGGGTTATTTGAAAGGTTTTTCTTTCTTTTTTATTTAATTTTTCATTTTATTTTATTTTTTACGGGCTATAACATCATTCATATCCCTAATAATACCTATATATTTCATAGGAACCCCTCTTGTGTCCAGGCTATCCTAGATCAGGCTACGTGACACACTATCATATGCTTTTTTCAAGATCAATGAAAACCATATGTAGATCGTGCTTCTTCTCCCTATACTTCTCCATTAATCTCCTTAGGATGTGTATTGCTTCCGTAGTTGACCGTCCTGGCATAAAACAAAATTGGTTCATCGTAACCTTAGTTTCTCCCCTAATTCTAGTGTCGATTTCTCTCTCACATGATTTCCTGGTATGGCTTAGCAACTTAATCCCTCTGTAGTTCCCACAACACTGTGCGTCTCCTTTATTCTTATATAGGGGGACCACGACACTCTTTTTCCACTCATCTGACACATTTCCTGTTTTGTAAATAAGGTTGAACAGAATAGTTAGCCATTGAACCCCTTCCTCTCCCAGATAATTCCACGCCTCAATAGGTATGTTATCTGGCCAACTGCTTTAGCTCTTCCCATCTTCTTCAGTGCTCTCACCACCTCTCCTTATGTGATGCTCCGATAGTCGGAGTTATTATGTTGTCATTGGTTAGTGATGTTTTTTCTTTCTTCGTGGTCGGTCCTCCCGCCGTTGAAAAGTTTGTGAAAGTATGTTTGCCATTTCCACTTGATATCTTGTGTTTTGACTAAAACATGTCCATCTACTCCCTTTATAAACTTCATGACTCCTAGGTCCTGCCTCTTTCGATCCTTAGCTTTGGCAGTCTTGAACATATCATGCTCTCTGCCTTTTGTTTATAGCCTTTCATACATCTTTTTATAAGCTGCAGTATTTGCCTCTGTCACTGTCTTTTTCGCCTCCTTCCTCCTCTTTCTTCTTCATTAGCCGTACTCAAATGTAAACTTGTAATTAAAGATTTGCTTCTTGCAACTAGTGTCTCACTCATTGTATATTGAAAGCTTTGTAAATCATCAAAAGAGGATCCAAATTTATTATTGTTTTTGCTTCATTGAATTTGCTTGAGAAGTGTTTTCTAATTCAATCTTCCAAAATTCATTTTATTTAGTCATTTAATAAGATTTGTGAAAGCAAGTAGGAGACTTTGAGTCTTTATCTGTGGTTGAGTCACCCAAAGTATACTACATTTTTTTTTACAAAATTATTGTAACAGGTGTTGTTGAATTTTTTGAGGTTGATTTATCAAAGTAATAGTTTCTTTTTCCATCTAAAAATTAGTATTGGAAATCCATCATGAAATACACAAATTGAAAGTGTTTACTCATGTCCCTCAATAATAGATTGAGCCTCCACATACATAGGTAGTCATAGTTACATTGAGGGACAGAGTACACAAATTTAAGTGCTTGTACTAATTCCCTCTTTGTAATGTAGTTATTTTGAGGAATCAGTAGGATGGTGAATTGAGTTACCTCATTCATTTAAAACTATATGTCTTCAACGCCTGAACAATTATTCCATCGGGTTCAGATCTGAGGAGACTAAAGGTGAGACAAAATATGAGGCCTCCAATCATGTATAGCCACGTGTAAAAAACAGTTTTTTAGAGAAAGGGTGCTAGTCTCTTTTTTTTTAAAAAAAATGATTTTTTACACATGTCGACGCGTAATTGAAGGCCTCATATTTTGCCTTACCTTTAACCTCTCCAGATCTGAACCCTTATTTCATCGGTTTAGATATGGGGAGGTTAAAGGTGAGGCAAAATATGAGGTCTCCAATCACGCGTCGCCACGTATACAAAAACATTTTTTTAAAAAAAAAGAGAGAGCAACACACCCTCTTCTTTAAAAAACTGCTTTTGTACACGTGACGATGCGTGATTGGAGGCCTTATATTTTGTCTCACCTTTAGCTTTTCCCATATCTGAACCTCATGTTATTTCCTAAATTGGCGTTCATGACTGTTACAAGAAGATCACTCGATTTAGGTATTTCTGGTGAATTCTGTATTTGTATCCTGACTTGTTATAGTGCTACCAATTTGTCAGTAATAGATGAAATCAATGGTATAAATAACAAAGATATCCATTTCTCAGAAAACGATGTGTGTTTATCATTGGTAATATATACCGTGTGTCTGTGGGTGTGTGCATACATGCGCACAACTATATATTGAAATCTAGAAGTTGTAATTGTAGAAAATATGTAAATATAGTAAATATATATTTATCTGTATGTAGCCGTTAGTATTAGCCACCATTACCAACTTGGTGATGTGATATTTTTATAGCCGTTGAAGTTTTTCCTCCTCTTGATATATGTATATTAACTGCACCATGTAATCAATTCTAAGTTAATGGAATATACAATTTAGTTCTCTTCTTCAATTGTTAAATCAGAATTCTTTACGGTATCAGAGCCCTCTGTAGAATGGAAGAAATTAATCAGAAAAATTGCAATCAGAAAATTGCAAACAAAAGCTCTCAAGATAAATCAATCAACAATTTTCTACTATTAAATCTGTAGCAGAAAGATTATAGCTCAAAGTTCTCAGTTGAAAGATTGGGTTTATCTACAGTTATCTGTGTTGCTTGAACAACGAAAAGGGAAAGTTAGATATCTGGTTCAAAGGAAAACTTTTTGCTTTGTCTGTGAAGAAGAGGAAGGAACAGTTGAATTTTTTCTCTGTGAGGAAGAAGACTAGAAACAGTAAGGGATATTTTCAGTATTCCATGGAAATCGATATAAACGAGGATTCACACCACAACATTATTCTGTTTTTCCCAAAAGGCAACGTGGACTGTTTCAAAATAAAAAATTCGACGTGTCTTTAAAAGAGGCATAGTACTGCCAGATGTAAGAGTGCATGCATTTACAATATAAACAAAACAGTTTTTTTTATTCTTTTAAATACGATTCTCTTTTTTCAAAGCACTTGAGTACCACTCCACTCTCTTTTTGAACTACTCTCGGTTTCCACTTATTTTTCTTGCTTTACACACCGCATTTATTTCTCACTTTTACAAATGGCGGAGCAGAGCGTTTTTTCTTCATCTTACATCCTCTCCATCACTTCAATCCATCACCTTTTTTCTTCCTTTATTACGCAACGTCCCTCATAATTCTTCTTATTTACTCTTCTTCATCTTCATATTATCTTCTGAATCCACTACTCTTCATCTAAATCCAATCTTCGATTGGCATGGCAGAACAAAGTGGTGAAACTGTTTCATCTGGGGCAGGAGTGAAACAAACTGGACCTACTCATATGGGTTCTATTGTTGATCCCACTCCTGTCACCATTACTAACCAGAAACTGACCGGGAATAATTATTTGCGTTGGAGTCGGGCTGTTGAACTATTCATTGTAGGCAGGGGCAAGAAAGAATACTTGTCTGAGAAGATGACTATCCCTGCTGAAACTGATGAAAAATTTGCAACGTGGGAAGCAAAAAACTCAATGATAATGTTCTGGTTGCTGGGTTCAATGATGCCTGAAGTGAGTAACACCTTCATGCTTCATCAAACTGCAGCCAGTATATGAAAAGCCACCAAGGAGATGTACTTCAAAAGGGATAATATTTCAGAACTTTATGAGTTAGAAGCACAGCTCAAGGAGGTTAAGCAAGGGGATCAGTCCGTGAGTAGATATTTTAGTAATCTATCCCAAATTTGGCAGCAGATAGACTCACTAGAGGTCTATCAATGGAACTGCATCAAGGATGACAAACTATTCTATACAATCAAGGAAACTAGAGGGATCTTTGGTTTCTTATCTGGACTGCAGAAAGATTACGATGCAGTCAGAAGCCGTATCCTTGGTACAAAACCATTACCCACCATCAATACTGCATTCTCTGAGGTAAGACAAGAGGAGAGTAGGATGAAAGTGATGATGGGGCCCAGTTTTGCTATTTTGTCTGAATCATCTGCACACAGTTTACAAACTACTGAAAAAGATAAAGGAGTGTTCTTTGCCTCTAAAAAAACTGGATCTGGTGAGTATGTGAAGAAATATTGCAAGTATTGCCATAGGAATGGACAACTAATTGGGGAACGCTACAGACGACCAGGTAGCACTGTTAAGCCACCTGCTTCATTTTACAGACAACAGAACAACTTCAGACAAGGATCTTCAGGTAAGTCTGATTCCAGTAGATCTTGGAGATCAGATGCTGGATCTTGGAAATCACCTAGAGTAGCAACAATTGAGGTAAGAAAGCCTGAGATTTCTGAAACCATGTTCACACAGTCACAACTGGACGCTGTGTTTAGAGTCCTAGAGAGTCAAAGGACCCAAGCTTCAACAGCTCCAACTGGTCAGATAGTGGCTACTATGGCCAGAATAGGTACACCAGGTAAGTCCAAATCTAGGATTATAGATTCTGGAGCAACACATCACATGACATTTGATAAAACCTTACTTAAGTTTTCTGTGATTCTAAGAAGGTTAAAATTGCAAATGGACAAAACATTGATATCTTAGGTAGTGGAGATCTCTGCATATCTGAGAATATTATACTTAAAAATGTCTTGCATGTTCCACAACTCAAATGTAACTTAATCTCTGTTAAAAAACTAATGATGGATAATAACTGTCTAACACTCTTCTCTCCTTCTAAGTGCTACTTCTTTCCTTCCTCTTCATTTCAGGAGGAAGTATTGAAGGAGAAGGTACTGAAGGAGATGATTGGATGTGCTAGGCATTATGAGGGTCTTTTCTTTTTGGATGATTAGGAACAGTCAGATGGTTTTAAGAACTATTCTAGTATTTATTCTTCTGTGAACAAGACTTGTGTTCCTAGAATAGATAATAGGAATTCTAGAATGGATCTTATTTTGTTATGCCATAGAAGATTAGAGCATCCAAATTTTTTGTATCTAAAGAAACTGAAACCTGATCTCTTCAAAGGTGTTAATTTTGATGACCTCAAATGTGAAACGTGTATGTATGCAAAGCAGACCAGAGTATCATATCCTGCTAAAGCATACAAGGAAAGTAGACTTTTTAATTTGATTCACTCAGACATTTGGGGTCCCACTAAGGTTCTTAATGTGAATGGGAGTAGATGGTGTGTAATTTTTGTTGATGATCACACGTGTGACCTGGCTGTATTTGATGAAACAGAAATCTGAATTGTCTAAAATTTTTAAATCATTTGTATCTCTCATTCAGAATCAGTTTAATGAAGTAATCAAGACCTTTAGGTCAGACAATGGCAGTGAATACCTTGATATTGAGGTAAAATCATTCTTGGCAGAGAAGGGGATACACCACCAAACTTCAAATGTTTATACATCTCAGCAGAACGGTATTGCTCAGTAAAAACATAGACACATTTCAAGAGTTGCTAGATCTCTTTTGTTTTCTATGCTGGTGCCTAAATACCTATGGGGAGAAGCTGTTTTGACTGCTACTTACTTGATAAATCGTATGGCCTCTAGAGTCCTTGGATATAGTAGTCCAAGACAATGCTTCTAAATGTTTATCCTCTGTGTTTGTTAATGTCTGAGCTTCCTTTCAGGAAATTCAGTTGTATTGTATATGTGTATTTGCAGTCTCACAGTAGAGGAAAGCTTGACAAGGGATCTGTCAAATGCATATTTATTGGGTATTTTGGTACTTAAAAAGGTTATAAGTGTTTCTGTCCTATCTCTAGAAAAATTTACACCACTCTAGATGTTACGTTTGATGAAAATACTTCCTACTATCAATCTAACCCACAATTGAGTACTCTCAGTGCTAATACAGCTAGCTATTAGAGTATCATTGATATCTCTAGTATGGGAAGTTTTACAGAAAGGTATACACAAAGAGATCAACAGCAACCTGAAGATGAAGGACGCTCTATACCTATACCTTCCACTCTTCAGGAGCGTGAAGAAGATTTATCTGAAGGCAATGAGGAACAGGAGCATCAGTGGAGACAACCTTCTCCACCAGTTCAGGTATATTCAAGAAATGGAAAAACTCAGCCTGGAGCATCTTAGGAGCCAACTGTATTCCTTCCTACTACTTCTGAGTCTGTAGACAGAGACAACTTAGAGGTACATTCTGAACTACCTATTGCTTTGAGGAAGGGTACACATGAGTGCACAAAAACTCCTTCTCACAGGTTGTTAAAAGCTAAGGTAATGACAACTAAGCATCCTCTAGATACTGTTTTAAATTATGATAAGTTGTGTTCTAAATTCAAGTCCTTCACAATATGCCTAGATAAACAATCTATTCCCACTAATATTGATGAAGCTATGAAGAATAAGTACTGGAAACTGGAAACAGGCCATTCAAGATGAGATGACTGCTTTAGTCAAAAATGAAACATGGGAACTAGTACCAATATCTGTTGATCAGAAACCAGTAGGTTGTAAGTGGGTTTTTCACTAAAATACAATTCTGATGGATCTCTTAATCACTATAAAGCTAGACTTGTTGCAAAAGGCTTCATTCAATCGTATGGAATAGATTATTTAGAGACCTTTGCACCAGTTGCAAAGTTAAACACAGTCCGAATAATTTTTTCTCTTGCTATTAATTTAGACTGGTCATTATCACAGTTAGACATTAAAAATGCATTCTTAAATGGTGAGTTAAAAAGAATATGTATATATGAGTATTCCACCGGATATGAAACTGAGGTCACTAATGGAAAAGTGTGTAAACTAAAGAAATCAATCTATGGATTAAAACAATCACCAAGAGCTTGGTTCTCTAGGTTTGCACAAGTATTACTACAGTATGGGTTTTGTACAAGCTCATAGTGATCATACACTCTTTATACTGAAATCTGGTGAGAATCTTATTATTCTTATTGTTTATGTTGATGACATTATTTTAACAGGTAATTGTATAGATGATATCCTTAAAGTAAAAGGTCACTTATCTACTGTCTTTGAAGTCAAAGACTTAGGTCCTTTAAGATACTTCCTTGGAATGGAAGTAGACAGAAACAAAAATGGAATGTGTATTTCACAAAGGAAATACGTTTTAGACCTTTTGTCAGAAACCGGAATGATAGGTTGCAAACCTGTTTCTACAATCCTTGAATCGGGTAAGTTGACTGATTCTAGATCAGGGAAACCTTTGGATGATGTTCAATCATATCAAAAACTAGTTGGTAAGCTTATTTATTTATCTCATACACGTCTAGATATATGTTTTTATGTTAGTTATGTCAGTCAATTTATGCATTCTCCTACTGACATTCATTTACAAGCAGTAATGAGGATTTTAAGATATCTCAAAGGTGCCCCTCAACAAGGTTTATGTTTTTGAAAGCATGAAGATCACACCATTCAAGTTTATACAGATGCTGATTGGGGAGGACCAAGAAGTGATATGAGATCTACCTCTGGATATTGCACGTTTGTTTGGGGAAATTTATTCACTTGGAGGAGCAAAAAACAGACTGTGGTAGCAAGGAGTAGAGCTGAGGCAGAGTTAAGGGCTATTGCACTTGGAATTTGTGAAGGTTTATGGATTAAGAGAGTACTCCAAGACTTGCATCTGAATTTTAATTTGTCTCCTATTCTAGCATTTTGTGATAATACCTCAGCTATACATATGGTTGAAAACCCAGTACATCACGATAAAACAAAACATGTGGAAATTGACAGACATTTCATCCGTGAAAAGCTAGAAGAAAAATCTCTTCAACTACAGCATGTATCTTTAATGGAGCAGTTAGCGAATATACTTACAAAATCCATTTCTCCTGGTTTATTTCATAAATTGTTATCCAAGCTTAGTTGTATCAATATATACACCTAGCTTGAGGGGTAGTATAGAAAATATGTAAATATAGTAAATATATATTTATCTGTATGTAGCCGTTAGTATTAGCCACCATTACCAACTTGGTGATGTGATATTTTTATAGCCGTTGAAGGTTTTCTTCCTCTTGATATATCTATATATACTGCACCATGTAATCAATTCTAAGTTAATGGAATATATAATTTACTTCTCTTCTTCAATTGTTTATATCAGAATTCTTTAGTAATTTTGCATATATCTGTCCTGATAGAATTTTATGGTAGTGAAAGATCAATTACTTGGCCGGTTAATACTTTGATCTTAACTAATAAGATCAAGATAAGAAAAAATATGAGTATTAACTTGACAACCATGTCTTTGAACTTGGGGTTCAAGACAATGCTCACCTCACTTTTCTAATTTTATTTGTTATGACCTATCAGTATGATGGCAACTGTAAGCCATTGATGAGTTTCAATTTTTGTTATATGAATATTTCTCCTATTAGATATGGTCTTATCAACTTATCAACTTAACTAATGATTATGTAAAAATAGCTAGCTGGTTTATGTTTTTTAGACGAAAAATTATGCCTATTATGAATATCCACCAAATATATAGAGATGACTTGTAATGATAGTTGTACAATCGATATATGGTGATCATGTCTATTAGGAGTGTTAAATGAATAATATTCTTGTGTAATACGATCATCCTATAATATTATTATATGGTATAATATTATTACATGCTGTCAGAACACCACCATTTGCGATGGTTTGATCCAATACAAAAAAGAAAAAAAGAAAAAACAGTTAGTAGCCTACCTAGAGGAGAGTTTCTTTTCCAATTTGCTTCCATGAATCCTTCAAATCTCTACACCATCTCACATGCATATACCCTTACATTCCATGACTGAAAGGGAAATAAAAATAATAATAATAATAATAATAATAATAATAATAATAATAATAATAATAATAATAATAATAATAATAATAATAAAAGAAAAGAAATATATATTAAATACACTCAATTTTGCACATGTGTTTTTAAAAAAATAAAAATAAATAAAAATAAAAATATAAATGCACATCGTCAGTTTGGAGGGGGGGCAAGTTACCCCCCTTGAATTCTCCATATCATGCCACAATTCCCCCACATCCCCACTTTCCTTTCGGTTATCCTATCTTTATATTGAAAAAAAAATTTCCTTTTTACCTTTAAATCCTCCACCCATATGCTGCCCAAGACACAAACGGCAACAGAGGGAAAAAAAATAAAAGGAAACTAACTCCAGAGAAGAACAATCAGCCGAGGGCTGTAGGAGGAAAGGGAGAAGGAAAAATTTCTTTTGTCTTCAACTCAATCCTAGGTCAATTACGGTATAGTATTTTCAATCAATAGAAGTAACCATGGTGTATTTATTATGAGTTTGTAAAACTTATGTATATACTTTTGATATTAAATTCGGATCATGTATTAGTATATGTGAATTGCTTGCATATTTGATTGAATATATAATATGTGATGTGTGTGCCGTGTATGCTACGGATGGCCAATGGCCGAAGGTTTTGTTTGAGTGTAGCATATGGTCTTTTGCATACATATTATAGTATTGATGGTGTATATGAATATGTTAATGCATTAGGCATTTGTATATAAATGTTAAAAGGTCAAGTTTATTTTTATTTCTGTGGTGTGACTGGTGTCCAAGGGTTAACATTGGGCCAGAGGCCATGTTTCTTCATTTGTGAGAAATGAAAATAGTTTTCATAGTACTATGTTTACATACATACAATTATTATGGTGAACATATGTATAATCTTGCGTGTGTGGCTCTGTTGCATAAATTGGTAATTGTTGGTAGAGAGTTAAATTATTTTATTTATGTACATCCAAATTATAAGATTCATTGCATGAGTAATTGTATATACATCTTCACATATGTACCATTGTGTCTCTTTGTAAATTCGCATATTGAGGGATATTTGAGGGCTGTGGTCACTGATGAGGGTTGATAGAATGAATGGGTATTTCGACCAAGGTGTATTTTTGGCATAGGTGATAATATAATGTTGAGTAGAGATGAGATCTATAGCCTATAGTATAAGTATGATTTTACGTGATATTGATTTGGAAATTGGTATTGGTTTTGGAGGAGAAAAGTAGGCCGAGGGAGGTACGTGCACGTATATACGTGTGTATGCACATGTATGGGCGTGAACATATATACGTGTATATGTACACGACTGAGATTGGGTTTTTTGTATTTTTGGTAATTTCGGAAATTAATTGGACTATTTGTTTGGTTTCTTTGAATTTGGTCCTTTTTGGTAATTTTGACTAATTGTTTGACTTAGAAAATGATTTTGAAAAGTGCATCGCAAATTTTGAAAATTCATCCTTACATGAGAAATATATCGGTAAGCCAGGTTGATTCCTATTTTGGTTATTGAGCGCTGCAGATGTAACTATCTCGTTAGGGACAGGGTTTCTGTATGCCTTATAGGATTGCTGCATATATAACTACCTCGTCTGGGACAGGGCTTCTGTATGCATATTTGGGCTTGAGCGTAACTACATAGTCTGGGACAGGGTGCAAAGGCATATATTTGGTGCTATAGACGTAATGACCTAGTCTGAGGCAGGGTGTCTATAGCATATTTGGTTTTTGGAGGAATCAATTTGTAAGTCTTACGGTATAAGTCAATTGTAGGGAAAGTGCTATAGCCATTGCATTGGATTATGGACTTTGGACCAATTAAACAGGATTTTGGTTATTTGGATTTTTGGACCGGTTTAATCGGATATGGACATTGGATTTGGACATTGGACAATGGACATTGGAATTGGATACTTTAATTTTGAAACTTTGGAACACTGGTATTGCATTGTTTTGAAAAATTGCATCACATTTTGACTTGGACTAACCTTTGCTTGGCTATGTTTGGTTTGACTTGGTTATTGATCTATTTCATTTTATGTCTTTGTTGGGTCTATTTGCTATCTTTGTTTTGGATGTTGAGGGTAAAATCGTAAAATCATTTACGAATGAGAAGCATGTTATTTTCTGTATTGTTATTTACTCTTAATACACTTGCTTCTCCATGCATGATCCCATGGTAAATATGTTGAGGTTACTTGCTGGGCGAAGTGTCGCTCATACCACTCTTTATCATTTCTCTGATGATCATGAGTACGATTTAGTGTACGTCGAAGAGGACACTGAGTGGGGATACTGGTCGTTCTAGCTGGGCCGAGGAGATTTTCTGATGTTCGGATAAGAGTTTGTAGGTTTTCAGTTCATGTATTTACCGGAGACTTAGTCAGTTACTTTCATTTCGATGATGTATCATTTTTCACTCTTCAGACCATTGTACTTTATTTACCATTTATGATGACTTTGAGGTTTGGTTTTGACTTCTGCTGATATCAATTTGCGTCGCGTTGCCGACGTGTATATGCATCGATTTTGACGCCTTGTATTTTCCTTCGAGAAATACGGCAGGTGAGTCGTTCCGAGTACTAGAGCTCGGGACACGTCACTACACTTCTCGTCTCTTTCCTTTTTTTCCATCTTTTACTATTTCCTTTTCTCAATTTCAAACCCATTTATCGGTTGAGGTTCTATGCCTCTTTCTGCTTCTTACTTAATTAAACTTATATGTATTCCACCTTTTATTCTGAACTTGGGATGGAATATCGGACTATGAGATAAAAAATCTTTCGACCAACTTCTTGGTTGGACAAAATAGATGGATCACGTTTGTGGCACGAGTTCTGCCATTGATATTGATTAATATACAGTTTATGCTGTTGATAAAACTGACCGTTCAAATGTGTATCCAGGATTTTATTAAAAGTCACAAGATTTGTTTGTGTGTATGCAGTTCTGAATATAGAATGCGATAAAAAAATATAAAATCGAAACGACGTCATTTTATCTTTTTTTTTTCATTTTTTTTTATTAATTTAACTTCCTACAGAGGCATAAGACTTGGGACACGCAATCATGTCTCTTCTCAATTCTTCCTGTCCTAACATTCCCTTTCTATCTTCTATGATGCTTTACATAGCCCTGTGTTTAGTCTTCTTATTCATTTTCTTTTGTCTCTGAAAGACACAAACCTCAAGTGAGCCCTATTGCGAAAATGGAAGATGTTTCTTCTCCACTGTCGAAGAAGATGAACACGCCATCCTCCAACTCCAATTTTGCAATTTAATGGTTTTTCCTAATATTTAAAATTACGATTTTCCCCCTTCCGTTAGCAATTCAGCGTTCTCTATTTTTCTTCCTATTCTTCTATTCTATATTTTCCTAGAGAAAAAAATGACTATAAAAATAGGATGGTGTCACAGATCGTTTGAATGATGATCACACAGGAGCTGTTAAAATAGTACTTGCTTTGGTTCTTCTTTGAAGGATAGAACTAAGCATGTTTCTCTGGAAAAGGTAGAAATTTGCATTTTTATATTCTTTTCTTTTGTTCTTCAAGATGTTCTTTTGTCATTTCTTTTTTTTTTAACTGAAAAATAGTCAAAAATCCTCAGCAGATGTGTTCTTTCACATGCGGTATTCCATCTCTCATGCTCAATAGCCCTAGGAAGATTAAAAAATCCAAACCAAAACTGAGTGGTTTATGAGTTATTTGAGTATTAGAACTCTAACGGGAAAGACAATAGAGATATTGCACACGATGATAAAGAGAAAATTAAATATTTTAGGTTTGCAATTGACAAAATAGTAAACATTTTAGGTTTGCAAGAGACAAAGTGAATAGACAAGAAAACTAGGATGGTGAATAAGTGGGGATTTAAACTCTGGTATACATGTAAGAATACGACAAAATTAGAGTTGGAGTTATTGTAGGCACGCTAAAAGACGAAGTAGTAGGTGTTGTTAGAAAAAGAGATAAACTTACCGCCCTTAAGTTGATGATTGAAGAAGAAACAATCAATATTGTTAGCGTATATGCTCCTCAAGTGGGTTTAGGGGATGCTATAAAGGTTCAATTTTAAATAGATTTTGAAGACGTAGTGCGTGAAATTTCAATAGTTGAGAAGTTTTTTATGAAAATGATGTACATGGTAGATTTTGTTTTAAAAACAGGAATGATGAAAATCAATTTCGGATTATGCAATGACGTTACACTGACTAACATAATTTTCAAAAAAAAAAAGACAAACACTTGATTACATTTAAAAGTGGACTAAATAAGTCGCAAATAGACTATTTTATAACTCTTAGGAGAGATAAAACAGATTGTAAGGACTGTAAGGTGATCTCACGAAAAAGTTTAACAATGCAAAACCGTCTAGTATTGTTGGATGCTCGTATCTGACATAGAAGATAGAGAAAAAATGGCTTATAGCATCCAAGATAAAATCATGGAACTTAAAGTAAGTTAAGCAAGCATAGTTTGAGAAAGTAGTATTAAAGCAAGAAATCTTAAGAAATAAAGTTGGTGATGCAATTGAAGTGTGGGAGGATGTGACAGTAAATATAAAAAAAATAGCAACAAAATTTACTTAGCGAGCCAACAGATCGAACTCCTGCAAATAAGGAATCTTGATGGTGGAAAGGAGAACTGTAAGACAAAGTAAAGGCTTGGAGAACTAGTTATAAGACAATTCAACGTTGAAAGAATCAAGAGAATTTGAAAAAATATTAAGTGAAGCCAAATCAAAGGCTTTTGAAGATTTTTATAAGCGTTTTGGACACAAAAGAGATGTGTATAAAATAGCTAGATCGAGAGAAACGAAGACAAAAGATTTGACTCAAGTTAAATACATTAAAGACGAAGATAGCAAGATCTTAGTAGAGAAAGGGGCAATAAAAGATAGATGGACAAGATAATTTGATAAAATTTTAAATGAATCAGTGGGAGATAAATTCGTGTTGGGCGAGCCTTAATTCTAAAGATGATAGAAACTTAACATATAATTGGAGAATCCGATCGCCAAAGATAGAAGATGCTTTGAAAAGGATAAAAAATGGTAAAATGATTGGACCAGAAAGTATTCCAGTTGATGCTTGGAAATACATGAGGAAACAAGGTGTTATACGGCTCACAGATCTTTTTAACAAAATGTGAAGACCGGTAAGATGCCTGCCCAGTAGAGAAAAAACACTTTAGTATTTTTGTATAAAAACAAATGATATATAAAAGATTGTGCAAATTATGGAAGAATTAAGCTAATGAGCCACACAATGAGTGCTGTGAGCGAGTGATTAAGAAAAGACTTCACAAAGAGACTAGTGTATTTAAAAATCAATTTAGATTTACAGTGGAAAGATCAATGATGAAGGGTATTCATCCTTTTTGAAGATTAATAGTGAGATATTAAATACTTTAATACAGAAGTTCATCTTTTTTATATAGACAAAACGAGAAGAAGAAGCAATTATATCCTATGAGGCATTTGTTGTGTAGTTAACCTTGCTCAACCAGTAGAGGCAATTTCGATTTAGGGATAGTAACTTTGTTACTTCTCGGCTATTCTTCTTATTTTCATTCATTTTCTTCTCTTCCGTTACCATATCTTTCATATTTTCCAACAATCTTAAAGAAAAAATGTTGATATAACTATCAAAATATCTATATTTCCTGATATATCTAAGTTGGAGCCATTTGGCGACAAACATTACAAAAGATGGTCTGAAAAAGTTCTTTTTTCTTTCTTGAGATGCTCTTGTTTCATATGTTCTTATTAAGGAAAAACCAATTGATGAAGCGAAATCTCTCAAATATGATGCTGATGACACCAAATGTAGCGGACATATTCTACTATTCCTCTCAAATTCATTATTTTCAAGCCAGCTATGGAAATAATCAAGACACTTCAAAGCAAATATGATACTGAAGATATCGGCAAGCTTAAGTATATGTTCAGTGAGTTTTTCAAGTTTCAAATGATGGATCACATACCTATGAATGATCAAATCCATCAATTTTAACAATTGATGGATAATATTTAGCAATAAGACATCAAGATTGATGAAATTTTTCAAACCGTCTCCTTGCTTGAAAAACTTCCTTTTTCTTGGACCAAATGTAAAAAGAGAGGAAAGCATGATGACACAAAACTATTTATGGATAGTGTACTTAAACACATTTGTATAGAGAAAAACAACATATTAGAAGACGCAAGTGACGATGAAGGCTAACATAGTAGAGCACAATCTTAAGAGGCAAAAGATTCGACAAAAACATTTGAAAAGGCATGAAAGATAAGGTAAACTTGCAAGGATAGGGTCAAAGAAACCGAAAGGAGTATACTGGGTGCGGGGAAAACCCAGACACAAGGGGGCTTTTCGCAACAAACAAAAAGGACAAACAAGCAATCAAGCTAACCTTGTAGAGAACAATACAGAGTATGACAAAATCATCGCAGCGGTCATCTTCTTTGCGGTAAACCTTGTTGGCAGTATGACAGAATAAGTGGTACACACTGAAGCCACCAAGCATATTGCTACCAACAAAAATCTGTTTCTTGATTACCAAGAAATAGATAGTGGAGAACAACTTCTATTTAGGGATACACGAGGAATCGAAGTGGTTGAGATGGAAAAAGTGTTCCTTATGTTGACTTCGGGCAAAAGGCTGAAGTTGACAATGTGCTTTATGTACTATTATACATAGAAACTCGATTTCTAGAGCGCTTTTCAACAAGGCTAATGTTAAGCTTGTTTTTCATTTCGATAAACTTGTATTTATTAGAAATGAGGAGTTTATTGGAAGGGGTTTAGTTTTGATGGGTTATTTGTATTTATGCTACTTGTGATGCTAATAAGAATGCATATACTTCTGTATATCTTGTTGATTCTCTGGACTTGTGGTATGCTAGATTAGGTCTTGTTAATATGGATGGTACAAAGAGGCTAAAATGTATGAATGTGATCTTTATCACTGATGGGGATAATTTTGATAAAAGTCGTTATTGCGTTGAAGGAAAAAAATCACAAGAAACCTTTTAAGAATATAGAAAAAATTTGTGGAAAGTTATACCTTATTCATACTGATTTTGAAGACTTTAAAATTCATATAAGTAAAGGTGGCAAAAGTTATTACATAACCCTTATTGATGACTTTTCCAGATACATAAGGATATACTTGTTAAGTCACAAAGAAGAGGTTGGAGATATGTTCATGAAACTTAAAAATGAAGTTGAGAATCAATTAGAAAAGAAAAAAAAGGTTAAGAATCGATAGAGGAGGGGAGTATAATACAAAGTAATTGGAAATATTTTTGTGTAGAAAATGGCATAATTCTTGAAGTTACGTCTCCTTATACTCATCAATCTAATGGAGTTGCAGAAAAGAAGAATAAAACACTTAAAATATGATGAATGCAATGTTAGTAAGTTTTGGATTGTCTAACAATATGTTATGGATTGTCTAAAAATATGTTAGGATAAGAAATTCTTTTGGCTTGTCACATTTTAGATAGGATACTTCACAAAAGGACAAATAAAACTTTTTGTGAACTATAGAAAGGCTATGCACTTAACTTAGATTAGCTTAGAGTGTATGGGAATTCCAGAATTTCAACGAAGTAAAATTGGTTCTAAGACAAAGAATTGTGCGTTAATAGTGATGCATATAAATTCATTATAATTGACAATAGTTCAATTATTAAGTCTAGAGATGCTGAATCCTTTGAGCATGTTTTTTCTATGAAACAACATCTTACAAATAGTTTTAAGTGTGAAAAGGTGAGCCAAGTAAATCATTATTTGATAAGAATACTAACTTTACCAAAAGAAGTAACAGACATCAAATTTAAAAATTATTTGGTGAATATTTTGCTAACATCTTTATATAGAGGAGGATACTAAAACTTATAAAGATGCATGAAGTCCATAAGAATCAATAAATAGTAAACTTAAGTCTATTCTTATTAATCACACTTGGGAACTTATTGACTTGCCTAGAGGATGTAAGTCTTTTGGCTGTAAATGGGTCTTATTGAAAGAAAAAAAGAAGAAAGGTTGATGGTGCTATTGATAAGTTTACGGCAAGAGTAGTTGCAAAAGATTTTACACAAAAAGAAGGAACAAATTTCTTTGACACATATTCTCCGGTTGTTAGAATAACAACTACTAGGTTTTGGTAGCTTTATCTTCGATTTACAAACTTGTTATAAATCAAATGGATGTTAAGATGACTTTCTTAAATGGAGATTAAGATGAAGAAATTTACGTGTATCAAATAGAAGGTATGATACTTCAAGGACAAAAACATAAAGTATGTAGTTTAAAGAAGTCCTTGTATGTCCTTAGAAAAGCACCTAAATAATGTCATGAAAAATTTGATAATGCTACGATCGCTAATGGTTATGTTGTAAATAAAAGTTACAATTGTGTTTATAGTAAGTTCTTAGATATTGATGGTGTCATGGCGTGTTTATATGCTGATGATATGTTGATCTTTACAACTAATATGGATGTAGTTAATAACTCTAAATCATTTTTATCTTCTATTTTCTATATAAAAGACAGGGGAAAGCTAATGTAATACTTGGACTCAAATTAATTGAGAAATATGGGAGGGGGAGGGTTTATATGCCTTCTCAAGCTCATTAAGTTGATAAATTTTTGAAAAAGTTCAATCGGTTTGATGTTAAACCTGTAAGTACCTTTTATGATTCTAATACTTGTTTCGAAAAGAATAGGGATGATAGTGTTTCTGTTAAGACCCTGCATCTCTCGGTTGGTAGAAAAAGAAATAAGATAATAGAAAACAAAATAACAGTTCGAGACCAATAAAAGTTACCTTTGAATAAAAACTTGAATTACAATTTATTAGGATTCGATCATATATAACGGGTTGAAATCATTAGGTTATACTCCCAATTTTATTATCGCATGATAATATAAAATAGACTAAGATAGTATACCGGGTTAGTAACGTTCGGAAAAATAATCGAACGATAAATCACTCGACATATCAATATATGACTAGACTAGGTAACGAACATTTTATATGTACATGAAAAATTAAGATGAGACTAGTAGGTAAAAACTTAAGTTACTAGATAAAAATAAACCAATTAGAATACATGACACAAGTATTTATCCTCAATAAAATAAAGGAAAAAGGACATTAGACATAAGAAATATTATTACCCTCTTATACATAGATTGGAAGAAAAGGCAAGCAACCCCCTCCTAACCCCATTGAAAATTCGACCAAAGGAGAAAAGAAATGGAAGAAATTCTTACAAGTTGTCTTACATGTCATGCATGAAATCCCACCTTTTCTTACCCTCTCCCAACCACTCCACTCAATCCATTTCCCCTCATTTCCCTCCCTTCCCTCTTTGGCTGGCCAAGTGCATTAGAAAAGGGGATTTCTCCTCTTTCTTCATCATTCCAACACTCCAACATCTTCATCTTCAACCTACACCCTCTATCTTCCTTTCAAAAAAAAAAATCTTTAAGTCTCATTTTCTAGCCCAAAACCGAGAGCACAAAAGTGAAGGAAGAAGAGAAAGAACTTCTCTCTTCATCACACATTACTACTCCAAGATCAAGGCTAAGACACCCTCCCTCTTTTAATCTTAGAAACCAAATATTAGAGGAGGCAAGGAACAAGAGAAATCAAGGTAAGAATCCACTTTTTTTAAATGACGGAGCACCGAGTCTCCATATTTTATTATTGGAAAAATAAACCCTCACTTATGGCGGAGGAATATCGTTAATACAAATAAGATCATAACAGAGTCGTATAACTACTTGAAGGCCGGAAGACGTAGCTCCATAGTATGCGAAAGGGGTAGGGGGGATGTTCAAACATGGTATGATATGTCTCATTAAAACCTTGGCAAGCAAAACCACCCTTGTGGATAAAATCTTGCACGAAGGAAAAAGAGTGCATATTTACCAATTTTGAAACATCTAATGCACAAAGGTCGGGCTGCCCCAGTAGAGTCGAACTTAGCCATCCATGGCGAGAAATCCCATAGCCGCCCGTGATAATCCATGTAAAACAAACATAGAACCATTAGATACCAATATAGCCCAAATGTGAGAGAATAACATGATAATCCAATAACAGAAGATCGTAGCGATCCTGCCTGCATCCCTCAGAATGCAGGCAGAATGTGCATAGTGTAGCCAATCCATGTGGAAGAAAGTGAGCGGAACCGTAGTAAAATGCCGATCATGCATGCCGAAGATGCCCAGTAGTAACATCAAGCCTGACGCAACTGCGAATCAAGGGTGGAAGCATCTGCTGTATATAGTAACCCATCATAGGAGTTAGTAACCCATTCTACGCTAAGTAATGCGCCGCCATATTTGCCTCTTGATAAACATACTGAATGTCAAAATGTGTCTGCATCTGCAAATAACGAAGCATGCAAAGATAATATCTCTCAGTGGCAGTGCTGTGTCGATAAAGTAAATGAGTCAGCTGCTGACAATCAGTCTCCAGAATAATATGACGATGGAGAGGCAGAAAGTATAGCAATCCAAATAAAGCTGCCTGTATTTCTGCCAGGAGAGGAGGCAGGATGGTAATCGGAAAGAAACTACTCCAACACATATGCCGAAACTGTCTCGTAGGATAGCTCTGCCTGCAGCAAAAGTCCGCCCAACCGGGGCATCAACATTAAGCTTCATCCGACCAGAAGGAGGAACTAACCACCAGACGACCAGAGGTTGTTTTATACGAAGAGGAGGCAATAAATTCAGGTGTTGTACTGATCTGAAGTCTGAAGCAAGTTTGGTTCCATCAAGTGTTTTACCCCGCAAATAAATGTCAGAACGTATTATAGCAATGAGTGATGCTGTAGTACATCCGATGGTATCACCATACACTATGGAGGTGTATGCGCGCCATATATTGAAAACAATGATGCCATGAATTACAATGCGCAAAGTCCCTAATAGTGTGCGTGATGAAGCACGAAACCACCAATATAATATATAAGGCCATAGGCATGCGGTATTAGGTAGATTACCATGCCACACAATGGAGAAGAAGAGCCAGATAGGCCAAATGCATGTACAGTGCAAGAAGATATGATCTACCTCTACTGAAGCTCGCTTGCAGAAAAGGCATTGCGTAGGCATGGATACGGTGAACTTACCAATGTAATCCTCATAAGGTAATGCCATATGATACACGTGCCAAAGACAATTCCAGACTGTGGGGTAGTGATGCTTATGCCAAATAAATTGTGCCAAGATAAGGGTGGGATGGGACATCCTGCAAAGATCATATGCTGAATGCAAAGTAAATTCACCCGATGCCATTGCTGACCAGGTCAATTGAGTGCCGTGCAACCTACTATTAGAAGAATAAAAAATGTGATAGCAACAAATAATCTTCCACACGGGGGGGGGGGGGGTCTGGAAGGCGCGCTTGATAGTCCCCACGGTGTCCATATCAAGGTAAGAATCCACTTAAATATGAGTCTACATACTCATATCTAACACTTTTCGAAATTGCTCACCAATCTCTTTTTTGGCTGGCCAAAATTGTGAGTTATGCTAGGAAATGAGAAGGAAGAATCCTCAAGTTAAGACCAAGTAGAAAGCTTGTAGATCACTCATCAAGGTGACATCTTCAAGTATAAACTCGACGCAAGTAAAGTAGGTAAGTACATCTCTTAGATTCTTCTTATATTTTCTAAAACCATTATTTAATTCCTATAAGAAAATGGATCATTCATGAGTATGTACAAGACTATGTTTAAATGAAAGATAATTAAAGAAACTTAATATGGAACATATAACAAAATTAAGTCTAGGCTTGAATTATGTTGGACAAAAGAAGATGAGTTGATTCCAGCCTTGGTGGTAATTGGAACAAGATTATTTTACCATGAAAGTATATGAAACCTTCGGCCATGCAAAGGTAAGTTGGACAAGAATAGATTATGATGAAGTGTGAAGGTGATGATTTATGTAATTAGCTAGAATTTAATCATAAGGTCCTTTTTTTTCATGATGGTTTTATGAGCTCTCAAATGTTATGGAACTCTCGGACTTGAGGGTGTTTTGGACAAGAGAAATTGATGTTGAAGTATATAGGTGATGAGGTATGGAATTAATTAAGTTTTACTTACAAGATTCTTGTACTTACATGATTATTTTGTGGACTTCTAATATTAGTAAAAATATTCGGCCATGACCGTTAAAACACCCCTTGATGGAGCATAATTAGTTTGGTAATCTTTATTCTTAATAAAGTGTGACATGTAGTGGATAGAAGACTTTTAGAGAATTAAATATATTTGGCTGCATTGTAAGTCTTATATCTCTTGATTTTCAATATTTTGTAAATTTTGAGATGATAGAAGCATTATTGGAGAAGATGTGTAATTTTCGGCCATAGGGTGTTTTACACCTAAAAGAGGTAAATCATGGAGTAACATGTATAAAAAGAATGGTATGTATGTGAGGGTATGTAAATCGGGCATTGTATCCATTTTAAGGGTGATTTAGGTATTTTGCAAAAATGGATTTGTGTGTGTGAAATGAAAGAATTTAAGAGAATTAATCATAAAGTAAGTTGAATAAAAGCAATAGGTATGAAAGAAGTTAAATTTCGGCCATAGAGATTGTCCATGTGAAATTGATGTAGTTACAAGGTAGGTTATGTAAAAATAGTAGGAGACCTAAGAGGGGGTGCAATTGGCCATCATGCTTTGTTTATGGACAAATGTATATCGGATACAAAAATGGATGCTTGTAGATGAGTATGTGGCCGAATCACTTGGATTAGGAGTGATAAATAAATTAAGAGTAAGAATCATGAAATAGGTTGGACAAAAGTAATATGTATGAAGGTATGGAAATTCCGGCGATAATATTTGGTTAGATGAAGATTATGTAATTGCAAATTAGATCTCAAATATGTATGAAGTGGTATATGTTAGAAGAGGATTTCTCCTTCAGATGTTACATAGTCTCGGTTTTTAAACCTCTTAAGTGTATGGATTTATTTGGATTAAGATATGGATTTTAGTTGTTACATTGTAAATATATGGAATGGTGTAACTCTCATATTCATGAGTCCTTATATTTGTGTATGGAACTTAGGGTGTATATGTTGTAAGATTGGATAATTAGTATACATGCCTAACCCTATAAGTATTATAAAGAAATGTGTGTGTGTGTGTGTGTATATATATACATATATATATATATATATATATATATATATATATATATATGTAGACACACGCACACACACATACATAAAACTATATAGGTGTATATTGGAATATGGAAGTTAATATGTGTACTTATGTATGATTACAAAACGTATTTTGAATATGTTGTATTATGGACGGGTAAGGTATGGTATTTTATATGGATTGGAATACACATGTAATATTATGACCGAATGGACATACAGTATGGATTTATATATACATATAAATGGAATGGACTTTGGAATGAAGTAATATATATATATATATATATATATATATATTTATATATATATTTAAACGAATGGACATTGAATGGATTAATGTGTATACATAACCAAATGGATATGTTACAGATTAGTAAATATAACCGTATGGCCATGGATCATTGCACATCCTTTGCGAAAGTTCATTTCTTTTAAATATGGAAAATTTGAATAGTGAACTTGGTTGAGAAATCATGCACCTATCGCGGATGGAAGTGGTCACCGACCAAATGGTCTCATACATTCATCACTGATGATCTACCCTCGAGTCATCTCCAACTGTGCTGGAAATAGCTCCTGCCTCTACAACATGGTAAATAATGGGGTGAGCGATAACGAATCGCTCAGCAAGTATTTCCACCTAGGTTCGTCATGTGGATCATGCATGGTGAACAATAAATAAAAACAGGAATAGTGACATAATATATCGTGCAATAACAGATAATGTAAAGTAAAACAGATTTATCCAGAACTAACAAATTGCAGAAAATAAATCACAGAATAATTCATTTATATAGCTTTCATATTTCTTTTCTTCTTATGTAGTGGTGAAGTCTTTCTCCTTATATTTCATAGTCCTCTTTCCATGTCTGTGCCCATGCCCTAGGCTGTACAATCATCCTTTGTCTGCTAAGGGTCTAGGCACACATCTAGTCAGGTGACACAGGTAAACATGCGTATGCTCATACGATGAAAAAGTCATGCATCGTTTTTTCAGAAATATCTGCCAATTCATAATCATGTCTAAAATCATCGTATCAAAACTGCCACAATTATGTTCATAAAATGTTGTACTTTCACAAAAAGTACATAAGACCCACCGAATGAACTCTCCGAGTAGTCAAGTACTGTCTATGAATCCTGATGGTCCAACCACGGTGTTACATCATGCGTACGTAGACTAACGGTGACGCGTTATGTCGGAGATCCCAGGTCCCAGACACGGTGTTACACTCAGCCATAACGTATACTTTCCCCTGACATCCTCCCCCAGGACCAGATGTCAGGCAGCAGTCCACAACATAACATCGTAAACATGTCACAAATGTAGAGATCCTTTGTTCCGGACAAGGTGTTACACTCGGCCATCAGAAACATACATATGTCGTATGGAGTCAGTCGACACAAGGTATGGTTCGTTAAAATCCCTTTTAAAACTTTCCACGCAGTAAAACATGTCTGATAAAACTTAATTGAATTTTTGCATGATATTCATGTTCGTAAATATATGTTGTGAGATAAGAAAATGTCATTTTTTTAAGACGTCTTTGTCGTATGCATGAAAGAATGCTTGGTATCAGGCTGATTTTCTACTTTTAATAATTCCATAACTTAAGACTACCGGTTGGCACTTGTATCATATCATTTTCCTAGGTAAAATTACCATTTTGCCCCTTTGTGGGGCCCTGGCCTAACCCCTTAAATCAGCCTAATTTTTTAGGCTTTAGTTGCTACAATCTTGTTCCAAATAGTCCTTTCCATATCATATTTTGTAATTCTTTTAAAACAGCCCACTTCTTAATTGTCACCTTCTTAATTCATTTGTTTTCTCATCTCTTAATTAATCACATACATATAATATCTATATGCATTATATATATATCTTTATATGCATATATGTATCCAAATTATTATTTACATCATCTAAGTCCTTAAGTTTGGCCTATTGGCCGACATCTCACATGCACACACGTTGTCACACATTTAACACATCATATTCACATCTTCTCACAAACATCCTCAAATAATCATTTAATCATCATTTTGACACACAAGAAGGCCATTTGGCCGAAAACACCTAGGCACACACACATATGATCTTTGTATCTACTTTTCATGCAATATGGTCATATCATCCACTACTCACTTTACATATTTTTTCGGACACATGATTTCATTTACATGCACACACTTAGATACCATAGTGATTCTACAAATCATGCAAATATGTAGACAAGGCAGTGGGTCATGATGCACTCACACTACTCATACACCTCTTAAACATATTTCATATACCTACATCCCTGTAACTAAATAAACCCATGTTTATTACACCCACTTTTCCTACTTGGCCGAGATATATCATGCTCCCACATGCATGATTTTTGCTTCTTTTAAGAATATGCAAGATGGTTACATACATGCTCTTTCATCCATTTCTCTCATTCTAATCCCTTTTAAAGTCATGCATGATGGTAACCTAGCACAATGATGAAGATGAATACTATGCTTATTATGATGTTACATGCCAGTACTTATGAGGCTTTCATCTTTCTTAAATTCAATATGCAAGACTTTTCTTTCTACCACCATAATCATGATGATGCACATTTATGGAGACCATACCAAGATTATCATAAAAATGACATGCAAGACTTCTTCCTTCAAGTTTATGTTGGAAGCCATATAACGTTTGTACATACATGATCCAATCTTTTGGTATAAACATAAAAGACTCGATCTTTACAACATGCATGAAGAAACTAAGTAGAATACTTGCCTTCCTTTTGGTTCTTTAGACTTAAGGATGAGAAAGATCCATTCTTTCGTCTTTTTATAACCTTCGGTCTAATGACCAATATGGAAAGAAAAATAAGTTATGTCTGTGGTGTAATGTCCAAGAATTTCCTAAAATCAAATCTTAAGAACCTCACCTTTGGAAATCCTTTGAGTTGTCTCACTTTTTAGATTAGAAAGCTTCCTCCTCTTTCACTATGGGTTTCGCAGGTGGGAGTCCTAAAGGAGATGAGAATAAGGTCTATCTTTTGAAAGAATGAGTGGAAGAGAAAGAGTTTAGAAATTGTAGTAGGATCTTTACCTTGGATAAACCTACACATGCAAGTGATTTTCTTCTTTTGTAGCTGGAAGAATTCTCCCTTCTTGGCTTGAGGTGTTCACGGTTGAGGTGCTTGGAGAAGGGAAAAAGGGTTTTACTTAAAATGAGGAAGACTAGAGAGAATGGATGGAATTCCCTTTTGGATGGCTTTGTAAAATTAAGATTGAGAAAAGAAAGTAAGTTATCCTACCTCTTAATTTGGTGGTCTCGGTTGGAAGCAGGGTGGAGGGGGGAGAGTATGTGTCTTGCATGATGAAGAAAGAAGATAGAATGAAGGGAGTTCTTGAGTGGAAATTTGAAGAAGTGGGCATGAATAAACGCGGGGTGTAGCTGAAGAAATTTCTCTTTCCCCCTTACACCTGCAGACCCTCGGATGAAGTTAATTGAGAAAAAGAAAAGCTAGACTATAGTGGAAGAATAGAAAGAGAGAATCTGGAGTGAGAAAAGTGGGAGAAATAATGAAGAAGGTAAAAAAAACTAGTACTCCCTTTCCCTTTTGTCTAGGCTTTGGTAGTGGTTGGGGAAGAAGTTTTCAGCAATTTTGTCTTGAAGTTGGGAGGGAAAATTGAGTGATGGAAAGGAAAAGTTTTGCATGAATACCCATTGGTTAAAGTAAAAAGGTATGATGTGAAAGAACCTTAGGTGGAACATGGGAATATGTAATTCTTGTTTTTCTTTTCTACCCTCCATGTGACCGAAATATGGAGTCTTAGGGATAATGGAATCTTCATTATGTTGTCTTGCTGTCATGAGATTAGATTGGTGGGGTAATTTTCAAGGGAGTAAGAGAATGAGTAAAGATGATACGAAAAGACAAGAAACGGACAAGTGGTTGTCTTACTCCTTTGCTTAAAGTGTGGCCGAAAATATAAGGTTAGTGGGGTAGGTTATGGTCTTGTGTCTTGGTTGGGAAGAGTGAGGATTGATGGGTATAAGAAAAAAAAAGAACTTGTGTAAGAGTGAAGTGATGTAAGGGAAGAGGATGGGAGAAGTTATCTTACAAGAGGGATGTGTTGTAAGAAGACTTCCTCCCTCTTATAGGCTGGCCAAAATTTCCTTGGATGTTGGGAAAAGGTTATTCCATTTTGTCTTCATTGGGAAAAAGGAGAGTATGGATGTTGGGCACTTGTTTATTTTCTATAATGGCATAGGTTATTTATATATATAAGAGTAATGATATGGATTAAAATAAATAATATCCCTACCTAGTTTAGGGTGGCCGAGTAGGTATCTTGGTGGAGGTGAGGAAAGACAATTTTTTATTCCTATGTCCTAGTTCCCCTTATATTTGTTTAACGGTGAAAGCAAATTTTATATCCTTCTGTATTCCTAACTAATTGTATTAATTAGTTACTTGATCAATTTAAGGTTGGAATTGTTTTTGTCTCGGTGCAAAGCAAAAATATTTAAATATACCGCTTAACACAGCACAACGACGTATCCTAATGCCGTCGTAATTTCCTCGATTCTCTTTTGTCAACTAGCCTAGAGACACAGGCCGTAACAGATAATATAGATAATTATACACGACATGTTGTGAAAACTCATTGGATTTGGACATGGAAGCTTACCTCTAGCATTGTTTCTGGAATCACGATACCCACTGCAGATGGGATATGGATATGGATATGGACTGGTCATTGACTAGATATGGATATGAAATAGTCACTGACCAGATATGGATTGGTCACGGACCAGATATGGATATGGATATGGACTAGTCCTCGGCCATATATCGATATTGACATACATTGCATTGTTTATAACCTTGCATCATTATTGCATCAATACAGAATGGATCATGAAATATTATTTGAATATGGAATGGATTTGCATAGAACATTACATTTAACTGGACACGAATTATCATGGATACTTTGTGGGTATGGATTATCATAGCATCACGTTATGGACATGGATATGGATAGTTTATCATGGAAATGCATTACGGACATAGATTGAAATTGTATATTATATGGATATGGAATACCATGGAAAAACTATATGAATATGTAGTTGAAACAAGAAAACATATGGGTACGTATTTGAAATGGACATTATATGGATGTGGATTTGAATTGAAAAATATATGGACATGTATGTGAATTAGTACCTTATGACTTGCACGGATTTATAATGTAATGTAATGCATGTCGATTGTATTTTGTTTATGCTTATGTTACTTCCGCTATATCGAACCATGATTATGTTGGCATGGACATGTATGGTACAGACGCCTTGTACTTCTCGTAGCAGAGTACGGCTGGTGCACCGTGCTAAGACCCTAGTCTGGGGCAGGGCGCTACAGTTTCTCAACATGAGTATGATAGAATAATTGGTAGTGTAATGTACTTGATGAATTGCATTAGGCCTGATATTGTGTATGCTGTAAGACTAGCTAGATTTACTCATAATCCAAGTAATAAACATTGGTTTACGTTAAGGAGATTAATGAGATATCTTAGACATGAATTTAGGACTCGTGTTAAGTTGATTTCTAGCCTTGTGAGAAGGCTATTGTGGTGCTAATTGGGTGACTGATAATGATAAAATAACTCAATCAATGATTATGTCTTTACATTAGATGGTGGTGCAATTTCATGAAAATCTTCTAAACAAACTTCGCAAAGCAAAGTTTACTATAGAATCTGAATTTATTGCGTTAGACCTTGCTAGAACAGAAGCTGAATGGTTGAGAAATTTACTTGTTGATATTCCTTTGTGGTCTAAACCTTTGCTTTCTGTTTCTATACATTGTGTTTCGGAGGTAGTGATTGCTCGAGAAAAGAATAAGATCTACAATAGGAAGAACCGACATGTCAGTTTGAGGCACAATATAGTACGTGAGTTGATTAGTTCAGAGGTAATTAACTTGGAGTTTGTAAGGTCCGAGTTAAACTTGGCGGGTCCATTAACTAAATGACTGAACAAGAAGTTAATCCAAGAAACATCGAGGGCCATAGGACTTATTCTATTCAATGAGAATTATTTATGATAACAACCCAACCTTTACTAGTAAACATCCTGCAAACAAGGTTCAACTGGCAAGAACTAGTCATAGAAGAGTTCTAACTAGCACTATCAAGCTAGTCCCTCGCTAAATTGTTGCACCATTATCCAGCTATGGCTGTCAGACTTTCTACTCATTTTTTTGACTCTTAAAAACATCCATTTATGTTTGAGTGATGTGGACAAATCAGATTTTAACAAATATGCAAGACTACACCACATGGACCAACCAAAATACTCCAATATGACATGCTGGCAAGGAGTTACACATTTGGCACTTAAGATGGCATGGAATCCAGTTTTGGAAGCTAAAATCCTGAAGATTGGGTCATCTATTATCCATCCCAAGTTGTTGAAGTGGTTGAGCAAAAAGTGGAGAAGGAAGTGGCTATCTAAACCACTTTACTTTACAAATATCTTTGCAGCATTTTTCAGCATGAAGATAAGAGTTGAAGTGTTCCAGTCACATCTCTTGAAAGTGCCAACTATGCTAGGTAGTGAAGTGGTCATATAATCAAGTGAAGACAAGTAAGATTGATGACATTGGAGGCGACATATGGCCGTTCTAATCAACAAGTGGTTGCTTACACTTATAAATAGGAGTAGTGTCGAAGAAAGAAGACCACAACAAGAAATAGAACACTTGAAGCTCTTCTCTCTTCTTTTTCTTCTCCTTCTCCTTCTACATTTTTCATTCTTGCAGAATTTTTTAAAAATCAAATTTTGCATAATTGTAGGGGGAGTGATCACATTTAAATCATGAACCAATGTTATTTTGCAAATCATCAAAAAGGGGAGATTGTTGAGAAAAAGTATTTGAGTGATTTACAAATGGATGATTTAAATGTTACGAAATGTATGAATAAGTTGTTACTTAACAAGCTTATATGATAAACATGCTTTACATGCTTATAGATATCATTTTCATACTAACGATCCATGAAGCATTAAAGCTTACATCATATGACAAACGTTTGTTGTCTTTATACTATTTTCAGGTGTCATGATTAATAGACTAAATTAGTTCATTAAGTGAAGTGCTTAAGTTAATGAACTAACTAGTTCATTAAAGGAAGACATATTTGGAGAGAGATATATATGGAAACCAATTTGAAATGGAAAGTCTCCTCATCCCACTCATTTCACACGCCATTTATATATATAATATATATATCCATATTTTTTTAAAAGGCACTATATACGTATATTCCGACGTACCACTGACATGTTATATATATTATAAACGTATGTCAATGTCACATCACTATATACACCTCATATTTATGAGTATATTCAGGTCTTATATCATATGATATAAGTCATGGTGACGTCAAAATTATAACGACATGTTACAAGGTCATAAATCGAAAATTGTCGTATCGAGTGACTACCGAAACTTCACCGACATGTCACGTACTTGACATATAAATATGGCCAGCCTATATACGTCGAAAATGCTTCAAAATTTTGTGGTTAACATGTTACAATCAGCCACAAAGTCATACCATGTTGTCACACACAAATCACCCATAATTTAGCCTAAATTTGTGGAGAATTCAAATTTAATTTTATTTTCTACACATGTGACGTTTTTATCATCCATTAGAGCTGAATATACACTTGATTTTAAGAAGTTTGAATTTAATCGGAGAAAAATCGCGTAATCGACGAAGGTAGAAAATTCGGTTTTCTACGAACATACACACATGAAACATTTTTGGCATAGGTGTAACATGTATCTAGACACTTTTTACACATTCAAGACATATCAAAGTGTTCTAGAAAATTCAAAATAGGGCTGATTATTGTTTACCATATATGTGTAAAATTGTGCATTATTTGACAAAGCTTGCCAAAATAAAATTTTAGCACGTGTGCAGCCAATTCACAAGCGTACTACATCTTTATCGGAGCCAAGGTGGACGATAAGGTGGAGCTTATTTGGCACATCAATTGGTAGAGGATATGCCACACAAGATTGGTGACATTGAAGAGGGCAACACACAAGGAAAGAATTCAAAAGAGACACATGCTAAAACTTTCAGCACATGTCTCCAATATGTGTTGATTTTATCACCTTAATGATCCTCAATTTGTCTCCCAAAATTCAAGGAATTAAAATGTGATGATATGGTAATTTTTTAAATTTATTTTGAGCACATGTTTTTAGTTTCTCTTGAGAATTTACAACTCACTTAAAGGGTGTCAAGGTGGACCAATCAACAAGTGACAACTAAGCAATGTCAAGTCATCCTTCTAATCATATTGCACCAAGTAAGCAAGATTGTGTCATCTTCTACACAAGAAAATCTTCCAAGGACATTAAAGATAATTCTCAAGGAAGGGAGAAAGCCCTAAGGGGCGGCCAACATATGATAAAAGGGAGAATATGTGCAAGACAAACCCAAGCTACAATTCACATTCTCTCAAGTGCAAAAAGTTAGACTACTCTCTTCTTCTTCCTTTTTTCTTCATCTTCTTAGTCTCAAGCCTATCATTCAAATATTCCACATATAATATAGGTTTTGTTTATACCAATTATACACGTTCATTGCTTGTAAAAGGTTGATCACGGTGTGATCAAACCTTCATTCGATCGATGGTGGTGTTCGTGATTGGTTTGTTTGGTTGTTTTGATCGTAAAAGGGTCGAGTTAGTGTTTAACTCCAGTCACCCTTGTGGTAAGGTTTTTTTGTGTTTAGTGATAACCAAGGAAGGTGTCCTCGAAGACTGGAGTAGGTTGTTTTAACCGAACAAGTATAAAATTCTTGGTGTTCTTACTTTTCAGCACTTTACTTTCAGTTTTCAGTTTTCTGCATCGATTTTATTGCAACAGTACAAATAGTAAACAATTTTCAAAAATCATAAAATTTTGTAGAAACTTAGCCACACGTCCAATGTTTCATTTGGCACAAGTTTCACCTTATTTGGATAAGTATGAGTCAGTCAAACGTTAATAGTTCTGAGACTAGTGCAATCTGATTCTCAGATTTACAAAGGTTGAGAATATCAACGTGGTTGACATACTTCTCAAAAGAATTTTCAAAAACTATTTCAAACCAATAAAATAAACATCTTGAGGGTCAAACCATAAAATTTTCAAGTCACTTAGAGTTCCCAATTAATAGGAATAAATTTTTCATTTCGGAATACAGTTTCTGGCAGATTGACGCAATCTGTACAAAAACGGTTTTCAAGAGGTTAGGCTTGGAATTTTAATTTGAAATTTTTGTGAGACACTCAAAACATCTGAGATCAGATCCTCACCAAATGTCACAATTCTGGAGGTCTATAACCTGATCATCTAGTTAATCAAAAACCGGGTCTGAAAACAGAATCTGTTTTCAGAAGTGGATAATTGGTAACAAATTGTTTTAAAAACCAATTTTTTCGCACCCACTATTCAAACCCCCTTTCTAGTGGTGCTATGCAGGTCATAAAAATGGTATCAGAGCCAAGGTCAAGGGTTCGATTCCCAACGGGAGCAATTGCTGAGGGGGAGATTGTTGGGTGCAGCAATTGTCCTGTGATGCGTAGGCCATGTGGGCCGTCACAGTCAAATGTTGTTAGTGCATGTGTGTGTTGAAGGCACTATAAGGCTAGGGTATGCACATCTCCAATCACCAATTGGTTTTCGGAGAGTTGGTAGAGCTTGAGGTGCTACAAGTGGTATCAAGTGCCCACGGTACCAACTCTCTCAAAACCAATTGATGATAGGAGATGCGCATACTCTAGATTATAGTGCATTCAGCACACACAAGCGTCCACAGCATTTGACTGTGACTTGGCCCACACGGCCTACGTGCCACGAGACAATTGCTACACCCAACAATCTCCCCCTCAGCAATTGCTCCCGCTGGGAATCGAACCCGTGACCTTGGCTCTGATACCACTTGTAAGACCTGTATAGCACCACTAGAAGGGGAGGGTTGAATAGTGAGTGAAAATTTTGGTATTTTAAAAGTTTTTGACCCAAATTACTCACTTCTGAAAACAGTTTTTGTTTTCAGATCCTGATTTGAATCATGTAAATGACCTAGTTGTAGACCTCCAAAAATTATGAACTTTGGTGAGAACGTGCTCTCAGATATTTTGAGTGACTCGCGAAAATTTCAAATTAAAATTCCAAGCCTAATCCCTTAAAATACGTTTTTGTTCAGATTGCGCAAATCTACCAGAAACTGTACTCCGAATTGGAAAATTTATTCCTATTAATTGGGAATTCTAAATGGTCTGAAAATTATATGATAAGACCCTAAAATGTGTATTTTAGTTGGTTGAAACAGTTTTCAAAAATTCCTTAGTATATCAACCACGTTGATGTTCTCAACCTTTGCAAATCCGAAAATATGATTGCACTAGTCTCAGAACTATTATTGTTTGATTGACTTATACTTATAAAATGAGGTGAAACTTGCACCAAATGAAAACTAGGACGTGTGGCTATGTTTCTGCAAAATTTTATGATTTTTGAAAATTTACCATTTTTACCGATGCAATGAAATCGAAACAGAAAACTGAAAACTGAAAGTAAAGTGCAAAAATATAAGAACACCAAGAATTTTATACTAGTTCGGTTAAATCAACCTACTCCAGTCTTTTAGGACACTTTCCTTGGTTATCACTAAGCACAACAAACACCTTACCACAAAGGTGACTGGAGTTAACAATAGGCTTGAGACTAAGAAGAAGAAGAAAGGAAGGAAGAAGAAGAGAGTAGTCCAGCTTTTTGCACTTGAGAGAATGTGAATTGTAGTGTTTGTAGGATCTGCAAGGCACCACTAGAAGGGGGGTTGAATAGGTGGTGCGGAAAGTGTGGTTTTTAAAATTTTTTTAAACCTAACCAATTCAACTTCTGAAAACAGATTCTGTTTTCAGGACCTGTTTTAAAACGTTTTTAAAACCATGTTAGAGGTCTCCAAAAATTCTGAAATTTTGAGAGAACTTAGCCTCAGATGTTATGAGGGTCTCCTAAAAATTTCAAATTAAAATTCAACCTTTAACCCCTTCAAAAACCGTTGGTAATCAGATTGTGCGAATCTGCCAGAAACGGTAGATGGTTTTGAAAAATTAATTCCTATTTTTGTGTATGTCCAAATGCTCTGAAAATTTAACCACTAACTCCTTATATAATATATTTAATTGGGTTGAAACAGTTTTGCAAAATTCTTTTGGGAAGTAGGTCAACCACAATCAAAGTCTCAACCTTTCCAAGTCTGAAATTCAGACTGCACTAGTCTCAGAACTTTTGATGTTTGATCGACTTATACTTATCCAAAAGGGTTGAAACTTATGCCAAATTAACCCTAGAACGTGTGGCTATGTTTCTGGAAATGTTTGTGATTTTTGAAAGTCGTTTACTATTTTTACGAATGAAAACAAAAAGAGTAAACTGCGCAGTAACTGAAAGTAAATGCTGAAAGTAAATGACACCAAGAATTTTATACTGGTTCGGTTATAAACAACCTACTCCAGTCTTCAAGGAACACCTTCCTTGGTTCACTCTCTTCTCTTTACTTTTAACATGTGCAGCCGTCCCTTGTGTAGCCTTCTCCCTCTTGAAAATTATCTTTTATGTCCTTGAGAGATTGTAAGACATGATTGTGACAATGTCTTGCTTACTTGGCATCTTCTTATTGGATGATCATTTAGTCTTCGCTTACTTGGCACCTTCTCATTGGATGAATGTTGTCATCATGATGACTTGGAAAAAAAAATCTGAGAATACACTTAAACATGTGCCAAAAATCATCACAAAATAACTTCCATAAATCATAAGATATATCACATAAATTGCAAGACATCACATCCTTCCTTGCTAAGCCAAGAAATCGGCCATAATAGATGTTACCATGCTGAATTTTCAGCATGTGACACATGGTTGAATAGTTCAAATCATTACCATTTTTCTTTGATTTTTCTCATTAAAATGAATCACCAATTAATGGTAAATATTCCTATCACATGAGAAATGAATTTGGACACCATTTAGCTCTAGAATTCGGCCACCATGTCTTCACACATGCTGAAAAATTTCAGCATGTGTGATATGTAGAATATCACACTTATTAATTTAAACAATATTCAAATCATTTCCATAACATCCTCAATTAATCCTCATGATGCAAGATAGTAAAATATGGCATTTCTTAGTGCTAAAAATCGGCCATAATACAACACACATGCTGAATTTTTAGCATGTGTCATATATGTGACATAGTTTGAAACGTTACCTTTTGTAGCTCCTTCCTTTATGTCACCAACTTTGTTTAATTGATTCTTGACCAATCAATATGCCAACAAGGCTCCAAATAAGCTCCATCTTGGCTGTTCTAGGCGTTGGTAATATGTTTGGCATGTGCTGAATATTATTTTTGCCAACTTTGTAAAATAGTACACATTTAATAATACACACATGTTATATTCCAATCAGCCCTTAATTTAATTTTCTAGAACACTTTAAGATGTATATCATATGTAAAAAGTGTCTAGATACGTGTCACATGATGTACCAAAAACGTACCATGTGTTATGTGCGTAGAAAACCGAATTTTCGATATTTATCGATTACCCGATTTTTCTCTAATTTAAATTCCAACTTTTGCACATGTTATATATATTATGTTATACATAATATATATAATATATACTTTAAATCTCAGCACTTGGCTGGTCTAAAGTGGTACCATTAACATGTGACAAAATTAAACTTGGAATCTTCACATTTTGGCCTTAATGTGGAGTAATTTGTGTGTGCCAACATGGAAAGTATTTTTGGCTGATTTTTATGTCATGTGCACGAAATTTTAATCCATTTTTGAAGTATAGGGGCTGGCCATTTATTTATGGCAAGCACGTGACACATTGGCGAAGTTTCGGTATTCGCCCGATACGACAAATTTTGGTTTAGAACCTTTTATCGTGTCGTATTTGATTTGTCATCACCATATCTTATATCATATGATATAAGACCTGAATATACTCATAAATATGAGTTAAGTATAGTGGTGTGACGTTAACGTACGTACGTAAAATATATAACGTGTCGGTAGTACGTTGGAATACATGTGTATGTGCCTTTTTCAAAAAATCTGAAAATATGTGTAATATATGTGTATATAGGCGTGTATATATTAAGTGGGGAGGAGGAAAAAACTTTCCTTCCTTAGCTTTGTTGCCTTTGTGCCTTTTCCAAATGTGGCTTCCTTTAATGAACTACTTAATTTATTAAACTAAGTACTTCACTTAATGAACTAGTTTAGTTCATTAATAGTGGCACCTGAAAATAGTATAAACACAACAAATGTTTGCGATATGATGTAAGCTTTAACGCTTCATGGCTCGTTAGTACGGCAACATTATATATAAGCTACATAAGGCAAGTAATAGCAATGTATGATGCATACATGTATATATATCATGCACGTTTATGCTATGTTCGTTTTTGTGCACATTTAAATCATGTATTTGAAAATCACTCAAACCCCTTTTTCTCTACAATCTCCCCCTTTTGATGATTTTCAAAATAACTTATGCACATGATTTAAATCCTATCGCTCCCCCTTCAATTATGCAATCAGTATCTCTCTCCCCCTTAAATCATGCTTTCTCTCCCCCTTTATTTTGGAAAGCAAATCAAAAGATGCCTGTAAAAAAAATCATGCATTTCATATATGTGCGTTCGTAAGGGTTATTTATTCAACCCTTTGAAAATGTCCCTTTTGGTACCCAAATTTGGGTGACCTTTCTAGGTCTTCCAAAAGGTGAGAAAGATGATGATAATGCAACATAGTATCCGTTAGGGGCAAATGCGTTTGGCCTTTGGCCAAGAATCCCATCATGCATATAGTATGGTTTTCGTTTTTGGTTTGCATGCACGGGGAGTGATCTAGATGCATTTTTATGATATGAATGTCGCATATGCATCAGTGGCTTTCTATATGGCATGTGATTTCTCTTTGTATGATAAGAAGCACGATGAGATGAGATAAATGGTGTACTAGTCTTCTTCTCATATTATACGGCACATAATTATACTTCGTATGAGATGAAGAAGAGATATGACGAGATGTGGGGAGAGGAGGTTTTTGCTTTATTTTAGGCGCTACGTATGCCTTTGATGTGTCTACTTTCTTAGACAAAACAAACTTGGATGGTTTAGATGATGCTTCTTTTGTCTCGCTGTATCCTAATCCAGTTTTATCACTGTCATGTTTTTGTGATAAAATAATGCGATCTAGCATGTTGGATCCCGTATCAAATTGTTTCACCTTTTTCTCTACATGCGCATTCCTTGATTTCAAGTTTGAAATCTCGGATTTCAATTCAATGTTCTCTGATGACAATGATGAAATTTCAGATTTTAATGAATTTATAATGCATGACGACTCTTCTTTTGAATCGTTTAATTGAGACACAAGATCTTTGTTAGAAGATTCTAACAATTTCTTGTCTTCAATTAATCGCTTCTTTTCTTTTGCAAGAGTCTTTGAAAACTTATGCAATTCTAAATATTGACTAAATAAATCATCATATGAACATTCAGAATCGGAATCAGAGTCGGAAGATACCTCATTTGATGCTTTAGATGTAAAGCATACTTGTGCCTTGTGTTCTTCCGTATCATCAGTCTCAGAGTCGGATGTGTCACTCCAAGTGGAGGCTTTGAATGCTCTTCTCCTTTGCTTAGGTTCTGAGACGAGTCTATTCTTGCTCCGATCCTTGTCAGGGTATTTGTTTGTTTGTTTTTCTTTATTAAGGCAGTCATATGATAAATGTCCAAGTTTGCCGCATTCATAGCACTTTATTTCCTTATTTTTATTTTTATGATCCTTAGATGAGGTAGACTTATGTTTAATCGATTTTTTCAATATTTTTCTTAATCTTTTAGCCATTGTGATTAAGTCCTCATCATCGGAATCTGTGTCACTATCATCTACGACGTATTCATTTGATTTAAATGCTATAGCCCTGTCATTATTAGAAATGGACTCAGAATGTCTTAAAGAAAGTTTATTTTCATATACCTTAAGTGATCCGATTAGTTCTTCCATTTTAATCGATTTGGTCTCTTTACTTTCTTCTATGGCCGTTACTTTAGGGTCCCACTCAGATGGAAGGCTTCGCAAGACCTTTTGTACCTTTTCCTGCATAGTGAAGGCTTTGCCAAGAGACTCAAGAGAATTGTAAATGTTAGTCAAGCGTAAATCCATTTCAACAATAGACTCATTTGGCAGTAATTTAAAGGACTCAAGTGTGGACATAAGCATATTGATTTTGGACTCCTTTACTTGGCTAGTCCCTTCATGTTTCATTTCAAGAATATGCCACATCTCTTGAGCACTAGAGCAATTTAACACGTAACTAGCCTCACTTTTACTTAGGCCGTTTAATAGTAGTTGCATGGCTTTAGCATTCATACTCAACTTCTTTTTGTCATCACTAGTGTATTCTTGTTTCGTTTTTGTAACCTCTAGTGTGACACCATTAATAATTGACGTCTTAGTAGGAACAAATGGACCGTCTTCTATGATGGACCATAGATCAATATCAATAGCCATAAGAAAAAGTTTCATTCTTAATTTCCATTGAATAAAAGACTCACCGTCGAAAAGAGGAGGCCTTTGGCTCGACATACCTTCTTGCTCGGTTTTGAGATTTGTGGTTGCCATCTCACTGAATTGTTGGATCCCTTGAAGTGAGTGTTCCGGCGCTCTGATACCAATTGTAGGATCTGCAAGGCACCACTAGAAGGGGGGGTTGAATAGGTGGTGCGGAAAATGTGGTTTTTAAAATTTCTTTAAACCTAACCAATTCAACTTCTGAAAACAGATTCTGTTTTCAGGACCTGTTTTAAAACGTTTTTAAAACCAGGTTAGAGGTCTCCAAAAATTCTGAAATTTTGAGAGAACTTAGCCTCAGATGTTATGAGGGTCCCCTAAAAATTTCAAATTAAAATTCAACCTTTAACCCCTTCAAAAACCGTTGGTAATCAGATTGTGCGAATCTGCCAGAAACGGTAGATGGTTTTGAAAAATTAATTCCTATTTTTGTGTATGTCCAAATGCTCTGCAAATTTAACCACTAACTCCTTATATAATATATTTAATTGGGTTGAAACAGTTTTGCAAAATTCTTTTGGGAAGTAGGTCAACCACAATCAAAGTCTCAACCTTTCCAAGTCTGAAATTCAGACTGCACTAGTCTCAGAACTTTTGATGTTTGATCGACTTATACTTATCCAAAAGGGTTGAAACTTGTGCCAAATTAACCCTAGAACGTGTGGCTATGTTTCTGGAAATGTTTGTGATTTTTGAAAGTCGTTTACTATTTTTACGAATGAAAACAAAAAGAGTAAACTGTGCAGTAACTGAAAGTAAATGCTGAAAGTAAATGACACCAAGAATTTTATACTGGTTCGGTTATAAACAACCTACTCCAGTCTTCAAGGAACACCTTCCTTGGTTCACACTAATCACACACACGCAGTACACCTTACCGCAGGGTTGATAGAGTTACACCTTAACTCCAACCCTTTACAAACCTTGTATTGTAAGTACAATTCGCACGAACACCACCACCTTGCTAGAATGAAGATTGATCACACCTTGACCAATCTTTTACAAAGATATATGAATGGTGGTTTATCTCAAGCCTATTCAAGATTGAAATATATGAAAACAATAGGCTTTACAAGAAGAGAGAAAGAAAGAAAGATGTAGAAGAAGAAGAACTAGGCTTTTGATCACTTTGATTTTGCAATGCTTGGCCTTGTTTTGTTTGCTCTCTTCTCTTTACTTTTAACATGTGCAGCCGTCCCTTGTGTAGCCTTCCCCCTCTTGAAAATTATCTTTTAAGTCCTTGAGAGAGTGTAAGACATCATTGTGACAATGTCTTGCTTACTTGGCATCTTCTTATTGGATGATCATTTAGTCTTCGCTTACTTGGCACCTTCTCATTGGATGAATGTTGTCATCATGATGACTTGGAAAAAAAATCTGAGAATACACTTAAACATGTGCCAAAAATCATCACAAAATAACTTCCATAAATCATAAGATATATCACATAAATTGCAAGACATCACATCCTTCCTTGCTAAGCCAAGAAATCGGCCATAATAGATGTTACCATGCTGAATTTTCAGCATGTGACACATGGTTGAATAGTTCAAATCATTACCATTTTTCTTTGATTTTTCTCATTAAAATGAATCACCAATTAATGGTAAATATTCCTATCACATGAGAAATGAATTTGGACACCATTTAGCTCTAGAATTCGGCCACCATGTCTTCACACATGCTGAAAAATTTCAGCATGTGTGATATGTAGAATATCACACTTTATTAATTTAAACAATATTCAAATAATTTCCATAACATCCTCAATTAATCCTCATGATGCAAGATAGTAAAATATGGCATTTCTTAGTGCTAAAAATCGGCCATAATACAACACACATGCTGAATTTTCAGCATGTGTCATATATGTGACATAGTTTGAAACGTTATCTTTTGTAGCTCCTTCCTTTATGTCACCAACTTTGTTTAATTGATTCTTGACCAATCAATATGCCAACAAGGCTCCAAATAAGCTCCATCTTGGTTGTTCTAGGCGTTGGTAATATGTTTGGCATGTGCTGAATATTATTTTTGCCAACTTTGTAAAATAGTACACATTTAATAATACACACATGTTATATTCCAATCAGCCCTTAATTTAATTTTCTAGAACACTTTAAGATGTATATCATATGTAAAAAGTGTCTAGATACGTGTCACATGATGTACCAAAAACGTTCCATGTGTTATGTGCGTAGAAAACCGAATTTTCGATATTTATCGATTACCCGATTTTTCTCTAATTTAAATTCCAACTTTTGCACATGTTATATATATTATGTTATACATAATATATATAATATATGCTTTAAATCTCAGCACTTGGCTGGTCTAAAGTGGTACCATTAACATGTGACAAAATTAAACTTGGAATCTTCACATTTTGGCCTTAATGTGGAGTAATTTGTGTGTGCCAACATGGAAAGTATTTTTGGCTGATTTTTATGTCATGTGCACGAAATTTTAATCCATTTTTGAAGTATAGGGGCTGGCCATTTATTTATGGCAAGCACGTGACACATTGGCGAAGTTTCGGTATTCGCCCGATACGACAAATTTCGGTTTAGAACCTTTTATCGTGTCGTATTTGATTTGTCATCACCATATCTTATATCATATGATATAAGACCTGAATATACTCATAAATATGAGTTAAGTATAGTGGTGTGACGTTAACGTACGTACGTAAAATATATAACGTGTCGGTAGTACGTTGGAATACATGTGTATGTGCCTTTTTCAAAAAATCTGAAAATATGTGTAATATATGTGTATATAGGCGTGTATATATTAAGTGGGGAGGAGGAGAAAACTTTCCTTCCTTAGCTTTGTTGCCTTTGTGCCTTTTCCAAATGTGGCTTCCTTTAATGAACTACTTAATTTATTAAACTAAGTACTTCATTTAATGAACTAGTTTAGTTCATTAATAGTGGCACCTGAAAATAGTATAAACACAACAAATGTTTGTGATATGATGTAAGCTTTAACGCTTCATGGCTCGTTAGTACGGCAACATTATATATAAGCTACATAAGGCAAGTAATAGCAATGTATGACGCATACATGTATATATATCATGCACGTTTATGCTATGTTCGTTTTTGTGCACATTTAAATCATGTATTTGAAAATCACTCAAACCCCTTTTTCTCTACAGTGTTGTGTTGCAGATTCCAGGCGGCTGGAGGTGTAGTGTTGCATTCAGATCAAGGCCAGGCTATATCGGCTATATGCTTTACATTGCCTATGGTTACACCGCTGAGAGCGGAGCTATTGACATTGACATTTGCATTGGTATATTATGCGAGGGAATATAACAACATTATAATAGAGACGGATTGTAATTCTATTCTTTCGATGTTAGCAAATACTCGGACGATCACGGGCTTGGTGGCGCTTGATCTTCAGCGCGCGTCCATATTTCTCTCATTAAATCAATCTACTATACAGCATTGTCCAAAGGAAGCCAACACTGTAGCTCATCGACTAGCACGTCATGGTTATAGAGCAGTTGGCCTTCAGCATTATTGTAAACTCCACGACCTTCCCTGCGAGGTTCGTGGTGCCACACTTATGGATCTACAGTTACCTGCTTTGTGTCAATGATCATGTCTCACATAGTGTTGGCGATGTTTTCTTTATGTTGCCTGTGTTGTTTACTGACACAGGCAACACTGGTGCGTCTTTTCCCCATTGCATCTATTTTTTCTTTGACATGTTTGTCTCCCATTTATGCTCACACATTATTGATTTGCTGGGTATTACAACAATTTCGTCATCTCTGTTTCAACTGCTAAGTATGCTTCTCTAGCATCGAAGGAGATCCCAACCGAGACTACCTTCAGATACTTTCAAGGATGTAGGCATCATGCAACGCCTTATACTGTGGATGTCGCCTTGGTTCTCTTTGAATCAAGACGGCATGGGTACGTGCTTTCCCCGTTTATTCTATTTGCTCCATATTCATTATTTACTGCTGATGTTATCATTACTGTTTTGTCCTGAGGTATTATGGATCGAGCCCGCTGCATTTACACGGATCCTCTACTGGCGTCATGCTGATTATACACGGAGCTTTACGGTTATTGGACCAACATTGCAACACGGTTTCCAGCATTTCTCTGTAATTAGCCAACTCTCGCATTGTATAAATATGTACGCTTTTTCCTTCGCCAAGGTTTTATTCACAAGGGTGGTTTTACTTGGCAAGGTTTTAATGCAGCATATCATATACGATTGGAGGTTGGCAATCATTAGCTCATTGTTTCATTTATTTTCATACGATGACTTATTTGTAATGTGGTTTTCCTCCACCACAAGTGAGGCTATCTAATAATAAAATATCTCTTTCAATATATATATATATATATATATATATATATATATATATATATGTATGTATGTATGTATGTATGTATGTATGTATGTATGTATATGAGCGGCTTCACAGGAGTAGTCGGTCGCAGGGCAAGCAGTTCGCAACCAGAAACAATGGACGTTCCTTTGCTTACCAAGAAGATCGTGAAGAAGCGTGTGAAGCAGTTCAAGAGGCCTCAAAATGACCGCAAGATTTGTGTCAAAGAAAATTAGCGTAGGCCCAAGGGTATCGATTCTCATGTGAGGAGGAAGTTCAAAGGATGCACTTTAATGCCCAATATTGGTTATTGTTCACACAAGAAAACTCGCCATTATCTGCCTAATGGATTCAAGAAGTTTGTTATGCATAATGCCAAGGAGCTGGAAGTGCTGATGATGCACAACAGGACATATTGTGCTGAGATTGCACACAATATATCAACAAGGAAGAGAAAAGAAATTGTTGAACGCGCAGCGCAGTTAGATGTGGTGGTGACAAACAAACTTGCCAGGCTACGTAGCCAGGAGGATGAATGAGCTTTTGTGTTGTCTTGTGACAGTTTGGTTGTCATTACCCCTTTTTTGATAGGCAAATGCCTGAACTTAAACTTTACGTCGGGAGATTTGTTTTCGTTTGGTTAGCTTTTTGGATCCGATTCCTTAGCTTGTTGTTTTTAATCCTAACGACTGAAACGTTATTTTTTTTCCAAGAGCCTTGTGTTTTTCTTATTTTTCAATATATATATATATATATATATATATATATATATATATATATATATATATATATATATATGGTAGTTTTAGGTATAAAAGGAAGGACAAAATTGTGGTTAGATTAATACCCTAACAAAATACCAAGTGTAGAAAATTGTAAAGAAACCAAATGGTTGTATTTTGTCCTATTCTACTCACTTTAAAACCCTCTTGGCCGCCCCATCTCCACACAAGTGGGAAGAGAAGATTTTTCTTCTTTTTTGTCTTCAACCAACAAGAACCACCATCCCTTTTACACCAATCATTTCACTTTCTTACAACTTCTTACCCACTCAATAAGGCAAGCCACCTTCTCCTTCCCTACCTTCCGTTAAACCGGACACCTCTTCTCCAAGAAAAGAAGACTTTCCTCTTCTTACACTCCAATCCAACCATCATCAAGCCTACCCCCTAATGCTTCCAACTTTTCATGATGACAAAAAGATATCCTCCCTCCACAAGAAACCCCCAAGCGGCCAAAAGGTCTATAAAATGAGAAAAACCCCTTCTCTCTTCCATTTACACTTCAACACAATTCATATTTTCAACCAAACACTGCATCTTCTCTCTTCCAAGAAAAAACACAAATCTTCCAACCTCTTTTTCTCCTCTTTGGACTAGAGTACCAAGAACAAAGGGGAAGAGTTTCTTCACTACACCTCACATAAACACATCCAAGGCAAGTTTTAAACAACATTCTTCATCCAAGTAGTGACTGAAATTTTGGGTAGAGCCAATAACCAAGAAGGAACAAGATAAGAACTGTAGGATCTGCAAGACACCACTAGAAGGGGGGTTGAATAGTGGGTGCAGAAAATGTGGTTTTTAAAATTATTTTAAACCAAAAACCCAACTTCTGAAAACAGTTTCTGTTTTCAGGACCAGTTTTGAAACATTTTAAAAACAAGGTTTCAGGCGTTCAAAAATTCTGAAATTTAGAGAGAACTTAGTCTTAGATGTTCTGAGTATCTCCTAAAAATTTCAGATCAAAATTCAACCTCAAGCCCCTTGAAAAATCGTTGGTGGTCAGATTGCGCAAATCTGCCAGAAACGGTAGTCCGATTTGAAAAATTAATTTCTATTTGTCCGTAACTCCAAATGCTCTGAAAATTTAAAGACTAACCCTTTATTAGTTGTGTTTAATTGGGTTGAAACAGTTTTGAAAAATTCTTTGGGAAGTTAATCAAATACGATCAAAGTCTCAAACTTTGCAAGCCTGAAAATCAGACTGCACTAGTCTCAGAACTTTGGACGTTTGAATGATTTATACTTTTCCAAAAGGGTCGAAACTTGCGCCAAAATAACCTTAAGACGTAAGGATATGATTCTGGAAAGTTTCGTCATTTTTGAATTTTTTTTACTATTTTTACCAACGTGATTAAAAACGATAAACAGTGCTGAAACTGAAAGTAAGTGCTGAAAGTAAATAACACCTGGAATTTTATACTGGTTCAGTTATAAACAACCTACTCCAGTCTTCGAGGACACCTTCCTCGGTTAGCACTAATCACACAACACAAAATAACACCTTACCACATGGTTGATGGAGTTACACACCACCCTTTACAAACCTTGTATGAAAATACAATGATCACGAACACCACCACCTTGCAAGTGCAAGATTGATCACGCCTTGATCAATCTTTTACAATGATAAAGAGTATGTGGTGGACTATATGAAGCCTATTCAAGTATATGAATATGAGTACAATAGGCTTTTAGAGAGAAGAAAGAAAGAAGGTGTAGAAAGAGAGACCAGAAACGATTTCAATCTTGTATGCTTGTAAGACTTGTGTTGTTTTTGTCTTGCTCTCTTCTTTCCTTTTAACATTGGTGGCCGCCCCCCTATGATGCCCTTCCCCTCTTGAAAATTATCTTATAAGTCCTTGGAAGAGTGTATTGCATCATTGTGACATGTCTTTGCTTACTTGGCATCTCCTCATTGGATGATCATTAAGTTCTTGCTTACTTGGCACTCATTGATTGGATGGATGTTGTCATCACTTGATGACTAGATAAATCTGAAATTAATCCTCAAAAAGTATGTGCCAATTAGCCATTAAATCATTTCCATAAAGCATATAATCATCCCACATAATTAGCAAGACAATTTTCTCCAAACTACCATGCAAAAAATCGGCCATTATGACTCTTGCACATGCTGAAATTTCAGCATGTGTAACATTTGCATTTCATTCAAAATATTGCCAAGTTTACTTTGATTTAATCCAAGAAATCAATCACCATTTAGTACAAGACATTCTTATCGTTTTGGGAATAAATATTGATCATCAACAAGGTCTAGAAATCGGCCATATACATTCCCACACATGCTGACATTTTCAACATGTGTGATATTATAAGATATCACAATTTTAATTCCATAAAATATTCAAAATACTTCCATACTATCTCCCAATTAATCCACCTAATTCAAGATGGTAAAATATGCCTCATTAAGATGAGAAAATCGTCCAGCTCTTTACACACATGCTGAAATTTTCAGCATGTGTTACAAATGTGACATAAGTTTGAAATGCTACCTTGTGTTGCTCCTTTCTTTATGTCACCAATATTGCATGGTTCATTCTTGGCCAATCAAGATGCCAACAAAGCTCCACATATGCTCCAACATGATGAGTTAGGCGTGTGATGAAGATAGTGCATGTGCTGAATTTTATTTTTGTAAACTTTGTAAAATAGTGCACATTTAATTATACACACATGGTATATTCCAATCAGCCCTTAATTTATATTTCTAGAATACTTTAGAATGTATGAAGTATGTAAAAAGTGTCTAGATACATGTTATATGACATGCCAAAAATGTTCCATGTGTCGTGTACGTAGAAAACCGAATTTTCGACGTTTATCGATTACCCGATTTTTCTCTAATTAAATTCCAACTTTTTGCACATGTTATATATATATATATATTATGTTACACATAATATACATAAATTAAACTTTAATATTCAGCTCACAAGACTGATTAAAGCAGCGCCTAACCATGTGACAAAATTGAAATTGGAATTTCCACAATTTGGCCTTAATTGAGGGTGATTTGTGTGTGCCAACATGAAATGATTTTATGGCTGCACATACCATGTAAGCCACGAAATTTGTGGCCATTTTTGAAGTGTAGAGGATGGCCATCTATTTATGGCAAGTACGTGACACGTTGGCGAAGTTTCGGTATTCGTCCGATACGACAATTTTCGGTTTAGAACCTTTTAACGTGTCGTAATAAATTTGTCATCACCATGACTTATATCATATGATATAAGACCTGAATATACTCATAAATATGAGTTAAGTATAATGATGTGACGTTAACGTACGTACGTAAAATATATAACGTGTCGGTAGTACGTTGGAATATATGTGTATGTGTCTTTTTCAAAAAATCTGAAAATATATATATTTGTTGAAAATGGCGTGTAAGGGGGGTGGAGAAACTTTCCTTTCTTCAACTTGTTGCCTTTGTGCCTTTTTCAAATATAGCTTCCTTTAATGAACTACTTAGTTTAATTAACTAAGTACTCCACTTAATGAACTAGTTTAGTTCATTAATGATGGCACCTGAAAATAGTTCAAACACAACGAATGCTTGCAATTTGATGTAAGCTTTAAAGCTTCATGGCTCGTTAGTACGACAACATTATATCTGAACTATATAAGGCAAGTTTTATGCAACAACGTGTCATGTCATGTAATATGTGATGCATTTCTTTGTAACATGTTTATTTAAATCATGCATTTTGAAATCACTCAAACCCCTTTTTCCCTACAATCTCTCCCTTTTAAGGATGTTCAAAATAACCTACATTCATGATTTAAATCTTATCACTCCCCCTTCAATCGTGCATAAATTCAAATTTTGAATTTCAAATTTCAAATTTGCTCCCCCTTGATTTATGCAATCAGTTTCTCTCTCACCCTTAATCATGCATTCTCTCCCCCTTTATTTTAGAAAGTCAATCAAAAATGCATGTAAATATGGAAAGACATTCAAATCAGATCAACAGAAATCATGCCTAGTTTAGAACGAAGATTTTCGTACGTGGCTTGATTTAAGGCTTTAGTGAAGATATCCGCTACTTGTGCCTCTGTGCGTACGTGGTCTATGACAATATCACCATTATTTACGTGATCACGAAGATAATGATACCATACTTCTATATGCTTGGCCTTAGAATGTAGCACGGGGTACTTAGATAGGTTAATTGCCATACTATCACAATATATAGGAATTTTATTTACGGTAATTCCAAAATCAGAAAGTTGTTGTTTTATCCATAGTAATTGTGTGCAACAAAGACTAAGTGCCATGTACTCAGCTTCAGTAGTGGATAAAGCTACGCTTGCTTGCTTTTTGGAAAACCATGAAATGAGGGAGTTTCCTATAAATTGGCAAGTGCCACTCGTGCTTTTCCTATCTATTTTACATCCACCATAATCGGCGTCAGTGTAGGCATGCAAATTAAAGTCACAATCTTTATCATACCAAATGCCTAAGGTGGGTGTGTGCTTAATATATCGAAATATCCTTTTCACAGCATTATAGTGAGACACCTTAGGTTGACTTTGAAAACGTGCACACATACATACACTGAACATCATATCAGGCCTACTAGCAGTAAGATATAGCAGTTATTCACCTCTTGGTAAAAGTACCTTTCGGTACCCATACTTGGGTGATCCTTCTCGGTCTAGCAAATGGCAAGAATGTAGATGAAGGTGCAATGTAGTAGACATGTGGTGAGTGCACTTTGGGCCTTTGGCTAAGAACTCCTTTATACGCATTATATGTAGGACGTTTTTGATATGTCCTTGTGCTAGTGTGCGTAGTCCGTGATCTGGATGGATGAAATGAATGTCGTGTATGCATCACTTGTTTCTTCTCATATCTATATGGCACAAAATTGTATTTCTCATGATATGAAGAAGAAGTATGACGAGATGAGGGGAGAGGGGGTCTTTGCGTCATCTTAGACGCCGTATTTGGTTTTAGAGTGTCTACTTTCTTAGACACTACAAACTTGGTTGGTTTAATGGATACTTCATTTGTTTCAATGTATCCTAATCCCGTTTTATCACTATCATGCTTTTGTGATAAAATAATACGATCTAGCATGTTAGATCCCGTATCAAACTGTTTCATCATTTTCTCTAAGTCCGTATTCCTTGATTTCAAATTTGAAATCTCGGATTTCATTTTATTATTTTGCGTGGTCAATGATGAGATCTCTGTCTTTAATGCATTAATGATGCATGACGAATCTTCTTTTGAATCGTTTAATTGAGCGACAAGATTCTCGTTAGAAGATTCTAACAGCTTCTTGTCTTCAATTAATCGCTTCTTTTCTTTCAGCGAGAGTCTTAGTGAATTTATGCAATTCTAAGTACTGACTAAAAAGATCATCATAAGAAGGCTCAGAGTCAGAATCAGAGTCAGATGATACCTCGTTTGATGCTTTGGACACAAAGCATACTTGTGCAGTCTCCTCTTTTGTTTCAGTCTTGGAATCCGATGTATCACTCCAAGTGGAGGCTTTGAGAGCTCGTTTCCTTTGCTTAGGTTCTGAGACGAGCCTATTCTTGTTCCGATCCTTGTCAGGGTATTTGTTTGTTTGCTTGTCCTTATTAGGGCAGTTATATGATAGATATCCAAGTTTACCGCATTCATAACATTTAACATCCTTGTCGTTTGTCTTGTTCTTATTTCTTTTAGTCGAATTAGCCTTAGTTTTGTTTCTAAACGACTTTCTCATGAATTTTCTTAAGCCTTTAGCCAATAAAATTAAGTCATCTTTATCTGATTCAGAATCACTATCTTCTACGTGATCGGAAGAAGTAGAGACGTATTCATTTGATTTAAATGCAATAGCCTTACCTTGTTTTGATGATTCCGATTTCCGTATGGTGAGTTTGTTCTCATAAACCTTAAGTGATCCAATTAATTCTTCCATCTTAATTGACTTAGTTTCTTTGCTTTCTTCTATTGCCATTACTTTAGGGTCCCACTCGGATGGAAGGCTTCGCAAGACTTTTTGTACCTTTTCTTGCATAGTAAAGGCTTTGCCAAGAGACTCAAGAGAATTGTAAATATTAGTCAAGCAAAGATCCATATCAACGATAGAATCATTTGGCAATAATTTAAATGACTCGAGTGTGGACATAAGCATGTTGATCTTGGACTCTTTTACTTGACTAGTGCCTTCATGTTTCATTTCAAGAATTCTCCACATTTCTTGAGCACTAGAACAATTTGAAACATAGCTAGATTCATTTTTACTTAGTCCATTTAAACGTAACTGCATAGCCCTAGCATTCATGCTTAGTCTTTTTTTATCCTCACTAGTATACTCTTGTCTAGGCTTGACGACCTCTAGTGTGACTCCATCTACAGTGGATAACTTTGATGGAACAAATGGACCATCTTCCATTGTAGCGCCCCGCTCCCGAGCCCTAGCCTCGGTAGCATTGCACCCGCCGTATCTTGCTGAGGAGAATACAAAGCGTCGCATCAACCTATTGCACGTCAGTGCTGACATAGAAAATTTTCCTTTTCTTTCCGCGGAACTGATAAAACACATCGCCAATTTGATTTTAACGAACCTCAATAAAATAAAACATTATTACCAGGATGACCAGGCCATACAAGTCAAGGTCAAATGTCTAAGTTTAATAGTCTGAAAATGATTCAAAGTAATATTGGAAAATAAAATGTCTGTGTCAACCCTCAGAATATCATAACCAGTCCGTTCATCCTCGCTGCAAACATATCGGCAAGTCACTCAGCCCACTCCACGACATCAGCCCCATTCTCAAGGAAGATATAATCATACCCATCGTCGATCTCACCTGGAATAGTAAGGGGTGAGTGATGGTAATCATCCAGTAGGTGCCTCTCAAAACAATACAAAGCTCACATACTCCAAAAGATATCAACACGTAACACATAAAACGAGGTAACATAACTTATACGGAAGGGTAAATAAACACACCACACCCGATGCGCAAGTACGTGATGCATGCTCAATTAACGTGTCACACGCAACTAGACATATGTCATGCATCATGCTCCTAGACCTATATGCAATGCATGCTCCCGGGGTCTAAATCCAGCGTCGTGGTCTCTAGCCACCACTTACTGTTTGGACACCCATGCCCTATAGACGCAGTATGTCTCATGACACCGGTGTCCTATAGACACGGTATGTCATCCTGATACCCACGCCCTATAGACGCAGTATACCTCATGCAAAATGCACGTGCCATGGATGCAAGAGGAAGGAAAGGAAACAAGTTAGACGTCATCCCCTTGATGTCAATCGATCGACGTCCTACTGGGACACATCGAACCCTCACCCAGTTGACGTCGATCGATCGATGTCCATCTGGGAGACATCGATCTCTCACCCGCTGAACATCAATCGATCGATGTACATCATCCTCTGACATCGATCGATCGATGTCACCGTTTTCCAGGGTTTTCATCCGGCGTTTTCTGCAATTCCCATTCCGCAACACCATTCTGCAATTCCCACTCACACATACTTCCATACACATATATAGACATCGTATTATCACAAAGAGTAGGCATCAACAAGATCACGATCGAATCAAAATAAAGGAATTTGAATTAAAAACAAAGAACCATCATAGCCACGTTGCGATACATTGACAAGATCTCGAATCCAAAACAGAAAATAACCACATTGGAGTGCATCAATACACCACGGTTGAAGCAAAGTCGAAGAATAGAAAATAAACACGTTGGAATGCATCACAAGATCATAATTGAATCAAAACTAAAGGACATCAATACACATAAAATACCGTTTTGCGTATGAAATCCTCATACCGTTTTGAGGGAATAAATAGCATGGACCTACCTCGATCCTAGCGAGAATGGATACACACGAGAGATGATGACGATCTAGTTAGGGTGGTTATCTCCTCCTCTTGAAACCTTGGATCAAAGATCCCTCCTTGCTCCTTTTTCTTCTTAGCCGAAACTTTGATGGGGAAATGGGAGAGGGAGCTGCCATTTGAGAGAGAGAGATTAGGGTTTTTGTCAAAATCCAAAATGAAAGATTGTGGGGAGGGAAAGAGAGAGTTATGAGGGAGAGAAATTTGAGGTGGATTGGGAAGAGATTAGGATAATTGTTGACTAAGTCAAATTTAAGATAGGATAGAATCTTTTTTTTTATACACGGCCGTAACATCCTACCTCCCTTACAAAAAGTTTCGACCCCGAAACTTGCCGTACCTTACTCAAAAAGGTGGGGGTAGTGGTCGCGCATTTGCTCTTCTAGTTCCCATGTCGCTTCATTCTCTTGGTGGTTGCTCCATTGAACTTTGACATAGGAAATAATCCTTCTTCTTAGCTCTTGATCCTTCCGGTCCAGAATTCTGATCGGTACCTCTTCATAGGAAGCATCAGGCCTGATCTTAAGTGGTTGTGCATCCAACACATGACTCGGGTCGGGTACGTACCTCCTTAACTGCGAGACATGAAACACGTTGTGCACCTGAGCCAGCATCGGAGGTAGTGCCAGTCTGTAGGCCAAGTCTCCAACCCTCTCAAGTATCTCATAAGGTCCAATGAAACGAGGCTTCAACTTCCCTTTAACTCCAAAACGTGTCACACCTTTCATGGGTGATACCTTATGACATATACTGACCCAGTTCATGAAACTTCTTAGAATACTGATCTACTGTCATGGGTCCCTGTGTCAACATCTGGAACTCTGCCATCCTTCTTTGAATGGCACTGCCCGGAACATAATGCTTCTTATACTCGTCCACAAATTGTTCCCAAGTCACCGGTGGAGTCAATCTGCGCTTCACCCCATTCCACCACCTTTCAGCTTCCCCTTCCAAGAACGGGGTCGTCACCTCCACTTTCAGATTCGCAGGCACCTGTATCAATCTTATCTGTTCAGTCACATTTTTGAGCCAGATCTCGGCCTCTTCAGGCCGAGTGGTACCCCTAAATATCGGTATCCGGGAGTTTTGCATCTCCCTGTAGTAGAAGCGCAAACCTTGCTGCGGTGGAGGTGGTGGTGGTGGTGGTTGTTGCTGTTGCTGTTGAGTCTGCTGAAGTATTTGGGCAATCTGTGCTTGTTTCTGTGTAATCTGCATGTACTGTTGCGCCATCTGCGTCTGCTGATGGGCTATCAAGGCCGTCAGATTGGCCAGCGTATCAGTTAGGTTTTGGGGAACCGCCCCTTGCCCATGACGCTCGTCTCCGTCCTGCCCACCATTTCCTGAGGGTTTACGTCGGGGTGGCATTGTCTGTAGACAGGTAAATACATGTTATACAAAATGTGGGTTTAAAGAGTGCCGTAAAGAGATACACAACTGGAGGCAAAACAGAAATCTATAACGTATACTTACTGACGGCACACACCACCCGAAACTCAATCATAGCTTAGGTCTACTTCATTTTATTCAAGTTGAAAATGTCATTTGAAAACAGATCATCACTTATTCCTAGGTGTGATTAACTAATCTTCACGTTCCCGAGGCGTATCTGAAGCCTGGGCTCTGATACCACCTGTAGCGCCCCGCTCCCGAGCCCTAGCCTCGGTAGCATTGCACCCGCCGTATCTCGCTGAGGAGAATACAAAGCGTCGCATCAACCTATTACACGTCAGTGCTGACATAGAAAATTTTCCTTTTCTTTCCGCAGAACCGATAAAACACATCGCCAATTTGAATTTAACGAACCTCAATAAAATAAAACATTATTACCAGGCTGACCAGGCCATACAAGTCAAGGTCAAATGTCTAAGTTTAATAGTCTGAAAATGATTCAAAGTAATATTGGAAAATAAAATGTTTGTGTCAACCCTCAGAATATCATAACCAGTCCGTTCATCCTCGCTGCAAACATATCGGCAAGTCACTTAGCCCACTCCACGACATCAGCCCCATCCTCAAGGAAGATATAATCGTAACCATCGTCGATCTCACCTGGAATAGTAAGGGGTGAGTGATGGTAATCACCCAGTAGGTGCCTCTCAAAACAATACAAAGCTCACATACTCCAAAAGATATCAACACGTAACACATAAAACGAGGTAACATAACTTATGCGGAAGGGTAAATAAACACACCACACCCAATGGGCAAGTACGTGATGCATGCTCAATTAACGTGTCACACGCAACTAGACATATGTCATGCATCATGCTCCTAGACCTATATGCAATGCATGCTCCCGGGGTCTCAATCCAGCGTCGTGGTCTCTAGCCACCACTTGCCGTTTGGACACCCACGCCCTATAGACGCAGTATGTCTCATGACACCGGTGCCCTATAGACACGGTATGTCATCCCGATACCCACGCCCTATAGACGCAGTATACCTCATGCCAAATGCACGTGCCATGGATGCAAGAGGAAGGAAAGGAAACAAGTTAGACGTCATCCCCTTGATGTCGATCGATCGACGTCCTACTGGGACACATCGAACCCTCACCCAGTTGACGTCGATCGATCGATGTCCATCTGGGAAACATTGATCTCTCACCCGCTGAACATCGATCGATCGATGTACATCATCCTCTGACATCGATCGATCGATGTCACCGTTTTCCAGGGTTTTCATCCGGCGTTTTCTGCAATTCCCATTCCGCAACACCATTCTGCAATTTCCACTCACACATACTTCCATACACATATATAGACATCGTATCATCACAAAGAGTAGGCATCAACAAGATCACGATCGAATCAAAATAAAGGAATTTGAATTAAAAACAAAGAACCATCATAGCCACGTTGCGATACATTGACAAGATCTCGAATCCAAAACAGAAAATAACCACATTAGAGTGCATCAATACACCACGGTTGAAGCAAAGTCGAAGAACAGAAAATAAACACGTTGGAATGCATCACAAGATCATAATTGAATCAAAACTAAAGGACATCAATACACATAAAATACCGTTTTGCGTATGAAATCCTCATACCGTTTTAAGAGAATAAATAGTATGCACCTACCTCGATCCTAGCGAGAATGGATACACACGAGAGATGATGACGATCTAGTTAGGGTGGTTATCTCCTCCTCTTGAAACCTTGGATCAAAGATCCCTCCTTGCTCCTTTTTCTTCTTGGCCGAAACTTTGATGGGGGAAGTGGGAGAGGGAGGCTGCCGTTTGAGAGAGAGAGAGAGAGAGATTAGGGTTTTTGTCAAAATCCAAAATGAAAGATTTTGGGGAGGGAAAGAGAGAGTTATGAGGGTGAGAAATTTGAGGTGGATTGGGAGGGGATTAGAATAATTGTTGACTAAGTTAAATTTAAGATAGGATAGAATCTTTTTTTTATACACGGCCGTAACATCCATAATTGACCAAAGATCAATATCAATTGCCATAAGGAAAAGTTTCATCCTTAACTTCTATTGAATGAAAGACTCACCGTCAAAGAGAGGAGGCCTTTGACTGGACATACCTTCTTGCTCGGTTTTGAAGTTTGTGGTTGCCATCTCACTTAGATCGTTGGATCCTTTTGATGTGAGTGTTCCTGCGCTCTGTTACCACTTGTAGGATCTGCAAGGCACCACTAGAAGGTAGGGTTGAATAGTTGGTGCGAAAAATTTGGTTTTTAAAATAGTTTTAAACCAAGAACCCAACTTCTGAAAACAGTTTCTGTTTTCAGGACCAGTTTTAAAATGTTTTGAAAACTGGGTTTCAGGTCTTCAAAAATTATAAAATTTAGAGAGAACTTGGCCTCAGATGTTCTGAGTATCTTCTAAAAATTTCAGATTAAAATTCAACCTCTAACCCCTTGAAAAATCGTTGGTGGTCAGATTGCGCAAATCTGCCTGAAACGGTAGTCCGATTTGAAAAATTAATTTCTATTTGTCCGTAACTCCAAATGCTCTGAAAATTTAAAGACTAAGCCCTTGTTAGTTTTATTTAAATGGGTTGAAACAGTTATGAAAAATTCTTTTGGGAAGTTAGTCAAATATAATCAAAGTCTCAACCTTTGCAAGCCTGAAAATCAGACTGCACTAGTCTCAGAACTTTGGACGTTTGGATGACTTATACTTGTCCAAAAGGGTTGAAACTTTTGCCAAAAGAACCTTAAAACGTGTGGCTATCATTCTGAAAAGTTTCGTGATTTTTGAAAATTGTTTACTATTTTTACCAACGTGATTAAGAACGATAAACAGTGCTGAAACTGAAAGTAAGTGCTGAAAGTAAATAACACCAAGAATTTTATACTGGGTCGGTTATAAACAACCTACTCCAGTATTCGAGGACACCTTCCTCGGTTAGCACTAAACACACAACACAAAGAACACCTTACCACAGGGTTGATGGAGTTATACACCAACTCCAACCCTTTACAAACCTTGTAAGAGAATACAATTGTCATGAACACCACCACCTTGCAAGTGCAAGATTGATCACACCTTGATCAATCTTTTACAATGATAAAGAGTATGTGGTGGACTATATGAAGCATATTCAAGTATATGAATATGAGTACAATAGGCTTTTAGAGAGAAGAAAGAAAGAAGGTGTAGAAAGAGAGACTAGAAAACGCTTTCAATCTTGTATGCTTGTAAGACTTGTGTTGTTTTTGTCTTGCTCTCTTCTTTCCTTTTAACATTGGTGGCCACCCCCCTATGATGCCCTTCTCCTCTTGAAAATTATCTTATAAGTCCTTGGAAGAGTGTATTGCATCATTGTGACATGTCTTTGCTTACTTGGCATCTCCTCATTGGATGATCATTAAGTTATTGCTTACTTGGCACTCATTGATTGGATGGATGTTGTCATCACTTCATGACTAGATAAATCTGAAATTAATCCTCAAAAAGCATGTGCCAATTAGCCATTAAATCATTTCCATAAAGCATATAATCATCCCATATAATTAGCAAGACAATTTTCTCCAAACTACCATGCAAAAAATCGGCCATTATGACTCTTGCACATGCTGAAATTTCAGCATGTGTAACATTTTCATTTCATTCAAAATATTGCCAAGTTTACTTTGATTTAATCCAAGAAATCAATCACCATTTAGTACAAGACATTCTTATTATTTTTGGAATAAAAATTGATCATCAACAAGGCCTAGAAATCGGCCTTATACATTCCCACACATGCTGAAATTTTCAACATGTGTGATATTATAAGATATCACAATTTTAATTCCATAAAATATTCAAAATACTTCCATACTATCTCCCAATTAATCCACCTAATTCAAGATGGTAAAATATGCCTCGTTAAGATGAGAAAATCGTCCAGCTCTTTACACACATGCTGAAATTTTCAGCATGTGTTACAAATGTGACATAAGTTTGAAATGTTACCTTGTGTAGCTCCTTTCTTTATGTCACCAATATTGCATGCTTCATTCTTGGCCAATCAAGATTCCAACAAAGCTCCACATATGCTCCAACATGATGAGTTAGGCGTGTGATGAAGATAGTGCATATACTAAATTTTATTTTTGTAAACTTTGTAAAATAGTGCACATGTAATTATACACACATGGAATATTCCATTCAGTCCTTAATTGATTTTTCTAGAACACTTTAGAATGTATGAATTATGTAAAAAGTGTCTAGATACATGTTATATGCCATGCCAAAAATGTTACATGTGTCATGTGCGTAGAAAACCGAATTTTTGATGTTTATCGATTACCCGATTTTTCTCTAATTAAATTCCAAATTTTTGCACATGTTATATATATATTACGTTACACATAATATACATAAATTAAACTTTAATATTCAGCAGTTAGGATGATCTTAAAGTGGCGCCCAAAACATGTGTCAAATTGAAATTGGAATCTCCACAATTTGGCCTTAATTGAGGGTGATTTGTGTGTGCCAACATGGAATGATTTTATGGCTGCACATACCATGTAAGCCACGAAATTTGTGGCTATTTTTGAAGTGTAGGGGCTGGCCATCTATTTATGGCAAGTACGTGACATGTTGGCGAAGTTTCGGTATTCGCCCGATACGACAATTTTCGGTTTAGAACCTTTTAACGTGTCGTAATAAATTTGTCATCACCATGACTTATATCATATGATATAAGACCTGAATATACTCATAAATATGATTTAATTATAATGGTGTGACGTTAACGTACGTACGTAAAATATATAACATGTCGGTAGTACGTTGGAATATATGTGTATGTGCCTTTTTCAAAAAATCTGAAAATATATATATATTTGTTGAAAATGGCGTGTAAGGGGGGTGGAGAAACTTTCCTTTCTTCAACTTGTTGCCTTTGTGCCTTTTTCAAATATAGCTTCCTTTATTGAACTATTTAGTTTAATTAACTAAATACTCCACTTAATGAACTAGTTTAGTTCATTAATGATGGCACCTGAAAATAGTTCAAACACAACAAATGCTTGACATTTGATGTAAGCTTTAAAGCTTCATGGCTCGTTAGTACGACAACATTATATCTGAACTATATAAGGCAAGTTTTATGCAACAACGTGTCATGTCATGTAATATGTCATGCATTTCTTTGTAACACGTTTATTTAAATCATGCATTTTGAAATCACTCAAACTCCTTTTCCTCTACAAGAACTTCATATATAATGAGTCCAAATTCCTCTATTTATCTACTTTCATAGTTGTTCACTAACTCTTCCATTTTTAACCCCCTACCCGTGGCCCTCAATGAAGAAAAAGATAAAGTTTTCTCCAAGCTAAGTGAGAAAATCTTCACTTTAAGTTAAGGAATAAATGAAAAAGGCAAATACTCTTCCTAGATCCTTCATGGATCTCCAAGTTAAGTATATATGTTCATATAAACGGTGGATCATTCATGAAGTATGTTCAAGGTTTTAGTAGCGAGAATATGTAAAATATATGTTTCTATGAGATGTATATATTATCTTATGTGTACCCCTAAAAAAATTGGCCAACACAAAAAGATGGACTATTATGTGTAAATGAAATGAAATGAACACTCGTATGTGAGTATGTGAAAACTAATGAAAGAAAATGAAGTCATATGATATGTTCAAAAAAGAGCACTAAGAATGCAACTTTGATACACTTGTTCATGTATTTTTCCATGTGGTCGTCATATATGTATCTTCTTTGGTATTTCGGTTTTCATATGTTTTACTGATCTTGTTTTAGCATGTTTATGGATGCGTTATAAGCATGACTAGAAGGCTAGATCATAAATGTTGTTTCTTGATGATCATCATACCTATTTGCATATACATACCCCACGACCAAGAGGCCATTTTGGCTCCTCACTTGAGCTTGATCATCCATCTTCATGATGTTGTATACTAATGGTGTTCATGGCTCAAGAAGTTGACTTTTCGTGGTTTCCATCATCTTTATGTTGTATGTATTTTCATGTTGATCTTAACCTTGAAAATCATCATTTTGATGGAACTAATATGCATGTAAATGGAATAAATGTTAAACTCAAGACATAAAAATATAAGATAAGAAAAAGATGAGATTTTGTGTTATGTGTGTGCATGTGTGACTCGGCTATAAGGCCCAAAAAGGGAATGAACAAACTTGTTATAAGTTGAGAAAATATGTATGTATATATATGTGTGTGTGTATAGCCACGGCCCTAAGGCCATTTGGTGGAATAAACAACCTTGTTACATGTTTATCGATACAAGTATGTACAAAATGTAGTATGATATAATTTATGACTATGTTATGTATTTCCTTGTGGCATGTTAAGATAATTATGAAATAAGTGTCCTAGATGCTTAAGTGTTGAATCATGAATTTGTATGTGGAATATACAATTTAATAAAGTGGTGTTGGGTTAAATTGCACAAAAAAGGGCTGTTTAAGGGGTCATGGCTGAGAGGAACCCCTTTGGAGGTAAAAATGGTATTTTCTTTAAGTTATGACATGTAGGAGACCAAAATGACCCTAAATCTAATCCTAATGGACAATGAAATGAAAGTTTACAAAATTATTTTTATCACATCATATGTTTTAAAAAGTTTTACGTGTAACGAATAATAAGCACAAGATGATTGATTCCAACGACACATGTTATGTTATGATTATGTTATGTTATGTTATGGAGCGCAGGCATGACATCGGGACCAGAATGGTAGGCGTCATGGGCATATGTTATCGTTATGGTCGAGTGTAACACCTCCGGGGTATGTGATCTCCGTCATAACGCGTCACCATTAGAACATGTACTTTGATTTATGTTGTACATGTTACTACACGAGGAATCATTCAGTATATCGTGCGTTATTATTCTTATGAAAAGTGCTATAGCCATCTCATGAAAAATGTTATGTCTACATGTTTATGAATATATCATGTTATTATGTTTACGAAAAAGCCATGTTTTGATTCTATGAAAAGTCATATTTTAATTGTCATGAAAAATGAACCATATTATGACCATGTCCAATCGAATTTCTATGACACCATTAAGTTATTATTGGAGCATCCTTAAGCCTATGGTATTATTATTTCGTCCAAGGTAGGATTCATGCGTGAAAGTGTAGTTGATATAAGGCTTGTGACCTTAGTATAAGATATGGATTGGAATTAGGAATGGATAAGTATGTGGCGTTTTTAGAGACATAAGTAGAAGTAAAATGTTTGCTATGATGATGATGTTAATTTCATATGTATTACATGTTGTATGCTTGTATTTATGTTATGCCACTTTACTTGTTTAAAATGGAGACGCGTCATGTTATGTTCTTTATTTAAGCTTTATTATTTTATCACCTCGTCTTCCTATGTATGATCCACATGACGAATCTAGTATGACTACTTGCTGGGCGATTAATTCCGTCGCTCATACTTGCCTTTAATCACTTGTAGAAGACAAGCTTCGTGATACTGAGTTCATAGAGGATGAAACTCGAGTAGATTACCCGTGAGTGAGAAGTATGCCAGGACTTACCTTTTATGGTATGTTAGACGATGTGGATCATGATGTACTTTTATTATTTTGGGACTTCGAACATTATGACTTGTATTGATTATGACGATTTGTATATTTATGCATATCGTATGTTTATCTTTATGTTGCTTCCGCTATATTGATTCATGATTCATGTCGACATGCACATGTATGTATCGACGCCTTGTACTTTTGTAACAGAGTACGGTGGGTGCACCGTGCCGAGACCCTAGTTTTGGGTGGGGCACTACTGTAACCTCAGGGAATTGGATGCTCAGGCCCATATGTTAAATCCTATGATATCTTGGCATTCTTTTGGGATGATGTTTTTAAAGTTTTAGCACCCCCAAGCTCTATCGGTGACCTCGGCAAAGCTGGCGCGAAACTGCAGCATCTGGGCCATCTTGGTCATCATCATCATCGTCATCATCTTTATGCCAGCGCATCTTATCTTTCCAGCACTTCTCCTAAGGAGGGGTTGGCAAAAGTCTATTCGATTATGCAATCGTGATCTCGGGTAATAAAACTATTGTAAATGACCCTTTTCAATAAGGCACTCAATTGCTGATGCCAGCTGCCTATGATTTTCAGTATCGTGACCAATATCTTTGAGATTCCTTTTCGAGCTCAACCTCTAGAGCAGCTGCGGGTTCCCTGTTATGGCCAATATCTTTTCTTTTAAGGCAAGCAAAGGCAAACCTTCCTTATCTCATCCTTCTAGGCGATCAAATGCACTGTTCTTGTCCCTAGAATCTTTTCGGACTTCTTTTCTAGAATCTCCTCAACTCGACTTGTGTTAGGCTCACTCAACCACTCTTTTTAATCTGTTTGCCTCTTCTCCATAGATGAATTGGTGGGCTTTCCCAAGCAGGCCCTAAGAGATTTTGGGTTCTCCTCGGCTAATTGGGAGAAAAGGCGATATGGCCTCAGTTTATTGGTAAATGCAGCAACTATGACTCCATCATTATGATCCCTGACTTGCAAGAGTCGCCCATAAAGTGATGCATGTATTGTAAAACTTACGCAGCTAACTTCTACCTCAAAGTCATCATATGTTTAACATTTGTGCCTTGAAATTTGGGCAAGTTGTCAAAATGAATAAATTGGCTAAGACATCAACTCTTGAAACCATCTACTGGCTTTTCCTCTTAAATGCGCATGGAAAGTTTTACACCTCAGCAGGTCAGAAACATTCTTCAAATTCATAGCAGTCTGAAACTAGAAGAGATTATATGTAGGGTTAAAGGTGTCACCGTAGGTGTCCATTTTGGGCACCTTGAAGTTACGTGCGGCCACATACTCTGCAATGTCCTCAGAGAAAGGACTTTCATGCACCACTCTTGTATACTTCTGGCGGCTCAATGATGACATCTTTGTAACCACCATGACTATAGTTAGGCTGCAATATCCAATGCACATAATTTGAGTGACGTGACTTAACTGCCAAGGGCTTATTCATATGAGCCAAAGGCTTAGTTCGTAGTTTTCTACCTTTGTCTCTTGTATCTGACATAAACTCATCCCTTGGTTTAGAAGAAAATTCTTGAGACTTCTATTTTCCTCGATAGTCATAAGGAAGGTAATTAACCGCCTAGGTGGCCTATCAGACCTTGCCTTTAATATGTTCGACTAAGGACTGGCAGACACCTATTTTTTGAGCAACATATTTTATAGATGACATATGCTCATACTGGGTGCCCGATCTACTTGTTGAAGGATTGCTTTAACGGGCACTTGAACTCTCAATGTCTTTGATGGTGAGAAGATTCCTCACCATCATGATCATTATCTTTACTTATTTTTTAGTAACTTTCTCTGGGTTTTAACAAAGAAAATTAAAATAAGGCCTAGTTTGGCCCTCGTTCTATCTTTACTTATTTTTTAGTAACTTTCTCTGGGTTTTAACAAAGAAAGTTAAAATAAGGCCTAGTTTGGCCCTCGTTCTAGTGCCAAATGGCGAAGCCAGATCTTCACATATACCAGCAAACGATCCTAATGTTGAAACTAATTCTTTTTGCTACAGAAGTACCTATGCAATTCAACAACATTAGAAGGCCCGAAGTTTTACTCCAGAGAAACCCTCTGATGATCAAGTCAGTTAAGGGATTTTTCATATTTGGAAGTGTATATGTTGAAAAATTTAGACAAACCTGTTTTTTTTGATATTCAGGAAGAATGTTGCATAATTCACTGTCCTCGCCCCCTTCTCTGTTGGGCTTTTTTGTGTCTTTTGTATGTTGAGGCGAGCCAATGCACGTTTATGAGCTACGGAAAAGTGCCATGTGTCATATATTGCTTGTACATGGCTGTCATTTGTTCCCACATGTCGAGTTGCGAGGCTACGTTGCTTGTGTGGCATGGGTCTTCTTGGGTGAGCTGACTTGAAAGGCTTTGGGTACTAGTTCCATGGCCAACCTACTAGCAGGGCTGTTCAACGAACCGAACAGTTTGCGAACTGTTCGGTTCGTTAATGTCGATAAACGAGCCAAATTCGAATAGCTATTCGGGTTCATTTACTAAGACGAGCTAAACTATTCAGCTCGTTTAAACAGTTAAAAGGTTATCGAGCCGAACTCGAACCAATTTTAAAGTTCGTTTAGCTAAACGAATCGAGACAAACAATTCGTTCAGCCAAACGAATCACAATTCGAAAATCTAGTATTCGATTCAACTCGATTCGCCAACACCCGTACCTTCTATACATGGCCGATGTGTACGCTAGTGGTGAGGTTGCACCTGAGGCTAAGTTGATATATGTGACTGAGGTGACCAACCTTCGATGTCTTTGAATGAGACTGACTTATATTGACCTGAGACCTTGATCGACGCCGAGAGAGGCTCCTGTTTCTCATGTGCCACGCCGATATGAGTGTATATTTAGACTCGAGTACCTAACGTAAACCTAAGACAACCCGCATCCTTTTAATAGTTAAATAACATTATGTAACGGAATGGATTGGTTATACTTAGTTACCAGAAGAAATGCTGATGGGAAGAGTTCCTTTTTTGGGTTATGGCTATGTCCTATGACGGATGATTTTACATACAACGCGCATGAACACCTTGGATCATATGCATCCGTAATTACAATTACTGGAGCTCTTCGGCCGGGGAATTTTGGAAGTCGAGTTTCCATTAACGAAAAGGAAAAAGGGGGAAACGGCTGCACATTATCCCATAAAAAAATCGATATATCTTCGCTTTCAAATTTGGGCGTGAGGGCATAATGCGGCTCGACCATCCAGACACAGGCTGTGAAGGATCTCCAAAATTTCCTCATTCATGGTAAGAATCTGATTTCCCTAATATCTGTTTGCAGAACATCACGGATAGTTATTTGTACGGATTTGCTAGTTTCCTTAGTATTATAAATGTAAAATTTGAATTTTTTTTCTGTAAGGGAAATTCTGTAGAAGAAGAACTCGATCCTCTTTTCGATTACAGACGTGTTCAGCCATGCAATGTTATATGCCTCGACGGTGAGCTTTCTGTCTCTCTTTCCTCTTCGTTAGCTCTTAATTTCTAGGGTATTTATTAAACTTACTTTTTCCATTTTTTTTCTCCTTTTCCCTTTCTTGCTAGATGATTCGTTGGAACGACCACCAATAGGCTGCAGAAAGAAACAGAAGCTAGCTGATACTGCTGTAAAGCGTCTCTCTCTGCACTCTTGAATTTTAAATATTGCTGTAGTAATTTAGGTTTTCATAGCTTTGTAAAATAAGCTTGAGCAAATTAAGGATGAGTCACCTTCGGTAATTGTGATTAGGTGGAAAAGAAAAACAAGATTCAGGATGGGATTAATGTAATCGATTTGGATGATGATGAAGATGAAGATTGGTTGCCTCCACCGCCGAAAGTAACAACTAATTCTACACTGTTGAAAGAGGATTCTATTATAAAGAAGCTGAGGTATCCTTTTGAATGCTTTTTTCTATTTGGCTGATTCCTTCACATTCTTAGGCATGTGTAGATGTCCTATAAAAGCATGGTGTAGAAGATTTATGAAAAGCTAGTTGTAATCCGTGGTTTAATTCTTAATTTTCAGTCAAAATAAATTTTTGGCCCAGTATGCGCTTCTTACACTTTTGTTTGTGATAAATTGTAAAGAAGTCACTAATGGCTGCTTGGATGAAAGTTTAAGTGTGCTCCTTAGTAATAAAAGTTTCTGAAGGAAAATCTGTTTTTTCTTTTCCATTTATAGGTAGAAGGAACTTTTGATATTCTCACTGGATCCAAAATCGAAAGGTGAAAAAAAGTTAAAGACCACATCAAAATGAAATCTAATAAGGAACTTTTCACAAGAAATTTAAAACGTATAAGAACTTAGCAATTCAAGCATCAAGAAAAGAAGGGATCAAGTGAAGGAAGCTGTCTCATGGATCATCTAGTATGCATGATGGTGTGCTTACTCCTTGTCTTTTAGCTATTGTTTACTATAACTGCAAAATCCTGTCTTATAGGATACAAAAGCAGGAGCTTAAAGAATTTGCTGAATCAGCCACGAAAGTTTTGCAAGAAATCGAGAAGACTGTGAGAAAAGATCTTGCTGCTGCAGAACATTTGGATATTAACTTAAGCGGTACTTTTGAATCTCTTGCAGAATATGGTCTAAAGCAGCTCAAGAGGCCTGCCAGTGACAGAGAAAAAATTATCGTTACTGTCCAAGGCAGGGATGAGAAGAAGCAGTTTCGAGTTTATACGGTATTGCCCCCCCCCCCCCCCCCCCCCAAACACACACACACTTTTATGTTTTGGAGAGGAGCATTTTCCCAAGTGAATCGATTGTCTGCTTAAATTGACTTGTGATAGCCTATTCTCAGAACATATTGCGCATGTCGTGACTTATTTTGACTAGTAGTTGTTGTTTTTAAACAATGTCAAGAAAAAAGACTTCTGCTAGGTTGTCGCTAAGCATGATTGTCATAGATCTGTGCATTCTCCTTTCTTTGTTTCTCGCATTATATTTTACTGTTCGTGCTCTTAAGTCCAAGATAATGTTACTTTTCCTTATTCCATGGTCAGGCAAGCCATGAGCATCTTGGGAGGCTTACTTTAGTTAAGCATAATGAGCAAACCAAAGTCTATCCCCCCTTTGAAAATAAATAATTTAGTTCTCCGAACTATGGAGTCCACTTTATATTTGAACTTATTTGTAGTAGTGTGTCACTTGATTTTTGGTCATGTTTATGCTTCTAATGCCCGTTGTATTGTCTTAAGTATTTGGCTCATCAAAATGATGACTACTACTGCTAGATTTTCCTGCTCTTTTGCTTTTCTCTTTTACTACCTGAAGGGTGGCCTCAGTGGTTTAAGTACACTGAATCAAAGAAACTTGTTTTGGAGCCTCAATTCTGGGACGTGAATATGATCTTTTTGTATATTATATATTTTCAAAGACTGAAAGGAAAAAAGAATGGCATCAGTTTGTCTCCTTGGCCCTTTAGTTGTATACCTATTTTGCAGGATGATAAATTTGAGAAATTCTTCAAGATGTACGCTGAAAAGTACAAGCTTGATTTGCCAAATCTGGTGTTTTGTTTCGATGGGGATAAAGTTAGTCCACTTGCTACTCCCAAGGATCTTGGGATGGAGGACAATGATATTATTGAAGTGCATGTCAAAAAGACATGATCCAGGTAGCTGTTGTTAAATGCTTGTTTTGTTTCATGAACTTGTGGCTTAGAATAATTTTTTGGATTCTTGGCCATTTGTTAATCAATATGTTAGTACTCTGATTACCTTCATAGAAATAAATGCACGGGTTGAGTTCAATAGTGTACCTATTCCACCAATTGCTGGACTCACTAGCAGACTGGTCAACATAAAATCATTGCTGCTACTATAGCAATTGTCTATAAGAATAGGATGGCTCCTTTCATACCTCATAGAAGAAAGAAATAAGATGGGACCAACTCTTCCAACTTCTCAGACATCCAAGCATGATCAAGATATTGAACCGAGTTATCTACACAAACATTCCATATTCTACATATGCAAGTATATCACAGGACAAAATCATAGCCAACCTCTTTTCTGTGTTGCAACGTCAAGATTAGTTGGTTATGACTCTTAGTTTTCTGCCTTGGAAAAGAAACCTTAAGACCGTTTTGAGAAATCTTGTCCCCCTTGTGGGCATATGTTTTAACGGTTTCATTATGTTGTTGATGAGTGCCAAAATCCTGTTTATCACAATGACGGACTCGCATTCCTTTTGCCCTAAAACTCAAGTTTCACTCTTCTTTATCTTGGTAGCCATAACGAGGGGCCAGGTGGGGACTTGTATACATAGTGATTTTGCTATTTTAGTGTAGTTACTGTTGTTCCAGTCTTCAGTAATCAGATTATTAACCATGTACATTCATTGATTACTTTCACATTTCAGGATTAGCTCAGTTTGCCCACAAGTTTTTGCAATTCAATCATACAAGATGGAACTATCAAAAGATTTTCTTCTAACCTGTTTTCTGGGGGGTCATTGCAGAAATTGATGTTATTCTGTCCCTGAGTATGTATGCACCAGCGGTCTTTTGTTTTTTTGTCAAAGGAGGTCGCCTTATGAAGGGAAACCATATGCTTTTCCGGGAAGAAAGAGGCTTCTGTTTCTGTTTTTTTTTTTCTCTTTTTTTTTTCGGGTGGGGGTGGGGGTGGGATGGGGGTTGTAAAAGTTAGAAGATGCCACTTTTGGATTTTGATTGGGTTTGTGTATAAATATGCTGAACTCAAAGAATGGTTTCGCTTTAAAATTGGAGGCAAATTCTTGAATTCAATGATAGGGTTACATTGGAACATGCTGTTTTGTTTACTGGAGAATGATCAAAATTTGCAAGCATTTTGTTGTAATTAGATTATTGTATCTCTTATTACATTCGTTAAACTATTGCCTGATGCAACTAGGGTGTTAACGTACCGAGCCGAGCTGAATATCAGGTTTTTGAATTCGAATTCGTTTAGTTAAACAAATTGGTTGAATATCAGGTTTTTGAATTTGAATTCGTTTAGTTAAACAAACTGTTTGGTTTGGCTCGTTTACTGTAACGAACTTCAAAATCTATTTGAGTTCAGTTTAAAAACAATATAACTATTTAAACGAGTCAAACAGTTCGTGAACAGTTTGACTCGTTTTAGTAAATAAACCTAATTTGATGTTCAAACTTGGTTCATTTAAATAAAATTAACGATCAAACTTGAATCAAATACGAATAGAATTTATCAGATCGTGAACTATTCGGTTTGTTTAACGTACTATGTCCTATATGCAATTAAAACCTCGTCCTTTAGTTGCATATTGGCAGATTCTCCTCCTTTGAGGGTTCGGAGACTCGAGCCTCAATTCTTGTTAATGGATTTGTATTTGCCACTCAAAAACAAAAAGTAAACTCCTATTTAGTAATTTATTGACAGGTTTATTATATTTGGGGTTTGTTTTTTAAAATGATTAAGCCGGATGAGATCAAGAGAGGTTTTATGAAAGGTCAAGGAGAGGTTTTATGAAAGGTCAATTATGAGGCAGCCACTCAGCAGACTTACACGACACGTGTAAAGTTATCTATTTTTAAAAAAAAAAAATTCAAAAAGCAAACCCAATGCTTTACGCGTGGCGGCTGCTGAGTGGTTGCTTTATAATTGACCAGTCATTTAACCTTTCCTGATCTTATCCGTGATTAAGCACGACTTGTCGAGATAACGAATAAATATTTTCCTTCTCTTGTTGACTTTTGCCACGCCTGTGCCATTAATCATGATTCATTCTTTAATAACCCAACCACTTGATTTATGAAATAATCAATTGCTTCTCATATTGCTAGGTTTACAGAACATGGGTTTCGTAGTGAATGCTTTTCTGAGCTAAATTGGAATATGTTGAAAATTCATCATAGTATAAAATATTTAATATAATGGTCGGTTTATGTACGATGAGAAAACATGGAGGAAAAGAAGTTTGACAATATATATATATATATATATATATATATATATATATATATATATATATATATATATATATATATATATATATATGTAAGCCGTTAAGTGTATCTTGTAACATATAGATTTTTAAACGAATAAATCGACAAGAGGTTACTTGTTTCCCCAGATCTTCCATAAAGGTTACAAGTATGCCCATCAAGTGTATTGCTAAGTGCTAAGTATATTTGTTATTTCCAACCGTGATTTTGGTATGTTCATTTTGGTGCTCCAATTGGGGGCGCGTTACTCCCTAAAGTGGAACTCTCAATGACACATCTCATACGCTAATGCAGGACCTGTTGAACAATGGTCACAACTTTTCAGATAAAATTTGACAAAACCAAAGATGGGGAAAAAAGAAAAAGAACACGAAAGGATATACTCTTTATTAACACACCCAAACATCATTAACAACAAAAACACAATGTCCCATGATCTATTTCAATTGGTATTGAGGTGAAAGATTATGACAAGAACAACAAAAACACAATAATCAGTCATAACCAGAATTTGGATGGAAACTCCAACTCAGCCGAAAAAAAAAGAGGAAGAAAAAGAAATTTGAGACATCTATTCCCCTTTATCTTATTACGATCCTTCTCTATTCTTTATTTGAGGAAAAGTAGCATCTTTCTTGTAGGCAACATCTTAAAGTGGCATTATTCTACTAAACAATGGAGTGGTTTTTTTTTATCCCTCTTGGTGTTCATTGTTCCTTATGTAGATTCTTCTTTCTATAGTTATATTCTAACTTATGTCTACTGGCTTGAGATTTTGAACTGTGGTCCTTGTGGATATGTACTTTTGTTTTTCAAATGTTTTCCTTTTCAAATTTCGCAGATTAGTCCACTTTAAATGGAATGATTGAATATATGCATCCCCTTTTTGTTTGCTTATTATGCTGCCTCATGGCTGATTATGACATTCTTTATAAGTATGTTTCAACCACGTAAGTGTAATAACTCTTGTGTATTTTCAATTTTTATAGTATTTTATTCATCAACTGTTGAGAATTAAAAGAATTTTCATTCATTCTAAGTTATTTTAAATTTACACGGTGAATTCTCTTTTATAGGGAAGAAATTCTAATTCTAACAGCAGTTTTTTTCACTTTGACAGTGGTCACTGTTCATCTACAGTAAATTTTAACGTTAAAGGTAATGGCTAGTTACCTGTGATGGCCTACTATGTACAGTAAAAAATTCTAAGATAATATTTACAAACACTAAGTATAGCAGCTCGGCTGTAGCTTAGCTGCCTTGTTTGTGCTTCACCCCGGCACCTCGGTTCAGCACTTAATTCTGGTTTTGTTTAGCATATCCAATTCTTCACTTCAGCTCAGCTCATCCTTCAACATCTCTTCAGTTCTTCTTCACCTCAGCCCGTCTTGTCTTCTTCAGTCCAGCTCATCCTTACCTTTAGTTCAGCTTCTCTGTTCAGGCCAGCTCGGCTGATTGACTTGATCACTTTCTTCCGTTCGTCACTTACTTAGCCTAGGTCAGCCTACCTCGGCTCGGCTCGGCATACCTACTTCAGCTCGGCTCGGCATACCTACTTCAGCTGGACTTATTTGTACACTCCCCCCTCCCTCAAGCTTTGTTGTATATATTATACAACCAAGCTTGGACATTAAGCATTGAAAAACTTTAGTTGAAACTGGTTTGGTTAAGATATCTGCTATTTGGTCCTTAGTGGGAATATATTGTATGCTGACCTCATTTCTTTCAATTTTTTTTACGGATGAAGCGTCTATATATTTTTACGTGTTTTGACTTATAATGTTGAACTTGATTTTCTGCCATACTTATGGCTGAGATACTATCACAAAAAATGTTTATAGGCAGCCTTGCCTTGATGTAGAGATCCTTCAGAACTCTTCTAATCCAAATGCCTTCGCAGATTCCCAGCGCAAGGCTCTCAGATCTGTTTCTGCACTACTTCTTGATACGACTGATTGTTTTTTTTTGCTTCTTCACGTAACCAGGTTGCCCCATAGGAAGGTTCCGTAGCTAGTCATCGATCTCAGATCAGTTTTGCATCCGACCCAGTCTGCATATGTACAAATTTTGATACCTCGGTCTAGATTCTTCCTGAAACATAGTCCCTGTCCTGGCGCATTCTTAACATACGTGAGAATTCTAAGTGCAGCTTGGAGATGCTCATTAGTAGGACATTGCATAAACTGAGATACAAAACTTACTGTGTAGCAAATGTCAGGTCTAGTGTGTGATAAGTAGATTAATTTTCCAACTAGTTTTTAATAAATTAGTTTATTTGTTGGGGTGTTATCCATTGATCTCTGGGTTTATATCCAGGTTCAACAGGAGTGTTGGCTGATCTGCATCTGAGCAGACTAGTTTCTTTGAGAAGGTCCAATATATATTTTCTCTGAGATTATATATAGTCCATCTTTGTTACTTGCAATCTCCATTCCTAGGAAATACCATAATTTTCCTTGATCTTTCATTTCGAAGTGTTGTGATTGTTTAGCCTTGATACTTTCCATACCCTGTTTATCACTTTCTGTTATTATAATGTCATCTACATATATAATAATGACAGTCAGCTGTCCCTGAGCTGAAATTCTGGGGAACAAAGTGTGGTCGCTATGTTTTTGATTGAATCCCAGTTCAGCCACTGTTTTAGTAAATATTTTAAACCATGTCCGAGGTGACTATTTAGTCCATATAATGACTTATTTAACTTGCAGACCTGACCATTATTAGTTTCATTACGAAATCGTGGTGGTATGATCCTATACACCTCTTCAGTTAAGTCTGCGTTTGAAAATGCATTCTTTACATCCATTTGGTGCAGCTCCCAGTCAAGATTAACTGCTATAAAGAAAATTACTTTTATGGTATTAAGTTTGGCAACTGGTGCAAATATTTCTAAGTAATCTATTCCGTACGTAGGTGTGAATCTCTTAGTTACTAATCTAGCCTTATATTTATTCATAGTTCCGTCATTGTCATATTTAATAGTGAACACCCATCTGCATCCTACTGGCTTTATCATGGCTGAGCTGGGAGTGAGTTCCCAAGTGTTGTTCTTCTCTAAAGCATCCATTTCTTCCTGCACAACCCTTCTCCACTCAGGTCAGCTAAGTGCCTCTTCTATATTGTTAGGAATTTCCTTGTTATCCAAATGAACGCACAAATGTTTTAAAGTTAGGATTTAACTTATTATATGACACATAATCTTCAATAGGATATTTGGTGCATATCGGATTCTTTGTGCATTCCCTTATTCCCTTCCTTAAAGATATGTGCATGTAATCTATGTTTGGTTCATATTCATATTACATGTCTTCTTCTAAGTCATTTTATTCTGAAATTCCTTGAGTTTGTTCGTAGATATCAAGTCGGATATTTCTCCTGCAGTCCAACTGGTCTGTGGAATCTATGTGAAGATCAGTTCTAGGTTGGGAACTGGATATGTCGACCTGAGGTGCTATGCTGCCGAGCTGTTGTGTGTAGCTCGGTTAGACTCATCAAGTCGGATATTTCTCCCGCAGTCCACCTGGTCTGTGGAATCTATGTGAAGGTCAGTTCTAGGTTGGGAACTGGATATGTCGTCTTGAGGTGCTATGTTGACGAGCTGTTGTGTGTAGCTCGGTTGAGTGCTTGGCAGAGATTCCAAAATGGAGCTTGACTTGGTATTATCAACTATTCTCCAATACTCTTTTGGGCTTAAGTCTTTTCCTTCAGTTAAAAATTTATAAAATGCTTGTTTCTCATCGAAAGAAACATTAAGTGTTACAAACATTCTTTTACTTGTCGGGCAGTAACATTTGTAACCCTTTGTGAGTTAGAGTTGTAGGACCTGTATAGCACCACTAGTAGGGGGGTTGAATAGAGGTTGCGGAAAACATTGGTTTTTAAAATTTTTGTTACCAATTACCCACTTCTGAAAATAGATTTTGTTTTCAGACCCGGTTTTTGATTAACTAGATGATCAGATTATAGACATCCAAAAATCGTGACATTTGGTGACAAAGTACTTTCAGATGTTATATATATGTCATAAAAATTTCAGATTAAAATTCAAAGTATAAGGCCTTGGAAAACGTTTTTACTCAGATTGTGTCGATTTGCCAAAAACTATTCCTCAAAATGAAAAATTTATTCCTATTAATTTATAACTCCAAATGATCTGAAACTTTTATGATATGACCTTTAGGATATGTACTTTAAAGGGTAGAAACAGTTTTCAAAATTCCTTTGACAAATATGTCAACCACGTTGATGTTCTCAACATTTGTAGATCTGAAAATCAGATTATACTAGTCTCAAAATTATTAACGTTTGACTGACTTATACTTATCCAAATGTGATGAAACTTGTCCCAAATGAAAGCTAAGACCTTTGACAATGTTTCTGCAAAGTTTGGTGATTTTTGAAAAATGTTTGCTATTTTTACCGTGGCTATGAAAACGATACAGAAAACAGGAACTGAAAGTAAAAATGCTAAAAAGTAATAACACCAAGATTTTTATACTGGTTCGGTTAAATTGACCTACTCCCGTCTTCGAGGACACATTCTTCGGTATTCGCTAAAGACAAACAAACACCTTGACACAAGGGTGACTGGAGTTATACACCAACTCCACCCTTTTACAACGAACAAACAAAATCAACAACACTAACACCACCACTGGGCAAATGAAGGTTTGATCAAGCCTTGATCAACCTTGTACAAGAGATGAACGTATGTGGGTGGTATACACAAAGCCTATATAGTATATGGAATGTAATAATGATAGGCTTGAGGCTAAGAGCAAGAAAAAAGAATAAGAGAATAAGAGAATAGTCTTGCTTGAACTTGTAAGAATATGAACTTTTGTTTAGCCTTGCTTGAATCATCTTGCCCCCTTTTTATAGGTGTGTGGCTGCCCCATGGCTGAGAACTTCCTTCAAAAATTTGTCTTGAATGCCTTGAAAGATTGCTTGTATAATATGGTGACACACCCTTGTTTACTTGGTGCAATATGATTGAATGAACGACTTATCTTTGCCTAGTTGTCACTTCATGATTGACCATCTTTAGTCCACCTTGGCACTCCTTAAATGAGCTGGAAATTCCCCTTAAAAATCTGAAACACATGCTTAAAATCAAGGTGGTTAATTTCTAATTAATCATGATATGATCCCCCTTAAATTCTGGAATAAAATTAAAGACAAAAATAGGTGAAAATCGGCCAGCGACAAAAACATGTGCTGAAATTTTAGCATGTGTTGTATTTTGAATTGTTTCCTTGTGTGTTGCCCTCTTCAATGTCATCAATCATGTGTGTCTTATCCTCCACCAATTAAAGTTCCAAACAAGCTCCACCTAGGCTCCAACAAGGCTGAAATAGGCGTGTGATCTCAGCTGCACATGTGCTGAATGCTCTTTTGGTAAACTTTGTCACATAATGATGCACAATCTTCACACACATAGTAAATTACAATCACCCCTAAATTTATTTTTCTAGAACACTCTAACATGTCTTAAATGTGTAAAAAATGTCTAGGTACATGTGACATCAAGACCAAAAACGTCCAAGCATGTAGAGGTGTAGAAAACTGAATTTTCGACTTTCGTTGATTACGCGATTTTTCTCCAATTAAAATCAAACTTCTTAGACATATAATATATTATATGTCACATATAATATACATAAAATAAGGTGTATATTCAGCTCCAATGGCTGAGGAAAAACGCCCTATGTGACAAAAGAAACTTGAATTTGAATTCTCCATAAATTTAAGCTAAATTGTTGATGATTTGTGTGTGTAAACATGGTATGACTTCGGGTCTGAATTTGCCATGTGCATCATAAAATTTTTGAGTATTTTTGGTGTATATAGGCTGACCATCTTTATATGGTAAGTACGTAACATATCGATGAAGTTTCCTTAGTCACCCGATACGATAATTTTTGATTTATGACCTTGTGACATGTCGTTATAATTTTGATGGCACTATGACTTGTAATATATGATATAAGACCTGTATATACTTATAAATATAAGATATATATAGTGGTGTGACGTCGACGTACGTTTATAATATATATGACGTGTCGGTGGAACGTCGGAATATAAGTATATAGTTTGTCATAAAAAAAAGTATGGATATATAATATGTATATGTATGTGGCGTTGTATATGAGTGTGGAGAGGGAACTTTCCATTCCAAATTTGTTGCCAAATAGCTCTCTCCAAATATATCCCAAATATGTCTTCATTTAATGAACTAGTTAGTCCATCTCCTTAAGCACTTCACTTAATGGACTAGTTAATTCATTAATTATGATACCTGAAAATAGTATAAAGACAACAAATGTTTGCCATATGATGTAAGCTTTAATGCTTCATGGCACGTTAGTACAACAATAATATATATAAGCATGTAAAGCATGTCTATCACATAAGCATGTCAAGCAACAATTTATTCATGCATTTCGTAAACATGTAACATTTAAATCATGCATTTTCAAATCACTCAACCCTGATTTCTCAACAAGAGTATCCTAAGAAATGCATTTAACTTGTTGAAAAATATGTTTGGATAATTTTCAAAGTCATGATTTTAAGTGTTGAATACTTAAGAAAGCCACACATGATAGTATAAATAATAAGAAGTTCAAGTATATTAAATAAGTGAAGAAAAATGACATCAATCTCTCAAGCAGAGGTACTGCGATCGATCAATGTCTAGGTCTTTTAGAAATTTTTTTCTAAAATGAGATAAAATGGATGTTTTCATTTGTACATGTTTCATATATGATTGTTTTTTTTATTATGTGATTCTGATGAATATTATTATGCCTCGTGACTAATATGCACTGGAAGTTTGTAAAACTTACCAAAAAGGCAAAAATGGTATTTTGAGTTCTTGTAGGTACTTGATATGGAGAAAATGACTCAAGGACACATTTATATCTTATTTATCACTATGGAGGTATTCTCATATTTATTTATGGCCATTTGAGTCATTTTCGGAGTTTTCTATCACTAGGGGTATGTTCGTCACTTTACCCCCCAAAGGCAGTTTGGTCATTTTACTCAAGGACATCTCTTGAATATCATATTATCTGCACTATGGATCTTACTTATGGTTTTTTTGAAGATTATATCATGGATTTCTATTCTATTTTTATTATTTGGTGATATTATCGACATCGGCGGTATATGTAATGGTTTTCGACGTCACATTCTACTATCTCCTTGAAGAGTTGTCTATATATGTTATTGAAGGTTCTCATTCATATTTTAGTAGAGATTCTAAGGATGTTATCGGTGCAAAATTCACCACAACATACAAGGAGAAAAAGTGTGAGAATTTCGAATTATATGTTGACGTAATCTTGTCAACTTTTATGTATTGATTTCTCTTCAAAAATCTGAGGCTATACACTTATTTTCAGCTCAAAAACATCCTCATAACAAGTGGCAAAGGTTATTTATTCATTTTTTGATTTGTGGACAAGTGGAAAAATGAAATACAAGCAAGTTGACAAAAGTTGCAAATTTGAAATTTCAAATTGTAGCCAATGGTTGTTGGAGTTGATATTGGAGGTGTTTCATTCAAAATTCTCAGCCATCAAATGGCCTATTCTTGTGCCAAACATTTGAGGAAATACGCCATCTTATTTCATACTATAAATAGGAGGAAGGTGAAGAAGAAAAGACACACACTTGAAAGCAAACTTGAAAATTCTTGTCTTGCTATTCTCTTCTCTTATTCTTGTTCATACTTTGTGTAACTAAGGTGTTCTATTTATATTTGTTACCTAGCTACAATATACACGCCTCTTGTGTTGGATTTGTAAGATTGATTAGCCAAATTTATAAGGCTACATCAATAGGTGTTTGAGGTGTTTCAACCAAAGTTTCTTGAAGGTGATTATCCAAGTATTGAATAAGGTTGGTGTATAACCCAAGGATCAAGCTTGGTTCTTGTTGTATTGTTGATTGTTTCGTAGCAAAATCTAAAAAAAGGTGTTCCTTGGAACTGGAGTAGGTCACATTGACCGAAACAGGATAAATTCTTCATGTTCTTGTCTTGTTTCTAGCTTTATGTTTTCTGCCCATTTTTACTATGATTTTCATCCAACTTCACACGATCTGAAAAATAGTAAAACAGTTTCAAAATTCATGATTCTTAGTGGAGTTTTACTTCATACTGTTAGCGTTCATTTTCAACAAGAATCATTTGATTTGAGCAAGAGAAAGTTAGTCTTTCAGTCTTTGAAAGATAACTGCTACATTCTTGCTGTAATATGACCATTTTCAAGGAAACGTGCATTCTGATTGTATCAAGCACAGTTGCAGGTCAAAGAATTTCAAAAATTTAAACTAGACACCTTAAGAAGTATTTTGACATAAAGGTTATCCTTTTTGGCTGAGTAAATAAAGAGAAACACTTTTTTCAAAGTTTAGCATCATTCTGTCCAAAATTGTCCACATTGACCATCTGGATTTTTTCTTTGTTTGAAGGATCAAACGACTTTGTTTTTAGCTCATTTTTGAATAGACTCTAGTCAAGACATCAAAGTTGATTTCTGAAAAATGTCACAATTTTTTGAGTTGTGTACAGTGACTTGTGAATTTTTCAAAAAGGTACTGAATTTGAGTAGCTCTTAGATTCTGTTTTTCAAAGAGATTTTTATTTCAAGGGTAGTAGTGTAATTTCAGCTAACCACTATTCACCCCCCCTCTAGTGGTGTTTATTGCAGGTGTTACAGTCTAACAATTGGTATTAGACCCAGACTAACACCACTCGAAGAAGCGGTTTAACATCATTCTAAGAAGACAAGGTTACACGTAGGAATTTATTGTAGCCTGCACATCCTAAATCAAAGGTAAACTTTACAATGGCCATAGTTCCTCACAAAAGTGAAATGGAAGGTATGTCTACCCAACGCCCTCCTCTTTTCGATGGTAATAATTTTGTCCATTGGAAACTTATGATGAGGCTATTCTTAATGACGATAGACATTGATTTGTGATCTATAGTTGAAGATGGACCGTACATGCCAATGAATATTGGACAAGTTAATGGGGTAACACAAGAGGTAGAAAAGTATAAAAGTGAATGGACAAGTGAAGATAAAAAGAAAATGTCTATGAATGCTAAAGACATGCAATTACTTTTAAACGGACTTACGGTTTCTGAAGCAGGTTATGTGTCAAATTGTGCTAGTGCTCATGATATGTGGAAATCCATATAGTTAAAACATGAAGGAATAAGTGGTGTAAAAGAGTTGAAAATAAACATGCTTATGACTGAATTCAATCTTTCAAAATGTTGCCGAATGAATCCATAACATCTATGGATTTGAGAATTACTAACATCTTCAATGCTCTTGAAGCTTTAGGTAAATCTTTTACCAACAACGAGAAAGTCCTAAAGGTGGTTCGAAGCCTTCCCGCTGAATGGGATCCAAAAGTGACGGCAATCGAAGAAACAAATCCAATCACTAAGATGGATGAATTAATAGGTTCACTCAAAGTATACGAGGTAAAATTGAACCAACAAAAATCCAAGTCATCAAAACCATCAAGTAAGTCTATTGCTTTCAAATCATTTGACTCATCTCATAGAAACAATGATGAAAGTAATAGCGATAGTGAATTAGATGATGACTTAATACCAATAGCTAGAAAACTTAGAAAGTTTTTCAAACGGCCTAATAGGAATAGACAACATTTTTTTCTTCTTCTCAACCTAAGAAAAATAATTCTAATAATAACAAGTGGAATAATAAAGAATTAAAATGCTACTAATGTGGTCAAAAAGGACACGTTTCTTATGATTTTCTGACAAAGAAAAGTAATAATAAACAAGACAAAGGGCCCCAACGACTCAAGAAAAAGGAGTACAAGGCGAGAAAAGGAAAAAGAGCAATGAAGGCAAGCACATGAAGCGACTCGTTCGACTCAGAATCTGACAATGAGGAAGCTCAAGTATGCTTCATATCTAACGAGGTAATTTCTTCGTCTGATGTAGATTCAGATAATGAAATGTCCTTTGATGAAATATATGAAGAATTCTTAAAAATGTATGCTCACTGTAAACGACTATGAAAAGAGAAAAAGAAACTAATTGAAGAAAATGACAAGTTGAAGACGTCCAACTTGGAATTTTCCAATCAAATAGAATCTTTTAAACAAGAGTTTAATAATACTCTTGATTCTCTAAAAATTAAAATTGAGTCACATAGGAAAAATGAATAAACACTGAAAATCAAAAATAGCATGTTAAAATATAAGGTAGAAAGTTGTGAAAATAAAATATCTCAGTTTAATGCATCTAAAATAGACTTAGAAAAGATGTTAGAACAATTTAAATCTGGAACTAATATGTTAGACACACTCATATCATCACAAAATATGGAAATGATAAAACAGGATTAGGATATAAAGAAGAAAATGCCAAAGTGGATAAAAATACTAAGTTTGTCATCAAGTACTAAACAACATTATAAGGAAACTAAAATAAATTCAATCTTGCCTACTTCTTCAATCCCTAAAGTAAAAAATACAACATGTCATACCCCGTAACTTTTAAGTCCGACTTATAATAATTAGAAAACAACTTAAAAATATAATTTTATTAAATGTATAGGTTTATGAGGCTTAGGTAAATGAATTGTAGGTGAAAAATTAATCAAAAAGCTGAAATTAAGAAAATTAGACTAAAATACCTAAAATGCCCCTCCCCACTTAAGTGATAGGGGAGTTACACAATTGTGTATAACTCCACATGAGAGAGAGAGGCGCCAGTTAGAAGAAAAGAAAAGAAAAGAGAAGAGAAGGAAACAGCTGGAGAAAGAAAGAGAGGAAAAGAGAGAGATAAAGAAGAAAGGGAGAAGAAGAAGAAGAAAGAGTGGCCAACCTAGGTTCAATCCTTCCCGCGATTCTACCAAAAATTCGTAAGACTATCTAGAAACAAAGGCAAGTAATCTTTCTATACGCTTTACGCAAATTTTGGTTCCAACAAGCCCTATGTTCTTATAAAGAGAAAATTTGGATCACACATTGGTAATCTTGATTTGTTTATGTTAAATGCTCTATTATACGTATTTTTTGTCGTTGGTTGATTAAAGTCATGTTCTTTGGGCCAAATTCTGAGAATATCTATGTTGTGCTTAGTTGTTGACAAACATACCCTTAAACTGTTATCTTTGGTGCAAATATTGCGTTATGATAATTTATTTTGTTTTCCAAGTATTGCCTTAGGTGATTTAAGATGAATGGAGAAAGGTTTGAAGGTTTAAATGATGTGTTGCTGCAAATTGAGGGTGGGTTAGAAGATTGATGATTCATCCGGAGATATGAATATTAGAAGGCTTAAGGTTAATGCAAACTGATAGATGTAAGGATCAAACTGTGTTTTTGTGTGTTGTGCATGATAGAATCAGATAGTAAGGTTGAATTTGAGGTGTTAAGATGGAAAGGGTGAAGGGAGAAGATGAAGGGAAGAAGTTACTGCAGAAATCGTAGTTTCTGGAATCGTCAGAATACTTCGAACACCTACTTTAGGCGCTCAATGTCATGTAAGGCGCCTAAAGTAGGCGTTTGATGTGTCATAGCACATTCCAGAACACTTCGAACACCTCATAAGGCACTTCATGTCACATAAGGTGCCTTATGTAGGCGTTCGATGTGTCACAACACATTCCAGAACACTTTGAACGCCTAGTATAGGTGCTTCATGTCACTATAGGCGCCTCCTGAAGGCGTTCCAAGTGTATTAGAAGTCCCTTTGACACATTAAGCGCCCCATGTGTGTGAGATTCCTTTATTCTCTTCCTTTGCTCATAAACTACAAGGGTATTTGAGGTTTACTTGAGTTGTAAATGCTAAGTGTGAATGAGTAAGGTAAGAATGGACCCGAAGTGAATTGGTAATACGAAAGGACCTGAAAAGGTACGAGCGTGGTGTGTTTGAGGTTTAGGATCTTGTACTTGATATGTAAAGTGTATGTGCATGTTTACATGTTTGATATGACGTAACATGAGCATTTTGCATCACGACATGAACACTTTGCATTTCGACATGAGATTTGTTTTGCGAAAGAACATGTGTTTGCAAAAGAATATTAAAGTTTTTGAAAGACAAGCTATGACTGTTGTTGATCGCAGGGTATAAAAGTCATGCATGTGGTAGCAGGGCATGAAAGCGTGACCTGTGAATCAACAGTAGGGTATACAGTTATATTATGGGGTCGTGGAGCTATCAGCACAGGGTATAAAGTTATGTTATAGGGCCGTGGACCTTTCAACACGGAGTATAAAGTTCTGTTTGCTGTGGATTGATCACCCACAGGGTATAAAGTTCCGCTATGCGAAGAATATGATAAGAAGAGTTGTGAAAAGTTTTGTGAAATGACACGCATGACATGTTTATGAAAGAAGACATATGCATGGGTTTTGTGTGTGGTTTTAAAGGAGTAAATGCATCATGTGTCACGAAGCATAAGACTTGACATGCAAGAATTGACATTCGCAAATGATCTGTTTATGTTGTATGTTTTGCTAGATACATGTTTGTTTCGTATTCGCGTATCCTTTATGTGACTTATTTGATTTCGATGAATTGTTATAGAGATATTATTTGCTAACCCGAGCACCTTATTTTGGGCAATGATTTATATACTGGTGACTCGTCGTGTGTGGTCCCGTAAGTTGTATACACGGGTTACTTGCTGGCGATGTTTTTGCTAAGAATAGATACTTCATCTTCTTTTCAGGTGAGCCAGAGTACGAAATGATCTTTGTAGAAGACGGCGGCGAGTGGGAACATTGGGATGATGGTCACTGAAATGGATAGATTTCTGTTTATTCTCTTTTAGGTTGAAAGACTTGATGTTTAACAATTTGTATTGGAGGATATGTTAGGCATTTCATCATACACCTTTCAATTCTGCTGTATTTATTTGGGTATATTGTTATTATTGAATTTTAAATTTTACGACGTTTTCGCTGATTTATCTTACGTCATGGATGACATGTGCTTGATCTGCTTTGACGCTTCGTAGTTCTCGTAGTAGACTACGGCAGGTATACTGGTACCGATGTCCAGTATTGGGCTAGGGCGCTACACAACATGCATCCACAAAAACGCCTAAGAAAATTTCTACAACACATAGAAATTATGCATATATGTATACCAATGTGTCTAGACAAAATAAAATTAACCAACATATTATAATGAATATAGGCATAATCATTGGCAATTATCGTATGAATCTTATAGGAATGCATATACACCATATGATTATACATATATGGCGCCTTTTAAGAAACAAAGTTATATGCCTTGTATTGGATATCAAAATCAACGTGGAGCTTATAAACTTAGATATAACATGTATGACAACATATCTTCTCTTAAATGGAATGGTCAAATACATGTTAGTCCTTTATATTCAACTTACAATACCAAATATATGCCTAGAAGGTACATCCAAGTTTGGATACCTAAAGGGTACATAAACAAGGATGTTGCCCCTAACATTCAAGGACCCAAATAAAGGACACCTAAAACTTTGTCTCCTTTTTAGGTAAATTGTGAGTTACAAGACAAGAAGGAGATAAAGACAAAGAGTCTAAAAACCAAATAGTTTTTAGATAGCGGGTGTTCGAGACACATGACGAGCAACCCTAAGTTATTCACCGGCTGGAACAAATGGAGAATGGAGGAAAGATGACATTCGGTGACAACAACAAAAGAAAGGTTGTTGGAAAAGGGACAATTGGGAACCCTAACACATTTCAAATAAGAATCTGTTTCTTGTAAGAAATCTTTTGTACAATTTACTTAGTATTTCACAACTTATTGTTTGTGGGTACCATGTTTTTTCTCCCTACTTCTTGTGGTATAACAAACGAAAAAAGAGAAATTGTGTTAAAAGGAAGTAGAGATGGAAATATATGCACCTTATCATTGAACAACATGTTAGATGCTCACATGAATTAGATGTAAATTTATGGCATAGACGGCTAGGCCATATAGGAATTTCAACCATAGAAAAATTATTTAAGAAGAATCTAATTAGAGGTATGCCTAATTTAGACTTAGATAATTTTCAACTATGTGAAGCATGTATTAAAGGAATACATATTAAAGAAACGTTAAAACAAAAACATGAAGTGAGTACTAATCATGTACTAGAATTGCTTCACTTAGACTTATTTGGTCCAAGTAGGACAAAAAGTCTATGTGTATACTACTATGTGTGCATCATAGTAGATGATTACTCACAATACACATGGATATTGTTCTTAAGACATAAAGACGATGCTCTATTAGCAATCAAGAATCTTATTAAGCAACTTGAAAATCTTTATGAAGAAAATGTTAAAAGAATTAGGAGTGATAGAGGTGGAGAATTTTAAAACAAAGATGTAGTTAAGTTTTGTGAATTACATGGAATAGAACATGAATTCTCACCACTTAGAACACCTCAACTCACTAGAGTTGTTGAACGCAAAAATAGAACAATCCAAGAAATAGCTAGGACAATGTTATGTGAAAACAAAGTACCCAGATATTTATGGGCTGAAGCTGTTAGTTGTGCCTGTTATATAATAAATAGGCTTTCAATTAGAAAGAAGTTAAATAAGACACCTTATGAATTATTAAACAATAGACAACCTCAGATAGATTATCTTAGATTTTTTTGTTGTAAATGTTTTGTGTTTAATACTGAAGACAATCTAGATAAGTTCGAACAAAAGTCTACTGAATGCATATTTTTTTGGATATTCAACTAACTCAAGAGCATATAGGTGTTACAATCTTGCATCTAGAAAGATAATTGAATCCATACATGTGAAATTCAATGAGAATGCATATTTTGAAGTAAATGATAAAAAGAAACAAGATAATAATTTTGAAAATATGTTTTGCGATGATGATATATTATTTGGGCCAGTATGTGATCATCTAGAACCAACTCCCCTTGAACAAGACATGTATGAACCCCTAGGTGAAACGAATCAAGAAATTTTGCAATTGGAAGATAATTCATCTAACTTACAAGATGTTCCAATTGTATATGATAATGTTCACACTAATTGAAACATTTGAAAAAGATATAGTGTAGAGAAAAAGGGGTTTGAGTGATTTCAAAATGCATGATTTAAATAAATTTGTATTAAAGAAATGCATGACATATTACATGACATGACTCTTTGCATAAAACTTGCCTTATATAGTTCATATATAATGTTGTCGTACTAACGAGCCATGAAGCTTTAAAGCTTACATCAAATAGCAAGCATTTGTTATGTTTGAACTATTTTCAGGTGCCACCATTAATGAACTAAACTAGTTCATTAAGTGAAGTACTTAGTTAATTAAACTAAGTAGTTCATTAAAGGAAGGTATATTTGGAAAAGGCACAAAGGCAACAAGTTGAAGAAAGGAAAGTTCTTCACCCCCCTTATATCACACGTCTTTCAATATATATATATATATATATATATATATATATATATATATATATATATATATTCAGATTTTTTTTAAAAAGGCACATACACATATATTCCAACGTACTACCGACACGTTATATATTTTACATACATACGTTAACGTCACACCACTATACTTAACTCATATGTATGAGTATATTCAGTTCTTATATCATATGATATAAGTCATGGTGATGACAAATTTATTACGACACCTTAAAAGGTTTTACACCGAAAATTGTCGTATCGAACGAATATCGAAACTTTGCCAACGTGTCACGTACTTGCCATAAATAGATGGCCATCCTCTACACTTCAAAAATGGCCACAAATTTCGTGGCTTACATGGTATGTGCAGCCATAAAATCATTTCATGTTGGCACACACAAATCACCCTCAATTAAGGCCAAATTGTGGAAATTCCAATTTCAATTTTGTCACATGGTTAAGCGCTGCTTTAATCAGTCTTGTGAGCTGAATATTAAAGTTTAATTTATGTATATTATGTGTAACATAATATATATATATAACATGTGCAAAAAGTTGGAATTTAATTAGAGAAAAATCGGGTAATCGATAAACGTCGAAAATTCGGTTTTCTACGTACACGACACATGGAACATTTTTGGCATGTCATATAACATGTATCTAGACACTTTTTACATACTTCATACATTCTAAAGTATTCTAGAAATATAAATTAAGGGCTGATTGGAATATACCATGTGTGTATAATTAAATGTGCACTATTTTACAAAGTTTGCAAAAATAAATTTCAGCACATGCACAATCCTTGTCACACGCCTAAACCAGCCATGTTGGAGCATACGTAGAGCTTTGTTGGCATCTTGATTGGCCAAGAATGAAGCATGCAATGTTGGTGACATAAAGAAAGAAACTACAAAAGGTAACATTTCAAATCTTGTCACATTTATGACACATACTGAAAATTCAGCATGTGCATTAAGGCTGGCCGATTTTGACTATTAGTTGTGCCATATTTACCAATTTAAATTGTGTGGATTAATTGAAAGATAGTATGGCAATGTTTTGAATATATTATGGAATTAATAAAGTGATATCTTCAAATATCACACATGCTAAATTTCAGCATGTGTGTAATGTGTTGGGCGAATTTTATGGCCTCTTGGTGACAAATTTTTATTCCAAAATTGGAAGAAATGTTATGTACTAAATGATGAATGATTTCTTCTTTATTTTCAAGGAATAAAAAAAATGTAAACTTGGCAATAATTTGAATAAAATGTGAATGTTACACATGCTGAAATTTCAGCATGTAAAGTGGTGTAATGGCCGAAATTTTGATGGCAAGTTGTGATGAGTTGTCTTGCTAATTATGTGGGATGATTATGTGACTTATGGTAATAAGTTTATGGCTAATTGGCACATTTTTTTGAGGTTTAATTTCAGATTTATCTAGTCATCAAGTGATGACAACATCCATCCAATCAATAAGTGCCAAGTAAGCAAGAGCTTAATGATCATCCAATGAGGAGTTGCCAAGTAAGCAAGAACATGTCACAATGATACACTCTTCCAAGGACTTAGAAGATAATTTTCAAGAGAGGAATGAGCTATAGGGGGCGGCCATATGGTGATAAAAAGGAAAGAGGAGAGCAAACAAAAGACGAGACAAGTTTTGCAAATTGATGTGCTAAAAATGTTTTTGATCTTCTTCCTTCTATCTTTCCTCCTTTCTTCTCTCTTAAAGCCTATTGTATTCATATTCATACATCTTGAATAGGTTTCTTATATACCACCCTATACTCTTTATCATTGTAAAAGATTGATCAAGGTGTGATCAATCTTGCACTTGCAAGGTGGTGGTGTTCGTGATCATTGTATTCTCATACAAGGTTTGTAAAGGGTTGGAGTTGGTTTGTAACTCCATCAACCCTGTGGTAAGGTGTTCTTTGTGTTGTGTGATTAGTGCTAACCGAGGAAGGTGTCCTCGAAGACCGGAGTAGGTTGTTTATAACCGAACTAGTATAAAAATCCTGGTGTTATTTACTTTCAGCACTTACTTTCAGTTTCAGCACTGTTTATCGTCTTTAATCACGTTGGTAAAAATAGTAAACGAATTTCAAAAATCACGAAACTTTCCAGAATTATAGCCATACTTTTAAGGTTCTTTTAGCGCAAGTTCAACCCTTTTGGACAAGTATAAGTCATCCAAACGCCCAAAGTTCTGAGACTAGTGCAGTCTGATTTTCAGGCTTGCAAAGGTTGAGACTTTGATCGTATTTGACTAACTTTCCAAAAGCATTTTTCAAAACTATTTCAACCCATTTAAATAAACCTGATAGGGGGTTAGTCATTAAATTTTCAGAGCATTTGGAGTTACGGATAAATAGGAAATAATTTTTCAAATCAGACTACCGTTTCTGGCAGATTTGCGCAATCTAACCACCAACGATTTTTCAAGGGGTTAGAGGTTGAATTTTAATCTGAAATTTTTAGAGATACTCAGAACATCTGAGGCTAAGTTCTCTCCAAATTTCAGAATTTTTAAAGACCTGCAACCTAGTTTTCAAAACGTTTTAAAACTGGTCCTGAAAACAAAAACTGTTTTCAGAAGTTGGGTTTTTGGTTTAAAACAATTTTTAAAACCACATTTTCCGCACCCACTATTCAACCCTCCCCCTTCTAGTGGTGCCTTGCAGATCTTACATATAGGTGAACATAATCAACCTAGAAATTGGCGGCACATAAAAGACAAACATACACACCCTAAAGAATTGATCATTGGGGATCCAAGGTATGGGGTTAAAACACGTAGAAACATAAGTCAAGTCTAAGGGCATAGATTAATATCACACTTAGAACCTAAGAATGTTAAGGAAGCGTTAGGTGATTTATCATGGATAGATGACATGCATGAGGAGTTAAACCAATTTACCAGAAACAACGTGTGGGATTTAGTTCCTAAACATGAAAATAAATCCATAAGAGGTACAAAATAGGTATTTAGGAATAAAATGGATGAACAAGGTAACATTACAAGATATAAGGCTAGGCTAGTCGCACAAGGTTATAATCAACAGGAAGGAATTAATTATGAAGAAACCTTTGTACCCGTTGCACGACTGGAAGCCATTAGATTGTTACTTGCTATTGCAAGTCTAAGTAAAATCAAACTCTTCCAAACAGATGTTAAGAGTGCTTTCTTAAATGGAGATATCCAAGAAGAGGTTTTTGTCAAACAACCACCTAGATTCGAGGGTCCAAAGGATCATAACCATGTATACAAGCTTAAGAAAGCTTTATATGGTTTGAAACAAGCTCCAAGAGCTTGGTATGGCAGATTTGCAAATTTTTTTATTACAAATAATTATCAAAAGGGGCCATAGACAACACCTTTATTCCTCAAAAGAAAAGATAATGATTTACTGATAGTCCAAATATATGTAGATGATATAATCTTTGGTTCGACCAATCCTACCTTAGTAAAGGACTTCAAATAGTGTATCAAGTTAGAGTTTGAAATGTCAATGGTAGGAAATCGAACTATTTCTTAGGGCTACAAATCAAACAAACCCCTCAAGGAATCCACATTAGCCAACTTAAGTATGTTAATGATATGATTAAGAAGTTAAGATTTGAAGAATTGAAACCCTTAACTACCCCCATGAGTGTTAGTACCAAACTAGACAATGATGAAAATGGAAAACTTTTTGACGACACTCTATATAGGTCTATGATTGGATCACTGTTGTATTTAACCGCATCATGACCTGACATAATGTTTAGTGTGTGTACGTGTGCTAGGTTTCAATCGTGTCCTAAGGTATCACATTATAATGCGGTGAAAAAGATATTTAGATATATTAAAAATACATCTCATATAGGATTTGGTATTATAAAAACACTAAACTGGAATCGTACGCTTATAGTGATGCTGTTATGATGGTTGTAAGATAGAAAATCCATTAGTGGGACTTGTCAATTCATAGGAACCAACTTGATAACGTGGTTTGCTAAAAAAACAAGCTAGTGTGGCTCTTTATACTACCGAAGCCGCATATATATCCTTAAGCTTATGCACTACTCAAATACTTTGGCTTAAACAACAACTTAGTGATTTTGGCATTATAATGAATAAGATTCCAATTTTCTGTGATAGCACAAGTGCAATCAATCTTTCTCAGAATCCGGTACTTCATTCTAAGGCCAGACACATAAAAGTTAGATACCATTTCCTTTGAGACCATGTTCAAAATGAGGATATAGTCATAAACATATAAGAAATGATCATCAGGCTGCCAATATTTTCACCAAAACCCTTAGTCAAGCTATTTGTGAAACTTTACTAGCCAAGTTAAGTATGATGACCTATGATACTATATCATAATTCTATCTTTTGCATGAGTTGCAAAATAAAGGGGGAGGAATAAGAACATAATTTTAAATTGTAAGTCATGATTTTAAGGTTGAATAATAAGTTTCAATTGGCATTCAATTGGCTCGAAGCATAGGTTAAGAGGGAGACTATAAGTTGAGGGGGAGCACATATGTTAAAAACATGTATCTAAAAAAAGAATTTGAAAACAATTAATATAGATTTGGTGAGTGTTTCAAAAACAATTGGTGTAGAATTGGTAAATACGTGATAACAATTGGTACACATTTGTGACATTAAAATCATGTAGAGTTATTTTGAAAATCATCCAAAAGGGAGAGAATATTGAGAAATATGTTTGGATAATTTTCAAAGTCATGATTTTGAGTGTTGAATACTTAAGAAAGTCACACATGATAGTATAAATAATAAGAAATTGAAGTATATTAAATAAGTGAAGAAAAATGACATCGATCTCTCAAGCAGAGGCACTGCGATCGATCAATGTCTAGGGCTTTTAGAAAATTTTTTCTAAAATGAGATAAAATAGATGTTTTCATTTGTACATGTTTTATATATTATTATTGTGTTTTTATTATGTGATTTTGATGGATATTATTATGCCTTGTGACTAATATGCCTTGGTAAGTTTTACAGGGCAAAAGTGGTATTTTGAGTTACTGTAGGTACTTGATATGGACAAAATGATTCAAGGACACATTTATATCTTATTTATCACTATGGAGGTGTTATCATATTTATTTATGGCCATCGGTGTCATTTTTGGAGTTTTCTGTCACTAAAGGTATTTTCATCATTTTACCTTCCAAGGGCAGTTTGGTCATTTTACTCAAGGACATCTCTTGAATATCATATTATCTGAACCATGGAGATTACTTATGTTTTTTTAAGATTATATCATGGATTTCTATTCTATTTTTCTTATTTGGTGATATTATCGACATCGGCGGTATATGTGACGATTTTCGACGTCACATTCTATTATCTCCTGGAAGACTTGTCTATGTATGTTATTGGAGGTTCTCATTTATATTTTTGCAGAGATTCTAAGAGTGTTATTGGTGCAAAATTCACCACAACATACAAGGAGAACAAGTGTGAGAATTTTGAATTATATGTTGACATAATCTTGTCAACTTTTATGTATTGATTTCTCTTCAAAAATCTGAGGTTGTACACTTATGTTCAGCTCAAAAACGTCCTCATAACAGGTGGCAAAGGTGATTTATTCATTTTATGACTTGTGGACAAGTGGACAAATCAAATACAAGCTAGTTGGCAAAAGTTGCAAACTTGAAATTTCAAATGGTAGCCAATGGTTGTTGGGCTGATTTTAGAGGTGTTTTCATTCAAAATTCTCAGCCATCAAATGGCCTATTCTTGTGCCAAAATTTGAGAAAATATGTCATCTTATTTCACACTATAAATAGGAGGCAAGGTAAAGAAGAGAAGACACACACTTGAAAGCAAACTTGAAGATTGTTGTCTTGCTATTCTCTTCTCTTATTCTTGTTCATACTTTGTGTAGCTAAGATATTCCATTTATAGTTTTTATCAATAGGTATTTGAGGTGTTGCAACCAAAGTTGCTTGGAGGTGATTATCCATATCTTGAATAGGGTTGGTATATAACCCAAGGATCAAGCTTGGTTCTTGTTGTATTGCTGATTTTTCATAGTAAAAAACCAAGGAAAGGTGTTCTTTAGGACTGGAGTAGGTCACATTGACCGAACCAGGACAAATTCTGGATGTTCTTGTCCTGTTTCTGACGGATCTGCAAGGCACCACTAGAAGGGGGGGTTGAATAGATGGTGCGGAAAATATGGTTTTTAAAATTTCTTGAAACCTAACCAATTCAAGTTCTGAAAACAGATTCTGTTTTCAGGACCTGTTTTAAAACGTTTTTAAAACTAGGTTAGAGGTCTCCAAAAATTATGAAATTTTGAGAGAACTTAGCCTCAGATGTTATGAGGGTCCCCTAAAAATTTCAAATTGAAATTCAACCTTTAACCCCTTCAAAAACTGTTAGTACTCAGATTGTGCAAATCTGCCAGAAACGATAGATCGTTTTGAAAAATTAATTCCTATTTGTGTGAACGTCCAAATGATCTGAAAATTTGACCACTAACTCTTTATATACTATATTTTAATTGGTTGAAACAGTTTTGGAAAATTCTTTTGGGAAGTAGGTCAAATACAATCAAAGTCTCAACCTTTGCAAGTCTGAGAATCAGACTGCACTAGTCTCAGAACTATTGATGTTTGATTGACTTATACTTGTCTAAAAGGGTTGAAACTTGTGCCAAATGAACCCTAGAACGTGTAGGTATGTTTCTGGAAATTTTTGTAATTTTTGAAATTCGTTTACTATTTTTACGAACGTGAACAAAATGTATAAACAGTGCAGAAACTGAAAAGTAAATGCTGAAAGTAAATTGCACCAAGAATTTTATACTGGTTCGGTTATAAACAACCTACTCCAGTCTTCAAGGAACACCTTCCTTGGTTCACACTAATCACACACACGCAGTACACCTTACCACAGGGTTGATAGAGTTACACCTAACTCCAACCCTTTACAAACCTTGTATGTCGAGTACAATTCACACGAACACCACCACCTCGCTAGAATGAAGATTGATCACACCTTGATCAATCTTTTACAAAGATGAATGAATGGTGGTTTATATGAAGCCTATTCAAGATTGAAAGATATAAAGAACAATAGGCTTTTTACAAGAAAGAGAAAGAAAGAAAATGTAGGAGAAGAAGAGCTTGGCAATTTGATCACTTTAGAATGCAATTCTTGTTCTTGTTTTTGTTTGTTCTCCTCTTCCTTCCTTATAGATTGCAGCCGTCCCTATGGAGCCTTCTCCCCTCTTGAAAATTTCCTTTTAAGTGCTTGAGAGAGTGTAAGACATCATGGTGACAATGCCTTGCTTACTTGGCATCATTCTATTGGATCATCATTTAGTCTTTGCTTACTTGGCACCTCTTTATTGGCTCAATGTTGTCAACATGATGACATGGAAAAATCTGAGATTAACACTTTAAACATGTGCCAATATCAATCATAAAATCATACCATAAGTCAAATATTTCATCATAAATTGCAAGACAAGAAATCTCTCCTTTTCAAGCTCAAAAAATCGGCCATAAGTATCTTGCCATGCTGAATTTTTCAGCATGTGCATTATGGAATAAAATTCAGATTATTTACCATTTTTCTTTGAATTTTTTTCATAAAAATGAATCAATCATATATGGTAAATCTTGCTAACAATTGATGAATGAACTTGGACACAATATGGGTGAAGAATTCGGCCAGCACACCTTCACACATGCTGAAAAATTTCAGCATGTGTGATATGTAGAATATCACACTTAATTACCTTACATAATATTCAAATCATTTCCATAACATCTTCAATTAATCCTCTAATAAAAAATTGACAAAATATGTTACCTTAATCATGAAGAAATCGGCCAAGATATGTGTAGTATGCTGAAATTTTCAGCATGTGACATAAGAGAGGTATATGGTGAATACTTACCTTTTGTAGCTTCTCTCTTTGATTTCTCAACATTGTATGATTGATCCTTGACCAATCAATATGCCAACAAGGCTCCACATGTGCTCCATCTCAGCTGTATGTAACGTTGGAATGTGTATATATATGTGCTGAAATTTATTTTTGTTAACTTTGTAAAATACTGCACATTTAATAATACACACATGTAATATTCCAATCAGCCCTTAATTTAATTTTCTAGAACACTTTAAGATGTATATCATATGTAAAAAGTGTCTAGATACGTGTCACATGATGTTCAAGAAAAACGTTCCATGTTATGTGCGTAGAAAACCGAATTTTCGATTTTTATCGATTACCCGATTTTTCTTTAATTTGAATTCCAACTTTTGCACATGATATATATATTATGTTATACATAATATATATAATATATACTTTAAATCTCAGCACTTGGCTGATTTAAAGTGGTACCATAAACATGTGACAAAATTAAAATTGGAATCTTCACATTTTGGCCTAAATGTGGGGTGATTTGTGTGTGCCAACATGGAAAGTATTTTTGGATGATCATACCATGTGTAGCACGAAATTTTCATCGATTTTTGATGTATATGGGCTGACCATTTATTTATGGCAAGTACGTGACACGTTGGCGAAGTTTCGGTATTCGCCCGATACGACAAATTTCGGTTTAGAACCTTTTATCGTGTCGTATTTAATTTGTCATCACCATAACTTATATCATATGATATAAGACCTGAATATACTCATAAACATGAGTTAAGTATAGTGGTGTGACGTTAACGTACGTACGTAAAATATATATCGTGTCGGTAGTACGTTGGAATACATGTTTATGTGCCTTTATTTAAAAAATCTGAAAATATATAGTGTATATATATATATAAATGGCGTGTTTAATAAGATGGGGAGGAGGAGAGAACTTTCCTTCCTTGGCCTTGTTGCCTTTGTGCCTTTTCCAAATGAATCTTCCTTTAATGAACTACTTAGTTTATTAAACTAAGTACTTCACTTAATGAACTACTTTAGTTCATTAATGGTGGCACCTGAAAATAGTATAAACTCAACAAATGTTCGCCATATGATGTAAGCTTTAATGCTTCATGGCTCGTTAGTACGGCAACATAATATATAAGCTAAATAAGGCAAGTAATGGCAAGTTATCATGCATACATGTACACTTATGCACGTTTGTATATATATATATATTCAACGTTTATATATATATATATATATATATATATATATATATTCAAATTTCTTATTTTGAAATCACTCAAACCCTCTTATTCCTACAATCTCCCCCTTTTGATGATTTTCAAAATAACTAGTGTTCATGATTTAAGTGCTATCTCTCCCCCTTGAATTATGCACAGATTTGAAATTTGAATTTCGAATTTCAAATCCGGCTCCCCCTTGATTCATGCAATTAAGATCAATCAGTGATCAATCAGTGTCTCTCTCCCCCTTAAATCATGCTTCTCTCTCCCCCTTTATTTTGGAAAGTAAATCAAATCAACGGAAAGTAAATCAAATAATATCATATTAAATCACATCAACGGGAATCATGCCTAATTTAGAACGGAGAGATTCATATGTGGCTTGATTTAAGGCCTTTGTAAATATATCCGCTACTTGTGATTCTGTGCGTACGTGATCTATGACAATATTACCATTGTTAACGTGATCACGAAGAAAGTGATAGCGAACTTCTATATGCTTAGCCTTAGAGTGCAACACGGGGTTCTTAGACAAATTTATTGCACTCATACTATCACAATATATAGGAATTTTATTTACGGTAATTCCAAAATCCGAAAGTTGTTGTTTTATCCACAACAACTGTGTGCAACAAAGGCTAAGAGCCATATACTCAGCCTCAGTAGTGGACAAAGCAACACTTGATTGCTTTTTGGAAAACCATGAAATAAGGGAATTTCCTATAAATTGGCAAGTTCCGCTCGTGCTTTTTCTATCTATTTTGCAGCCACCATAATCTGCATCAGTGTAAGCATGTAAGTCAAATGTAGAATCCTTATCATACCAAATACCTAAGGTGGGCGTGTGCTTAATATAACGGAATATTCTTTTTACCGCATTTAAGTGTGACACCTTAGGTTGACTTTGAAAACGAGCACACATGCATACGCTAAACATGATGTCAGGCCTACTAGCAGTTAAATATAGTAAAGAACCTATCATAGATCGATATAATCCATTATCAACGTCTTTACCATGTTCGTCTTTGTCTAATTTAGTAGTGACACTCATAGGCGTGGGGGATGGTTTCAAATTTTCAAAATTGAACTTCTTGATCATGTCATTTACATACTTAGCTTGACTTATATGAATTCCTTTACTCGTTTGCTTAATCTGCAAGCCAAGAAAATAATTAAGTTCACCAACCATAGACATTTCAAATTCAGCTTTCATACAATTTTCAAAATCTTTAACGAGTCTATCTGAGGTAGAACCGAAAATAATGTCATCTACGTCGATTTGAATAATAAGTAAATCTGATTTTTCTTGTTTCAAAAATAGTGTACTATCTATAGTACTGCGTTTAAAATTATTTTCTAAAAGGAAAGTAGCAAAACGATCATACCATGCTCTTGGCGCTTGCTTTAGGCCATATAGTGCCTTGTTTAGTTTGTACACGTGATCTGGATGTTTCAAATCTTCAAAACCGGGTGGTTGCTTCACGTATACTTCTTCTTGTATGAATCCGTTTAGAAAAGCACTTTTGACGTCCATTTGATACAATTTAAAATCTTTCATGCAAGCAATAGCAAGTAAGAGTCGTATAGCTTCTAAACGTGCTACGGGTGCAAATGTTTCATCGTAGTCTATTCCTTCTTCTTGATTATATCCTTGAGCTACGAGTCTTGTGACCTTTCCTTCTTCATTCATTTTGTTCCTAAATACCCACTTTGTGCCTATTATTGTCTTATCTTGTGGTCGTGGCACTAAATCCCATACATCATTTCTAACGAATTGATTAAGTTCGTCATGCATAGCATCAATCCAAGATGAATCACTCAAAGCATCATGCACATTTTTGGGCTCAATTTCAGAAATCATAGCATGAAATTCATTTATTTCATCCGAAGTGATTCTTCTACGTGGTCGCACACCGTGAGTGATGTCGCCTATGATGAGATCATGTGGGTGATCTCTATGCCATCTTGGTTGATTATTTACTAAGTTATCATGCCTCTCTATATGATCATGCATTTCTAGTGTCTCATTCATCTCATACATATCAAAAGAATCATTATCTTCATCCAAAACAGGTTTCAATTCAAAATCATCGTCATATTTCTTATCTTTATCAATCTCTCCAAATTCATTGAATTTAACATGAATAGATTCTATGATTTGTCTAGTGAGAGGATCATAACATCTATATGCTTTTGAATTTATGGAATACCCAACAAAAATGCACTCAATTGATTTGGATTCAAATTTATCTAAATTATCTTTTGTATTCAAGACAAAGCATTTGCATCCAAACACATGAAAATAATCAATCTTAGGCATGCGATCATTCAAAATTTCGTAAGGTGTTTTGTTTATTTTCTTTCTTATAGATAGGCGATTTACAATATAGCATGCATAATTTACGGCTTCCGCCCACAGAAATCTAGGCAATTTATTTTCGCAAAGCATGGTTCTAGCGATTTCTTGTAGTGTGCGATTCTTTCTTTCTACTACTCCATTTAATTGTGGAGTTCTAGGTGGCGAAAACTCATGTTTAATTCCTTTTTCTTCACAAAACGAAATCATCTCTTTATTTTTAAACTCACCGCCTCTATCGCTTCTTATTCTTTTCACATTTACACCGTATTGATTTTCGAGTTGTTTAATTAATTTAGCAATCTCTACGGCACTATCATCCTTATGTGCAAGAAATAAAGTCCAAGTATAACGAGAAAAGTCATCAACAATCACGCATGCATAGTGACGCCCACCAAGGCTTGTAGTGCGACTAGGACCAAACAAATCGATATGCAATAGTTCTAGTATTCTAGTCGTGCTTATCTCATTTTTAGGCTTAAGTGACTCACGTGTTTGTTTGCCTTTTATGCAAGATTCACACAACTGAAAGTTGTCTAAATCAAGCGTAGGCAATCCCCGTACTAGGTTCTTTCGTTGCAATTTTTCTAGTGTAGAAATACCTATGTGTCCTAAACGTCTATGCCATAAATTCACATCGGGTTCATTTGACATAAAACACTTAACTTTAGCGTCTACTACATCATCCATAGATAGCGTAAAAATATTGCCTTCTCATTTTCCTTTTAAAACGGTTTCTCCATTTTTATCTATTATGTTGCAGTAAGGATGAGTAAAGCACACATTGAAACCATTGTCAATAAATTGAGAAATACTAAGAAGATTGTAAGATAAGTTGCTTACCAAAAATACGTTGGAGATTTGGAGTGTGTTCGGATTGCCAATCGTACCTTTTCCAATGATCTTGCCCTCATTGTTGTCTCCAAAGGTCACGGATCCGCCTTTTGTGACCTTCTTTAATTTGGAGAACAGGCTCGGGTCACCCGTCATGTGCCTCGAGCAACCACTGTCAAGGAACCACTTTATTGATGTGTCTTTTGATGTGTGGTCTCCCTGCAATGTGAAAAGGTGATTTAGGTACCCTTTTAATTTTGGGTCCTTTCGAGTTAGTTAATCACCTTTTGGTAAAGGTACCTTTCGGTACCCATACTTGGGTGATCCTTCTCGGTCTATCAAATGGCAAGAATGTAGATGAAGGTGCGATATAATATACATGTGGTGCATGTACTTTGGGTCTTTGCCCAAGGACTCCTCTATACTCATTGAATGAAGGACGCTTTTGATATGTCCTTGTGTGTGTGTGCGTAGTGCGTGGATGATATGTATTTCGTGTATGCATTGTTCTTTTCTTCTCATATCTATATGGTACAACGTTATATTTCACATGATATGAGGCGGTGGGGCGTGTGGAAGGGGGCGCTTTTTGCGTCATCTTAGACGCCACTTGATGCTTAGGGGTGTCTACTTTCTTAGACACAACAAACTTGGTTGGTTTGGTTGATACTTCGTTAGTATCAACGTATCCCAATCCAGTTTTGTCACTGTCATGCTTTTGCGATAATATGATGCGATGTAGCATGTTTGACCCTGTATCAAATTGTTTCATCATTTTCTCTAAATCTGTATTCCTTGATTTCAAATTTGAAATCTCGGATTTCATTTCATTATTTTGAGAAGTTAATGATGAGATCTCGGTTTTCAATGCAGTGATGACACATGAAGACTCTTTCTTTGAATCGCTTAATTGAGCGACAAGATTCTCGTTAGAAGATTCTAACAGTTTCTTGTCTTCAATTAAACGTTTCTTTTCTTTTGCGAGAGTCTTAGTAAATTTATGTAATTCAAGATACTGACTAAAAAGATCATCATAAGAAGGTTCAGAGTCAGAGTCAGAATCAGATGATACCTCATTAGATGCCTTTGAAGCAAAGCAAACTTGAGCGGTCTCCTCTTCGGTCTCAGTTTCAGAATCTGATGAGTCACTCTATGTGGAGGCCTTTAGTGCACGTTTCCTTTGTTTAGGATCTGAGACGAGTCTATTTTTGTTCCGCTCCTTGTCAGGGTACTTATTAGTTTGCTTTTCTTTGTTTGGGCAGTCATATGATAAGTGTCCGAGTTTGCCGCATTCATAACATTTAATGTCCTTATCATTTGACTTGTTTTTATTTCTCTTAGATGTAGTGCCCTTGTTTTTATTTCTAAATGACTTTCTCATGAATCTTCTTAGTCCTTTAGCTAATAGGATTAAGTCATCATTATCCGATTCGGAATCACTATCATCTACGTGATCGGAGGGAGGGGAGACGTATTCATTTGATTTAAAAGCAATGGTTTTACCTTGTTTAGATGATTCCGATTTCCGAATAGTAAGTTTGTTTTCATAGACTTTGAGTGAGCCAATTAGTTCTTCCATCTTTATTGATTTAGTCTCCTTGCTTTCCTCTATCGCAGTCACTTTAGGATCCCATTCAGAAGGAAGGCTTCGTAGGACTTTCTGTACTTTTTCCTGCGTAGTAAAAGCCTTACCAAGAGACTCAAGAGAGTTGTAGATGTTAGTTAAACGAAGATCCATATCTACAATCGACTCATTTGGCAACAATTTAAAAGACTCAAGAGTAGACATGAGCATATTAATTTTTGACTCTTTTACTTGACTCGTGCCTTCGTGTTTCATTTCTAGAATTCTCCACATTTCTTGTGCACTCGAACAATTTGACACATAACTAGACTCACTTTTACTTAATCCGTTTAAAAGCAATTGCATAGCCCTAGCATTCATACTAAGTTTCTTTTTATCATCACTCGTATATTCTTGTCTAGTTTTAATAACTTCTAAAGTAACTCCGTCTACAGTGGATACATTAGATGGGACATATGGACCATCTTCAATTATTGACCAAAGATCTATATCAATAGCCATAAGAAAAAGTTTCATCCTAAGTTTCCATTGAATAAAGGACTCACCGTCAAAAAGTGGAGGCCTTTGGCTCGACATACCTTCTTGTTCGGTTTTGAGATTTGTGGATGCCATCTCACTGAATCGTTGGATTCCTTGTAGTGAGTATTCCTGCGCTCTGATACCACTTGTAGGATCTGCAAGGCACCACTAGAAGGGGGGTTGAATAGATGGTGCGGAAAATATGGTTTTTAAAATTTCTTGAAACCTAACCAATTCAAGTTCTGAAAACAGATTCTGTTTTCAGGACCTGTTTTAAAACGTTTTTAAAACTAGGTTAGAGGTCTCCAAAAATTATGAAATTTTGAGAGAACTTAGCCTCAGATGTTATGAGGGTCCCCTAAAAATTTCAAATTGAAATTCAACCTTTAACCCCTTCAAAAACCGTTGGTACTCAGATTGTGCAAATCTGCCAGAAACGGTAGATGGTTTTGAAAAATTAATTCCTATTTGTGTGAACGTCCAAATTATCTGAAAATTTGACCACTAACTCTTTATATACTATATTTTAATGGGTTGAAACAGTTTTGGAAAATTCTTTTGGGAAGTAGGTCAAATACAATCAAAGTCTCAACCTTTGCAAGTCTGAGAATCAGACTGCACTAGTCTCAGAACTATTGATGTTTGATTGACTTATACTTGTCTAAAAGAGTTGAAACTTGTGACAAATGAACCCTAGAACGTGTAGGTATGTTTCTGGAAATTTTTGTAATTTTTGAAATTCGTTTACTATTTTTACGAACGTGAACAAAATGTATAAACAGTGCAAAAACTGAAAAGTAAATGCTGAAAGTAAATTGCACCAAGAATTTTATACTGGTTCGGTTATAAACAACCTACTCCAGTCTTCAAGGAACACCTTCCTTGGTTTACACTAATCACACACACGCAGTACACCTTACCGCAGGGTTGATAGAGTTACACCTAACTCCAACCCTTTACAAACCTTGTATGTCGAGTACAATTCACACGAACACCACCACCTCGCTAGAATGAAGATTGATCACACCTTGATCAATCTTTTACAAAGATGAATGAATGGTGGTTTATATGAAGCCTATTCAAGATTGAAAGATATAAAGAACAATAGGCTTTTTACAAGAAAGAGAAAGAAAGAAAATGTAGGAGAAGAAGAGCTTGGCAATTTGATCACTTTAGAATGCAATTCTTGTTCTTGTTTTTGTTTGTTCTCCTCTTCCTTCCTTATAGATTGCAGCCGTCCCTATGGAGCCTTCTCCCCTCTTGAAAATTTCCTTTTAAGTGCTTGAGAGAGTGTAAGACATCATGGTGACAATGCCTTGCTTACTTGGCATCATTCTATTGGATCATCATTTAGTCTTTGCTTACTTGGCACCTCTTTATTGGCTCAATGTTGTCAACATGATGACATGGAAAAATCTGAGATTAACACTTTAAACATGTGCCAATATCAATCATAAAATCATACCATAATTCAAATATTTCATCATAAATTGCAAGACAAGAAATCTCTCCTTTTCAAGCTCAAAAAATCGGCCATAAGTATCTTGCCATGCTGAATTTTTCAGCATGTGCATTATGGAATAAAATTCAGATTATTTACCATTTTTCTTTGAATTTTTTTCATAAAAATGAATCAATCATATATGGTAAATCTTGCTAACAATTGATGAATGAACTTGGACACAATATGGGTGAAGAATTCGGCCAGCACACCTTCACACATGCTGAAAAATTTCAGCATGTGTGATATGTAGAATATCACACTTAATTACCTTACATAATATTCAAATCATTACCATAACATCTTCAATTAATCCTCTAATAAAAAATTGACAAAATATGTTACCTTAATCATGAAGAAATCGGCCAAGATATGTGTAGTATGCTGAAATTTTCAGCATGTGACATAAGAGAGGTATATGGTGAATACTTACCTTTTGTAGCTTCTCTCTTTGATTTCTCAACATTGTATGATTGATCCTTGACCAATCAATATGCCAACAAGGCTCCACATGTGCTTCATCTCAGCTGTATGTAACGTTGGAATGTGTATATACATGTGCTGAAATTTATTTTTGTTAACTTTGTAAAATAGTGCACATTTAATAATACACACATGTAATATTCCAATCAGCCCTTAATTTAATTTTCTAGAACACTTTAAGATGTATATCATATGTAAAAAGTGTCTAGATACGTGTCACATAATGTTCAAGAAAAACGTTCCATATTATGTGCGTAGAAAACCGAATTTTCGATTTTTATCGATTACCCGATTTTTCTCTAATTTGAATTCCAACTTTTGCACATGATATATATATTATGTTATACATAATATATATAATATATACTTTAAATCTCAGCACTTGGCTGATTTAAAGTGGTACCATAAACATGTGACAAAATTAAAATTGGAATCTTCACATTTTGGCCTAAATGTGGGGTGATTTGTGTGTGCCAACATGGAAAGTATTTTTGGCTGATCATACCATGTGTAGCACGAAATTTTCATCAATTTTTGATGTATATGGGCTGGCCATTTATTTATGGCAAGTACGTGACACGTTGGCGAAGTTTCGGTATTCGCCCGATACGACAAATTTCGGTTTAGAACCTTTTATCGTGTCGTATTTAATTTGTCATCACCATAACTTATATCATATGATATAAGACCTGAATATACTCATAAACATGAGTTAAGTATAGTGGTGTGACGTTAACGTACGTACGTAAAATATATATCGTGTCGGTAGTACGTTGGAATACATGTGTATGTGCCTTTATTTAAAAAATCTGAAAATATATAGTGTATATATATATATAAATGGCGTGTTTAATAAGATGGGGAGGAGGATAGAACTTTCCTTCCTTGGCCTTGTTGCCTTTGTGCCTTTTCCAAATGAATCTTCCTTTAATGAACTACTTAGTTTATTAAACTAAGTACTTCACTTAATGAACTACTTTAGTTCATTAATGGTGGCACCTGAAAATAGTATAAACTCAACAAATGTTCGCCATATGATGTAAGCTTTAATGCTTCATGGCTCGTTAGTACGGCAACATAATATATAAGCTAAATAAGGCAAGTAATGGCAAGTTATCATGCATACATGTATACTTATGCACGTTTGTATATATATATATATATTCAACGTTTATATATATATATATATATATATATATATATATATATATATATATTCAAATTTCTTATTTTGAAATCACTCAAACCCTCTTATTCCTACAGTTTCTACCTTTATGTTATTAGCCCTTTTCACTGTGATTTTCATCTAATTTCACACGATCTGAAAAAAATAGTAAAACATTTTCAAAATTTATGATTTTTGATGGAGTTATACTTTAGACTATTAGCTCTCATTTGCAATAAGAATCACTTGATCAAGAGAAAGTTAGTCTTTCAGTCTTTGAAAAATAACTGCTACATTCTAGCTATAATCTAACCAGTTTCAAGGAAACACGCATTCTGATTTTATCAAGCATAGTTTCAGGTGAAAACCTTTTAAAAATTTAAACTATACATCTTAAGGAGTGTTTTGACATAAAGGTCATCCTTTTTGGCTGAGTAATTAAAGAGAAACATTTTTTTCAAAGTTCAGTGTCATTCTGTCCGAAACTGTCCACATTGACTATCTGGATGTTTTTCTTTGTTTGAAGGATCAAACGACTTTATTTTTAGCTTATTTTTGGACAGATTCTAGTCAAGACATTGAAGTTGATTTCTAAAAAGTTTCATAATTTTTGGATTTGTGTACAATGACTTGTGAATTTTTAAAATGCAGATACTAAATCTGAGTAGCTCTCAGGTTCTGTTTTTCAAAGAGATTGTTATTTCAAGGGTAGTAGCATAATTTCAAATAACCACTATTTACTCCGATCTAGTGGTGTTTATTGCAGGTGTTACGGTCCAACATAACTGATCTAGGATCCAATTTTCCCCTAAGACTAGGCTGAACACGTGCATAAGTTGTGCATCTGAATAGCCTAGGTGGCAGCTGAGAAAGTAGGTTGGTGTGTGGGTAGAGCTTAATAAGTATTTCTCTAGGAGTTTTAAATAACAAAGTCCTAGATGTCATCCTGTTTATTAAGTAGGTTGTTGTAAGTAGGGCCTCTCCCCATTATTGCTTAGATACATTCTAAACACAAGGGATCTAGTTACTTCAAGTAAATGTCTATTTTTTCTTTCGGCTACACCATTTTGTTGAGGACTGTAGGTACATGATGTTTGATGGTATATGCCATTTTCTATCAAAACATTTTGAACTGTTTTGTCTAAGTACTCAGTTCCATTATCTGATCTTAATGTTTTGACAGTGCAGCTAAACTGATTCTTAATTAATGAGATGTACCTCATGATAGTTTGTCCTACATCACTTTTATTTTTTAACAAGCAAACCCAAGTATCTCTGATGTGATCATCTACGAAAGTTATAAACCATCTTGCACCATTAATATTAGCTATTCTAGAGGGTCCCCATATATCGGAATGTATAAGATTAAACAGTGTTGAGGACTTATATGTTTTTGCGGGATAATTCTGTTTAGTCTGTTTGGCTAATTGACAAGTTTCATAAGTCAATTTTTCAAGATCAGCTGAGCTAAATAGTTTTGGTATTAATCGTTTGAGATTTATAAAATTAGGATGACCAAGTCTGTCATGCCATAACAAAATTTCCCCTATACATGTATTTCTAGGGTGCAAATTACTACTAATGTCTTGGTCACTTGGCATCTCAGCTGAGCTTATTAATTCTCTGTTTTCCGACTCCAGTATGTATAAGCCTGCTATATTCCTAGCACTGCCAATCATCCTCTTCACTTTGTTTTCCTGAAAATAACATTCTGTGGATGAGAAGCAGACTAAGCAGTCATTATTCCTAGTGAGTTTCTCAATAGATAATAGGTTAAAATTTAGACTAGGGACATGCAGGACTTCTCTTATTGTGATTTTGTTATTAATTATAGTAGAGCCTATTCCGACAACTTCTAAGGTAATTCCATTTGCTATTTTAACCTTCTTAGGTATAAAAAATAAAGAGTAAGAGTTCAGAAGGATACCATTATTGGTCATGTGGTCAGTTGCCCTGGGGTCAATGATCCATGAACTGCTGGAGCTCGGCTAGACGTAGTCTACCATAGTTGCCTGATGCAGCTCAGCTCGGCCACCTTGTCTATTCAGCAGATTGATCAGAGTGGCAATCTGATCCTTTGTAATGACATTAGCATTGGCTGTTTGGACTAAGCTAAGGTGGGTTGTGTTTGACCGAGCTATTCCAAGCTGAGTTTTGCTACTTACTTTGATGAGCAGCACTGTGTCCAGCAGTGAATGATTTTTGTGGTGGCCTCCAAGGTGCATTGCTGGTCTTTAGAGGTGAGTTTCCTTCTCGAACCAACTTTGCTTGAAGTTTCCAACAGTCACCGACTATGTGGCCTTCTTTTTTGCAGTACTTGCACTTTACCCTCAGAAAAGGCAAAGTGTCTTTTACAGCTAGCCCAGAGGCTTCTACTCACTGTTGAGAATGCATAGCTGAGGACTCCACGGTTGTAGATCCTCCCATTATGACCTTTCGGTTTTTTTCGTGTTTGATTTCACGAAGGCTACCTTCAAGGTCGGTAGTGGTTTTGTACTCAGAATCCGACTTCGTGCAGTGTCGAACTCTGGGTTCATCCAGTCGGGAAGCGAAAAACTCACTTCCTTTCTGTTATTTCTTTGTACATTGTAGCATCAGTGATGCATGACCAATCATGTGCTTCAAAAGAGTCAAACTGCTGCCACGCCTTTGTCAGAAGTGTGTAGTATTTGTAGACAGCCAGTCTGCCTTGTTTCAGCTCATGAAGATGAGCTTCGATTTCATATAACTATGAGATGTTATCCTGCTTGGAATACATCTCCTTGACTGCAGCCCAAATTTCTGCTGCAGTGTTATACATTATGAAATCATCAGAAATGTCTGGCTGCATAGAACGTATCAGCCAAGACATTATCATACTGTTCTCTGACTTCCATAATTGGAAGTTTGCATCAGTTTTAGATGGGACAGAGACTGTTCCATGTAAGTATTCTTTGTTGCCTTTACCAGTGATATATATTTCTTCCCCTCGAGACCATGAGAGGTAGTTGTCTCCGTTAAATTCGTGGCAAGTAATGACTATAGAGGAATCATCAGTAAGTTGAGGACCACGCACTGCTCCTGATGGTTAATCAGAAGTAGAAGTGGCATCTGTGTATTGAGCAGGACTGAAGGGAGTAGTCATTTTGAAGAAGTTTTAAAAATTGCAGAGAACATAGTACAGAAAAATACAGGTATCTTGAATCAGATAAGCGCTGATACCATGTTGAGAATTGAAAGAATTTTCATTCATTCAAGTTATTTTAAATTTACACAGTGGATTCCCTTTTATAGGTAAGAAATTCTAATTCAAGTTTTCCACTTGGACAGTGGTCACTGTTCACTACATTAATTTCTAACGTTAAAGGCAACTGCTAGTTACCTGTGCTGCCCTGCTATGTACAGTAAAAAAATTGTAAGATAATATTTACAAGACTAAGTATAGCAGTTCGGCTGTAGCTTTGCTGCCTTGTTTGTACTTCACCTCGGCACATCGGTTCAACACTTAATTGTGGTTCTGTTCAGCATATCCATTTCTTCACTTTAGCTCAGCTCATCCTTCAGTATCTCTTCAGTTCTTCTTCACCTCAGCCTGTCTTGTCTTCTTCAGTCCAGCTCATCCTTACCTTCAATTCAGCTTCTCTATTCAAGTCAGCTCGACTGATTGACTTGATCACTTTCTTCCATTCGTCACTTACTTAGCCCAAATCAGCCTACCTCAGCTCTGCTCGGTATACCTACTTCAGCTCAGCTCGATCAATTTCAGCTGGACTTATTTCTACATCAACACTGAAGTTTTTTTTCTACTATATACAATCGGCAATTTCAAACACGAAATCACTAAAAAATTCATGAGTTAGAACTAAGGTATGACTTAGTTATTATATAAGCATATTTTATATTTTCTTTTTGACCGTCTGATCTTAATTTATAATAAAAAATTTCTATTGCTGCGTCAATGCTCTTCTTTATTACTGCATTATTTTCCTATAGGGGATATTTCTTCCATGACTATTAGTTAAAAGATGTCACATCACATGGTTATTATGTTTGAAACCAAACGTTGGTTCATGTTCTATATGCTTTTAGCTTTGAGCATAGAAACTAATATTAAAATGCCTAATAAAATTTGCATACACTTTTGTTTTCACATTAATACATGATGGGCCAAAATCCGACCTGCTTAGAAAAGACAACATTCAACGGTAGCTCAAACGGTCAACGTAACTCAGGTTCAGTTACTTGACTGGGTAATCTCGGCCAAAAGGCCTCCACATCTCGGCCACAGCGCATCTCGGCCTCAGCTCCCACTAGGCCGACAACCGCAGGCCACATTTACGGTGTCAAAACCTTGGTTAAACTGCAGTCATCATGATAGGCCGGCCTGCGCTCTATAGAGTCGGCCACTTGCGTCTTAGCAAGCCGACCCCACAGCCCAGGCCGCTACGGGCACTTCTGATTATTAATACAAAGGGCTTAGCCTCGGCTCTAGAAGTTTACCCTTGGTAATTCCACCAGGTGAAACTCCTTTCCAGGTGTCCCAAGCCAGCTTACTCAGATCAGCACAGTGCCACATGGCGAGCATGCAGGAGTAAGAGTCATCCTTGTGTCCTCCTTGCATGTCACGCTCTCTGGACCCTGCCCATGCATTGGCTCAGAAAACAATATAAAAGGCAGGAAACAGGATAGAGAAGGGCAAGTGAAAATTCACAAATTACAACCTTAAATCATCTTCCCCACGGTGAAAACTACCAGGTTTACCAGAAAACCTTCTATATACTTACTGTTACCAGTATATAAACTTCTCCATAAATGGCCTTCACTGACTTGGGCGTCGGAGGGTATTACCCGGGACCATAGATCCCGGGTCCTCTGACCTTGTTCCTTGTGCAGATCAGCCAACACGACAATACAGACAATTGACGGAAAGCTGACGGCGTAACTTCCAATCATACTTATTACTTGGTGATAAATCTGACATCATCAAATTGGCGCTAGAAGGAAGGGCCTGAACCTTTGTCAAATTACAAGTCCCTGTAAGTGTTCTGCAAAAGTCTTAGTTACGATGGTGAGAGCACCGCGTGAAGGATTGGGGGAGTCCCCTAACCCTCATCGCCGCAAAGAGACACATTCTGGCCGCCCTGGGCAGGATTCCAGAGGACCAGAGCTGGGTACGAAAAAGGCACCCGCAGTAACGGTTGAAGAGCAGGATAAGGCCATGAAGTATGTGGCTGAGAACTTAGAAGTGTTTGAGGCCGTAGTGGAGCGGCTCAAAGAAAAACGCCCTGAGGTTGAGGATATGGACGAGGATCTCTTCCCACTCAATCCCAGGGAAAAGACTCAGCAGCAAACCTCTTATGGCCCCTAAGGGTTCATGGCAGATGCCAGACGGGGCAGTGTCAGAGCCCCGACTGTGGAGTCAGTGCCTTTGCCTAGGCAGCGCCTTGGCGTAAGGCCCCGATCTTTTAAAAGTGTGCGTCAAGAGGCCGAGGACCGACTTTGGCCGAGGAGCCATCCTGGAGAACCTAAGCTAGAGTACATGAGGGTAATCTAGGAAAGTCCATTTTCGTGGGACATCGCGGAGTACTTGGCACCAGATAACTTCAAGGTGCCTAAGATGGATACTTACGATGGAACCTCAGATCCCACTGATCATCTCTTCCAATTTCAGACAGCTATGAGTTTGAAAAATGTGCCTGACCCGCTGCGCTGCAAAACGTTTCCTATGTATTTGCGGAGAAAGGCCAGGAGATGGTTCCAGGAGCTCCCACCACAATCAGTGGAGTCATTTAGACAGTTGGCGCAAAAATTCAAATCTCAAATTGTATCCAGTGCACCTTTTATTAAAAATTCTTCACATTTGATGACCTTGAGACAGGGTCCCGAGGAATCAGTGTTGAAATATATGCAACGCTTTTCGGATGAATCACAGCAGGTTAGTGACCAAAATGAAGGGGTGAAAGCAGCCGCCTTTATCAATGGCCTCCGAGCAGGCCGCCTTTTCTCCCAACTGGCTGAAGAAGGGCTCACATCATTAACGGAATGCTTGGAGAAAGCCCATCAGTTTGCCCAAGGTAAAGAGGCAAACCGATTAAAGAAAGAATCCGAGCAGAGTTCTCGGTAAGAAGCCCGGCCTAGTTTGAAGGGAGACCGGCGTGAGGGAAAAGAACACGATCGACGCAGTGCGTTTGATTGCCTGGGTGGCTGAGGTAAACGAGGCAGGGAAGGTCTGCCCCTTTTAGCCTCCAAAGATAGAATCCTGACTGTGATGGAGAAAGACGGACTGAGGACGGACCCTAAGCCCCTAGCAGGTCCCAGGGATAAGAGGGATCTTAAGTTGTATTGCCGCTATCATCGGAACATCGGCCACGACACAGAGGATTGCCGGCAGCTAGCTCAAGCGATTCGAAAGTTGATTGAACAGGGCCATTTGAAGCAGTTTTCTGACCCACGCTCACGTCTCCATAATCGCTTGGACTTTCGTAAAAGTCCTCAGAAAGATAAGTGCCGACCTGAGTCTCCATCTCGGCATCCCAGGTCGGACGATGACGAGGACCGAGGCCGACGTGAAGCTGCAACGCAGCCTCAAGTCAATTCCATTATATACACCATCGCGAAAGGGCCACCTCAAAAAGCCCAGGAGTATCCCAGTTCGTCGAGGACTCCATCTGGGCCCCCCGCTAAGAGGATGAGGTTAGCTCGGGAGTTGGTCTATGGATCAGAGAACATTATTCCATTAGATTCTAATAACACGGGTCTAGTGGTAAATTTGTGCATACACTTGGCTCCAGACAACATTGTGGAGATACGCAGGGTGTACGTGGATACCGGTAGTGCGGTAAATGTGATATACTATAGTGTCTACAAATAGCTAGGATTGGCAGATTCCTTACTGATGCCGGTGACCTCATCCCTGTACGGATTCACCGGCACGGCAGTTCGGCCAGCTGGCCTGGTTACTCTCAGTGTCAGCTTCGGAAAGCCCCCAGCGTATCGTTGTCTGTGAATGGATTTTATAGTGATCAAGGAGAGGTCGGCATATAATATTCTGCTGGGCCGACCAGCCTTAGTGGCCTTGGAAGCAGTAGTTTCCCCCTTGCATGTTAGCATGAAATTTCCCATACCATCCGGGGTGGTTACACTTCAAAGGGATATTCCAGCGGCACAGAGTTGTTATGCCGTGGCCGCCCAGGGGAGTGAGACCGTCCAGCAGGTCAATCTGGATGACCTGATTCCCCCAGCGGAGGTGCAGGAGTTCATTCTAGATCCACTTCGGCCAGACAACACCATTAAGATTGGAACGTGGATGCCTGCCGAGGTGTTAGCTCAGCTCCAAAGTTTATTGAGGGAATTCGCTGTGATTTTTGCATGGACAGCAAAAAACATGCCTGGGATCCCAACTACCCTAGCCGAGCATCGGCTTAATGTTGATCCCCAGGTCAGGCCCATTAAGCAGAAAAAGAGGAACTTTGCCTCTGAAAGAAATAAGATGATAGCCGAAGAGGTTAAAAAGCTCCTTGCAGTGAAGTTTATTGCAGAGGTCTTGTACCCGATATGGTTGGCCAACCCTGTCAGGGTTCCTAAACCCGACAAGACATGGAGAATGTGTGTTGACTATACTGACCTGAATAAGGCATGTCTGAAAGATTGTTACCCCCTACCAAAAATTGACAGGTTGGTGGACTCTACTTTGGGATATGAGGTCTTTGATTTTCTCGATGCATTCAAAGGCTACCACCAAATCATGATGGCAAAGGAGGATCAAGAGAAGACCTCTTTTATTACGGAGTCAGGTACTTATTGTTATGTCAGCAGGCCTTTTGGGTTAAAAAATGCTGGAGCTACTTATCAACGCTTGGTCAACTCACTATTCCGAGAACAGATCGGCCGAATCATGGAGGTGTACATAGATGATATGCTCATCAAGAGCAGGTCTCTTGATCAGTATATCTAGAATTTGCAGGAAGTATTCGCCATTTTAAGGGACGCACGTATGAGACTGAATCCGAAGAAGTGTACTTTCGGAGTACGTACGGGGAATTTTCTCAAGTACATGGTCTCTAAAGATGGTGTGCAGGCTAATCCTGCCAAGGTTGAGGCTCTAAAAAGTATGCATCCACCTCGGAACATTAAGGAGGTCCAGAGATTGACTGGCATGATTGCAGCCTTGAGCAGATTTCTTTCAAGTCTGCCGAAAAATCACTTCCCTTCTTCCAGATTTTGAAGAAACGAACGGCCTTCATGTGGGATGACCAATGCCAGAAGGAGTTTGATGATTTGAAAGCACACTTGGCCGAGGTGCCAATGCTGACATCTCCTCTTCCCGAGGAGATCTTGTACATATACTTGTCAACTTGCCATGAGGCAGTAAGTGCAGTTCTGCTCAGGGAGCAGGACGCCGTGCAGAGACCCATATATTTTGCCAGCAAGATTCTACATGGAGCCGAAGTGCGCTATCCCAATGCAGAAAAAATAATCTTAGCTCTAATAGTGGAAGCAAGGAAATTCCAACCCTATCTCCAAGCCCATCCTATAATAGTAGTGGCAGACCAGCCTTTAAAGCAAATCCTGTCCCGGCCAGACACGTCTGGCCGAGCTGCTAAGTGGGCTATGGAGCTTGATGAGTATGATATTGAGTATAAGCCATGCACTTCCATTAAGGCTCAAGCCTTGGCAGATTTCTTGGCCGAAGGAATATCTGTCGAGGAGGACCATCCCCCCAACACAGGGTTGGATCTTATATGTAGACGGATCTTCTTCCAAAGAGGGGAGTGGAGCAGGTCTCTTGATAATTAACCCAAGCGAAGAAGAGTTAGAATATGCCTTACGCTTCGATTTTGAAGCCACTAACAATGAGGCCGAGTATGAAGCTTTGATAGCTGGGCTGAGCCTTGCCCGAAAACTAGGGGCGCATCAAATAATTGCCTGAAGTGACTCACAATTGATAGTCTCTCAAATCAATGGAGACTATGAAGCTAAAGAAGACAACATGAAGCGATACTTGGCCAAAGTTCAACATTTGAGTGGAATGTTTGAGCACTTTATGGTGGAGCACATCCCCAAGTCGGCAAATAAACATGCCGACGCATTGTCCCGGCTGGCCTCGTCCACCTCGGCCACGATAGGAAAAAAGATTGTTGTGGAGTTAGTAAAGCATCGTGCTTTTGATGGTAACGAAGTGCTGCAACAAGATTACCACAACACCTGGATGGATGAAATAGTTACCTATTTGCAACACCAAACCCAGCCGAAGGACAAATCTCAGGCTCGGCGCCTCTGCTTGAAAGCCTCAAAGTACGCGCTCTTTAATGATCAGCTATATAGAAAGTCTTTCTCACAGCCATGGCTGCGCTGCGTGCCTGAAATCGAGGGAGATTATATTCTCTGAGAATTACACATGGGAATATGCGAAAGTCATTCTGGCGCGCGTTCTTTGGCTCACAAATGATACTTGGCTGGTTACTATTGGCCAACCATTTGCAAGGATGCAGAAGAGCTAGTCAGAAATTGCCAATCTTGTCAAGCTCATGCCCTGATATCCCACTTGCCGAGCCAAGAGTTGACTGTCATTTCTAGCCCGTGGCCATTTGTACAATGGGGAATGGACTTGGTAGGGCCTCTGCCCCGAGCTCCCGGCTCGGTCAGGTTTTTGCTGGTAGCTATCGATTACTTCACCAAATGGATAGAGGCTGAACCCTTAGCCACCACCACTGGGGCACAAGTAAAGAAGTTCTTGTGGAAGAACATTATTTGCCGTTTCGGCCTACCTCAAATTCTGATTTCAGATAATGGGAGGCAATTTGCTGAGGACCCTGTCAAAAGCTGGTGTATTGACTTGCATATCAAGCAACGCTTCACCTCAGTGGCCCATCCTCAAGCAAACGACCAAGTAGAACTTGCCAACAGGATCATTAAAGACGGCCTCAAAAAGCGTCTGGATAAGGCAGGGACCAGTTGGGTAGATGAACTGCCCAGTGTTTTATAGGCCTATCGCACTACAACATCCACCTCCACGAAAGAAATTCCTTTTTCCCTGGTCTATGGTACAGAAGCTCTTATTCCTACAGAGATTGGTTCTTCATCAGCCCGGGTAGATTACTACTCTGCCCCAGCCAATGACCAAGAACGGCGGTTAAACCTGGATGAACTCGAGAAAAAAAGAGACCGAGCTCATATTCGTATGGCACAGTACAAAAACTTGGTTTCCCAATACTACAATTCTCATGTGCGTCCGAGATCTTATCGAGTGGGAGACTTAGTAATGCGTAATAATGAAGTTAGTCATGCGATCCCGGCAGGAACGTTCAACCCTAAGTGGGAAGGCCCTTATCGAATAGCTGAAGTATACTTAGCTGGAGCATACAAATTACAAACTTTAGAAGGCCAAACTCTGCCCCGGACTTGGCACTCTTCTCATCTTCGGCTCTTACACCAGTGATGTAATTGTAATTATCTTGTATATATCAAAACATTTTCTGAGCATCTATCAAGGATCAAGTACCATGTCAGAAGTAAGGTGTCCGAGCAAATCTTGAACACCATGGAATAGATTCTTATAAGACCTCGGCAGGTCCGAGGCAAAAGCCCACTAAAGGGTGAATCAAGACCTCGGCAGGTCCGAGGCAAAAGCCCGCTAAAGGGTGAATCAAGACCTCGGCAGGTCCGAGGCAAAAGCCCGCTAAAGGGTGAATCAAGACCTTGGCAGGTCCGAGGCAAAAGTCTGCTAAAGGGTGAATCAAGACCTCGGCAGGTCCGAGGCAAAAGCCCGCTAAAGGGTGAATCAAGACCTCGGTAGGTCCGAGGCAAAAGCCCGCTAAAGGGTGAATCAAGGCCTCGGCGGCCCCGAGGCAAGAGCCCATTAAAGGGTGGTGTACAAACTCGGCAGGACCGAAGTAAAACCCTATTAAAGGATAACTTAAGACCTCGGTGAACCGAGGCAAAAGCCCATTATAGGGTATTGTATGAACAAAAGTTCCCAAACGTAAGGGGGCCGAGGTAAACATAACTGTATATGCACCTCGTTCAACCAAGCAGAATTAAGCAGGAGTGCACTGAAGTGCAACATTATGAATTAAAGACTTGGGATTATAACTATCATCCAAGTCAAAGCTTGGTTCAAGCAGTGTGGAGTTCATTCTTAATCTATTCATGAATCAGCTCAGCAGAATGACAGGTTATTCTGTATTTGAAAGCTTATTTTTAAACTAATTGTGACATGACTGATGTGAGATCTCGGCATCGACAAGTTTGAAAGGAAGCAAAAACTCAAAGTTAAAGAGCAGAAGGAAAAAACAACAAGAAGACTGAAATTTTCATTGATACAAGACTTTGACTACATCAATTTCAGTTTAATTAAGTGCAAGGGAGCTTAAATCTGGTCTTCGTCTTCACTCAAGTCAGTCCCTTCCGTGAACTTCAGAAACTGAGCTTCGAATTCGGGCTCGGCATGAGGGTTATAGACTTCAACCAGCCGAGGGTCTTCTTTGTTCAGCTGGGGGCAGACTTCAGAGCAGACGTCAATGGCCTTTTGTCTGACCCATCTGCAGAACTGGGTCTTGAAGAAGCACCATGTTCTCCTCAAAGAGTTCAGATTTTCTGAAGTCGGCCACCGCCTCAGCCCTGGCCGCCGGAAGCTGAAGAGCCAGGTCGGCCACCTATTGTTTCAGTTCCTTCTCCCTTTTCAGCCCCTCTTCTTTTTCTCTCTGCAAGGAAATCAACTCAGCGTCTTTTCTTCCCAGCTCCGCAATCACTTGGCCACAACATGCCTCCAGGTCGGCATTTCTCTTTTCTAGCTCGGCCACCAAGGAGTTGGCCGTGGCCCACTTGAGCTCAGCCTCTTCCTTCTGCCCTTGAAGTTTAGTGACTTCTTACTTCAAGGACGAGATGTCCTGAGAGGCTCTTTCAAACTCCTGGACTTTGGCTGCCAGATGATTTTGCAGCTCTTCACCCCGGCTGATAAGCTCAGACAGTTGCATCTTGAGCTGTTTCACCAAAACCAAGTGTCAGTAAAATATCTAGATCTAATGCATATATCAAGAAAAATTATTCCATACCATGGCTGAGTTGATGTTGACTCTAAATACTTTGACTTTGACTTATATACCATGCATCCTCAATCCTCTTTCGGGACATGGGACAAGGTCATAACATTTCAGGAATAAGGAGGAATCTTCCCACAGAAAGTCTCAAAAGAATATGATCTAGTGTATCTGAAAAGTTAGCTGCAATACATCAAATTCATCATTGGGTGCGACACTACTATACATCTGACAACTGGAAATAGGCGAAAATATAGATCGCAGTCGAAAAACGGCTGCCGAAGGCGGCTGGAACGCGCCGCCGGAGCTTATATAACGTGTCGGTAGTACGTTGGAATACATGTGTATGTGCCTTTTTCAAAAAATCTGAAAATATATGTATTTATATATGTATATGGCTGAAAGGAAAGGAAAGAAAATAATAATCAAGAAGATAACCCAGCATGGTATGAATCTTACAAGAAAAGGAAACATGAAGCCATCTTCGAGCTCAAGAAACTTTGCATTTGAGCCATCAAAGGTGCATGATATCAGGCATCATAAAGGCAGTGAGTTGACCAGACTTTCCCAAGATGCGGCTGAGAATCGCTGCTTGTCTACGGGCAAAATTAGACTGTTCATCCTTTTGGCGGTAGCCTGATTCATCACAGTGTCCGCTTCATCAAATTCGTCCACCGTCAAAGTCTGTTGCTCAACTTGGGCAGGCAGCATCTCGGCCTCAGGGACGAATACATCCTCCCTTTGCCTCTTCCCCAGAACAGAGCCCTCACTCTGCTGGGTTTGGCCAAAATCAACTAGAGCCGGACTCCTCAGAGAGACCTCGGCCCCTTCTTCTGCCACAATAATCAGTATATAACATATCGGTGGGCACAAGTAAGTTTACAGGCTATGAAGTGTGATATACCTGGGGCAACAGATTCAGAGGCAACCACAATCGGCTGATTCACTTCAGCCTCAGCAATCATTGGCGCAGCCACGCCAGCCTCAGCAACATCTTCAGCTGAGGGAAATGCTGGACCTGGAGAGGCCTCGACCCCGGCCTTCGGCACCTTAGATTTCTTGTGCGAAGCTGCTTTAGCAATCTTGACTGCAAACTCTTTACCTCCGGGAGCCATGGAACCTACATGGAGAGCTCAAGTTTATAAACAGCAATAGAAGAAAAGAAAAAAAAAAGATGCATAAGGAATACAGGAGCATTACCCCGGACTATCTCCAAATTGTCAGGCGAAAGGGGCTTATAGTGAGGACCTGAAGCTAAAGAGCTCAGGTCTGCTGCCTTCAAAACAGAATCATCTACCCTGCGCCAATCGATGACTACGGGCAGAGAACACAACTTGGCTGCCTCATCACAATACTCCGGGCTCGGCTTCATGTTATCGGCCTTACCCGACTTCCATATGTCTAGCTGAGGCAGCCCTAACTTCCTAATGTAGAAGAATCTACCTTTCAGTGGGGATGTTAATAGCAAAATTGAAGTCATCAGAACTGACTCTCTTGGTAAAGTAATACCAACTGTCAGAAGACCTACAAGAGAATAGACTCCTAAAGACTCTATTATCGAAAGGGATCCCGGATGCTCTAAGGAACAAGAAAAAACATAGGATAATTTTCAGACTGTTCGGCTTTATATGGGGAAGTCTAAGGTTGTAGGAATGAAGAATTCTAAACAGAAAAACGGGAACTGGAAGGCGGAACCCAGATCGGAAGTATTCCTCGTAGACAGCTTCGTAGCCCGGGGGAGGATCATAAGCTGTCTGGTCAGCTAATGGTAGAATAGGATCAAACTGCTCAACGTCGAAGTCATATATATCACATATCAGTGTGACATCAACTTCGGACAGAGTACAAAACGATTCTTGGACCTCAGCCGAAGGGGGCCCCCGATAAACCACCCCAACGGGCAGAGATGGAACCCTAGGTTTGAGAACAGCAACAGCAGTTCCCGGAGCAGGGATAGTTTCTGCCTGCTCCGGCGAAACCTCAACCACAGTAGCAGCTCTGCAAGGCAGAGCACATCTACTAGGTCCGACGTAATCACCAGTGCCTTTAAGCAATCTGGCGAGAGGACGGTCATCAGTGGCAACCGTCCTCTCCGGCGATGAAGAACTGAAGTTTCCTTCATTGCCGATGTAGGAAGCTCCCTCAGGAAGATTTTAGGAATCAGAGGCAGAAGACATGATAGCTAGGAAAGGAGACTTACAGAGGTAGAAGTTGCTGTAAAAGAAGGAAGAGAGCTACCGGAAGAGGAGGAAGGGAACCACCGAAGGAAAGGAGACAGACGCCGGAGAGGAGACAGACGCCGGAAAAAGAATAAGCTTCAGATCAAAGTGAATCGAAGGTAAAGAGGTTAGAATGAATGGGAGTGACCTATTTATAGGCTGGGATATCGGCCATTCCAACGGTCACCTCGAAAGGACCGACCTTGGTCCCTATACCCGCCGCATCTGAAAAGCAGTGTTGCTGCTGCCTCGGTCTGCGTAAGCAATAAATATTCAGTATTATCCAATCAACAGCAGTAAATGCGCAGTACGAAGCAATCCGTAACCAACACGTCATGTTGAAAGGACTGCCCATTAAATGCACTGAAACGATCAGCCTGCCCATCCTGGTCGACTCGGCCAGTCTAATCTGGGGGCATAATTGATGGGTCAAAATCCGACCTGCTTAGAAAAGATAACATTCAACGGTAGCTCAAACGGTCAACGTAACTCAGGTTCAGTTACTTGACTGGGTAATCTCGGCCAAAAGGCCTCCACATCTCGGCCACAGCGCATCTCGGCCTCAGCTCCCACTAGGCCGACAACCGCAGGCCACATTTGCGGTGTCAAAACCTTGGTTAAACTGCAGTCATCATGATAGGCCGGCCTGTGCTCTATAGAGTCGGCCACTTGCGTCTCAGCAAGCCGACCCCACAGCCCAGGCCGCTACGGGCACTTCTGATTATTAATACAAAGGGCTTAGCCTCAGCTCTAGAAGTTTACCCTTGGTAATTCCACCAGGTGAAACTCCTTTCCAGGTGTCCCAAGCCAGCTTACTCAGCTCAGCACAGTGCCACATGGCGAGCATGCAGGAGTAAGAGTCATCCTTGTGACCTCCTTGCATGTCACGCTCTCTGGACCCTGCCCATGCATTGGCTCAGACAACCATATAAAAGGCAGGAAACAGGAGAGAGAAGGGCAAGTGAAAATTCACAAATTACAACCTTAACTCATCTTCCTCACGGTGAAAACTACCAGGTTTACCAGAAAACCTTCTATATACTTACTGTTACCAGTATATAAACTTCTCCATAAATGGCCTTCACTGACTTGGGCGTCGGAGGGTATTACCCGGGGCCATAGATCCTAGGTCCTCTGACCTTGTTCCTTGTGCAGATCAGCCAACACGACAATACGGACAATTGACGGAAAGCTGACGGCGTAACTTCCAATCACACTTATTACTTGGTGATAAATCTGACATCATCAATACATCTAAATTTTTGGACGACTTCTACACCTGTATTTCGTTATCGCTTCTGCATTGCTCTGTGCTACTAAAATCATACAGTGTTACGTGGGCATTTCTCATTGGCTACAACAGAGTGCTGCAGAATCGCGAGGTTCCCTTCACATGTAGCAGAGATAAACAGAGATCTCTCATCCGGCGGGCCCATAACATCCTTTACGAGCCCATGTCCAGGTAGGACTGCCCACGCAATCAGAACCGCCACGTCACGACCAAAAAGTTCAAGATAGACTATGATGGGGGATGTGAGAGAACAATGGAAGTTAGATAACGGACAGATTGTTATTATTGTTACTAAGAAGAAGTCGAAAAAAAGGGAAAGGAAAAAAATGTCCATGGCTTCATGAATCTGCATGCTCATTAATCTTGTGAATAACACACTTTTTTCTATTAAAGAAGTGTTTTTGGATATAAAGGGTCTCTTTTGATTCCAAAAAGTGAACTACTTGAGTTGGAATCACAGGTTAGTCATATTCACAGCTTTGGATCTTTACTTCTTTCTAAGTTCTCTTTTTTTTACCCCAAGTTGATTTTCTGTAAATCTCATGCACTTTCTCGAAATGTTGCTGTTTTCCGGTAAGAGGCTCACTTTAAAGCAGAAAATGTTGTTTTACAAGTTGGTTTTGACAAGATTTCTTCACAGAGCATACTTCTCTCATACTTGAGGTTTTGCATGGCCTATACTTCTGTTCATATGGTTATCCAAATTAGTAATTTACAAAGAAAACACAACTTCCTCTGTTTTTCAAGGAGTTGTTTTGATTGAATGAAATGCCAAGCAGTTTTCTTAGTCTGTGGTGGGGCAAGGAGAATTCACCGACTGAAGACAGAGAATAAAAAGGGATCTATTCTTTTGGCTATTGATTGTTGAAGTCCTTGAGTTTGATAAATTGAAAGATAAATCTTTTGAAGATCCGTTGTTGAAGGCTTTAAGTTTGACAAGTTAAGAAAAAAGGAAATTGAATTCAATCTGCAAAACTGGCGTCTCTTTGTTTTTTTGTGTTGATATTCTAGTATGATTCTTGGTGTTATCTTCATTGCATTTACTAGAGATGAATTTGATTCCGGTTGCCGGGATTCGATTCATACTTCAATGTCTTTGAATATCAAGATTTGCTTTTCTGTGGATCGGTAGTTATGGAGTCAGAGACAAGTTGCGAATTCTGTTTGTTAGCAAGGCCAATTGTGTACTGTAAGGCGGATGCAGCGCATCTTTGTCTTTCATGTGATGCTCGAGTTCATTCAGCTAATACTGTTTCCAGCCGCCATCCAAGAACCCTTCTTTGTGAGTCTTGTACACAGTTCCCAGCTTATGTTAGCTGTGTTCAGCATCAGATGTTTATGTGCCGTGGCTGTGATCGTAGCCAACATGTTCTGTCTTCCCAACACCAGAAAAGGGTGTTAAGTGGTTATGTGGGCTGCCCTTCAGCTAAAGATTTTGCTGCATTATGGGGCTTTGACTTGAATGAATTCGATAGTAGTGCTTTTCAAGATGATAGTGGCATTGGCTACTTTGATGTTCAAATGCAGTCTTTCTCAGAAGGATTTTCATCGGTTTCTGGAGTGTGCTTTGCAGTTGGTACATTGCGTGAAATGGGATCTATCAATGGATGTCATACTAAGGTAGCAGGTGAAACTGAGATGCTATGCAAATTGTTTTTGTATAATTTTGCTGCTTGATAGCTGCTGGTATGAGGGCATTTCTTGCATTCTTCTTCAATCTGGTCTCTCAAATCTTAAACATGTATTGATGTGGTTGCCTTTGTTAAATTAACTTCCGTTTAATTTCTTGTTCAAACCACACTCCTAGAGTTTCCTTCACGTTCAAGAAAAGAAAAGCGTGATTAAGTAGGTGGCTCATTGAATGATTTTGCATAAGTTGCAGTTACTTTCTTCTTTGGAAATTTGAAACTTGATTTTTTGTTATACTTCAATGGGTGTTTTAGTAATGCATTTGGTTACAGTTAATACAAATAACAGCTTCAGGTTGCAAGTAAGTGAGCTGTATCCTTTGAGCATATATTCTTGTTCAGACAAAGAAAGAATTATTAGGACCATGCTTGTCTCTTTTTAACTTATTTACCTGTCATGCACTAGTAGAGGATGGGTCTTGGAACAACTGGTAAGGTAGCGTACATCAGATCGCGAAGCGATCTGGCCTCTCCCCGGGTCCTGCACAAGCGCAGGAGCCTAGTGGACCGGGAACGCCCTTTTTACCTCTCATGCACTGAGTCCACCATTTCTTTCGCCTTCCTCGGAATATTTGGGAGTTCTCCACAACACTGCTTTGTCTAGTTTTTTGCAATTATATAACGAATACTAGTCTTTAAGTTTTCTTTTACCTTGGGAGTGCCAAGTGAATTAGTAACCCAGAGAAAATTGTAGAGAAACAAAGAGACTAGTTGTGATTGATGTACTCTCTGTCCCTTAATTGGAAATGCATTTGCCAAGATTTAAATTAGTTCGGGGATAGGAATTCATACACTTCACTAATTTTAGATTTGCACGTACAGGATAGAACATTGTTTAAGCCATTAAATGATGTCAAATGATGTGTTAAAGATAGAATCGAAGAGCATTTCCTAAGGACTACTGTGACCTTATTGAATATTGTTTCTGTAAATTATGTTTCCAGTGTCTTTTCCATACCCCGCCATAGGCGGGAGCCTCTATGGCAATGTGATAATGTTGTAATGTTTTCAGTGTGTTTTGAGAGCCAAAGAGCGAAAGGCTACAAATTGTATCCTGCAGCAGATTCTTGACTTGACAAGGCTTCAGCTAAAGGAGGATGATTCAACTTCTTTTCTGACAGACAAAGAAGAACCTGTTGTATCTTCATTCGAGTATAGCGAGCATGATGATCTTGGTCAGCATTTGCAACATTCCCTTTTTCTTGGTTCTGACATTCAGTGTTTAGGCAGCTCTGATGGACAGCCTACTACAGAGTCTTTTACATATGGATTCTCACAGCTTGATGGTGACTCCCTATGGCAATTTAAAGGTCCCTGTCACGATGGCCAGGTTTTGTACAATATTCCATGAATGCTGATTGAAGATTAACCATGTTATTCCAATTGAATACTCTGTCTAGGAAGATAAAGCTGTGGTAAACAAGGAAGTAATGTAATGCTATTTTGTTGACCAGTCCGTTTAAATGTATACTATGTAGTGTTGCATTCTTTTTTCCTTTTTTTTCCCCTTTCTTTCCTTTCTTTTTGCTGTGTAAAGGACACTACTTTGTGCATGTTGTCAAATTTCCATAGCTAGTTTTATCTCAATGCTATTAGAGAAGAGGGGATCAGGGTGAGAATGTTGAAACTTCTCTTACAAATTTTGCAGCAAGGGCCTCAAGATAATCAAGAGCTTGGAGTTTGTGATGGTCTAGAATGCTTCAAGGACTTTAGCATGCGCGACATTGACATGGCATTTGAAAACACTGAAGACCTCTTTGGAGCTGATCAAGAGCTTCGAACATCTCCTGCTGATGGTCAAGATTTGTTTTCTTCCTCTATGGAGAAGGATTTGTCAGTAGGCAATTCAGATAACATCTATGAAAAATCACTTCAGGTATACCTCTCTACTCTGCTTTTGTTTTTCTCTTGATAATGGTCAGATGGGCCTTTTGAACAATATCCCAACCATTGTCTTGTTTAGAAATATTTCTAACTTTAGCAAGTTAGGAAGATATAAAGATTCTTTGGAAGATTGCAACTGAAGAACTCAGAGGATGAAAGAACATCCAGCTTAATCTTTATTCCAAGTGTGATGTAATATATATACATTGAAGAGAGATGATAAATTACTAACGGCTATTTTTCCATCTAATCATCCATTAGATGATACAGTCATAGGTACTACATCGGCTATGACATATATTACAATTATTTTATACACTCTTCCTCAAGCTTGGTATATACATTAATACAACCAAGCTTGGATAACAACTTATGAAATAGCCTATGAGATACATACTTAGTTAAAATATCCGTAACCTGATCTGAGGAGGAAATGTGTTGAATGGGTAGAGTTTGATCCTCAAGTCTTTCTCTAATAAAGTGCATATCTATTTCCACATGTTTAGTTTTGTCATGATGTATTGGGTTCTTAGCCATATGAATTGCAGAAATGTTGTCACAGTAAGCCTTAATTTGAGAGTTTTACTGGTGTAAATCCTTCAGAACTCTCTTTATCTGTAGTCCCTCACATAAGCCCAAAAACAATGCCCGTAGCTTAGCCTCTGCACTTCTACGTGCCACCACGGATTACTTTTTACTCCTTCAGGTTACAAGATTGTGCCAAAGAAATGTCCCATAACCAGAGGTAGACCTCATGTCCCCTTTTGATCCTCCCCAATCAGAATCCGTAAAGACCTGAATATCTCTCTATTCATGCTTTCCAAACAATAGGCCTTGACCTGGAGCTCCCTTGAGATACCTTAGTATCCTCATAACTGCTTGCAAGTGTATATTAGTAGGTGAATGCATAAATTGACTAACATAACTGACTGAATAGCAAATATCTGGCCTTGTATGTGATAAATAAATCAACTTGCCTATTAATTTTTGATATGAGTGGATATCAAAAAGAATTTTAGTATCCTGAGACTTACCATTCTGAGCCTTGAGTGTACTGCCAGGTTCTAATGGTGTAGAAGCAGGTTTACAGCCAGTCATACCTGTTTCTTGGAGTAAATCCAAGACATATTTTCTTTGTGAGATCACCATACCTGTTTTGCTTCTTCCCACTTCCATCCCTAAGAAATATCTCAGGGGACCGAGGTCCTTGACCTCAAACTCAGTAGCCAAATATTGTTTAACTTGCTTAATGTTCAAACTACAGTTACCAGTTAAAACAATATCATCCACATACACGACTAGAATTGTAACATTTTTCCCTGAATGGTGTACAAATAGTGTGTGATCACTTTGTGCTTGTTTAAACCCATACATAAGCAGTACTCCAGTAAATTTGCTAAACCAGGCCCTTGGGGATTGCTTCAATCCATAAATAGACCTTTTTAACTTACAAACCTTCCCTTCAGTTTCAACGGTTTCAAAACCAGGTGGTATATCCATAAATACTTGTTCCTTTAATTTCCCGTTGATAAAAGCATTTTTAATATCAAGCTAAGTAACCACCCAATCAAGATTAATAGCTAATGAGAAAATGATATTGATTGTATCCAACTTGGCAACAGGAGCAAAAGTTTCAACATAATCAATCCCATATGATAAGGAACAAGTATTTATGGATATAATTCATATGATAAGGGTGAAACCTCTCACAACTTGTCTAGCTTTTATGCTTGTTAAGGGTTACATCTGAATTATATTTCTAAGAAAATACCCACTTACATCCTACTGTGGAGACATTTTTAGGTTTAGGAACTAAGTCCCAGATATTATGTTTGATAAGAGCTAATATTTCCTCCTTGACTGCCAGTTTCCATTGTTCATGACACAATGCTTCTTCAATAGATGTAGGAATCGAATGAGAATCTAAACTTACTGTAAGTACCTTAAAACTAGATTTCAGTTTATCATATGAAACAACCTCATTTAATGGATAGATAGAGGAGGTATAACCCTTATTACTCAAGAACTTATGATACTTTGTATATTCTCGGGTTCCTTTCCTTATAGCAATGGGTAAATCAGTTTCATGAGGAACCTGAAGGTTGGAGTCAAATTCATTTATCATATGAGAATTATTATAGTGAGTAAGCTCAGTGGATGTATTAGATTGAGATACCTGATCTTTCCTTCTTCTGTATACATGAGTTATAGGTAACTGAGCCCTTTCCTGTCTGCTATTCATTTCTTCTTCTAGATGAATGTCACCATAATGAGTGTTCTCTTCAAATAACTTTGTCCCTGTAGTTTGTGTTAGAGGAGTTGTCCACTGGTGACACATCAATGATACTCCAATAATTTTCCTGCTCACTATTCACATTGCTTGACACAGAAGGTGAGTAATATGGAGAATTTTCATCAAAACTAATATCTAGAGTAATGTAAAATTTTCTAGTACTAGGACAAAAACATTTATATCCTTTCTGAGATCCAGAGTAGCCAAGAAACATACATTAATAGACCTCCTATCTAATTTACTTCTAAACTGGGATTGAAGATATACATATGCCACACAACCAAACGTGTTTAGTGGAAGTTCAGATAATAAAAGACAGTGAGGAAACACAACCAGTATTTTATCCCTAGGACTTGCAAACCCAAGTACTCTTAGAAGGCATTCTATTTATCAAGTAGGTGGCTGTGAAAACAGCCTCTCCCCACAAGTATTTAGGGACATTCAATAGAAAACATTATTGATCTAGCAACACCAAGAATATGTCTATGCTTTCTCTCAGCAACCTCATTCTGCTGAGGGGTATAAACATTTGATGTTTGATAATGAATACCTTTTTCTATCAACAAAGAGTTTACTTCTTTGTCTAGGTATTCACTCCCATTATCTGATCTGAAATTTTTCACATTGGTATTAAACTGATTCTGAATAAGATTGATAAACATTTAGAACACTTGGGAGAGCCCAGACTTATGCTTCATTAAATAGACCCAAGTAACCCGTGTATGATCATCCACAAATATAACAAATCATCTGCTTCCATTAACATTTAGGACTCTAGACGGTCCCCAAACATCAGAGTGAACTAGATTAAAAGTCTTACTTCCTTTATACACTTTAGCAGGATACTGAGCCCTTGACTGCACATTCAATACAGTCAAGAGGAATATCATGGAATAGTTCAGGCCTAATCCTTTTTAGGTACAAGAAATTGGGATGACCAAACTTTTTGTGCCGTAACAAGATTAGAGCTATTCTAGAACTGTCTATTCTAGGAACATCCCTACTGTTCATATAAGAATATACACTAGAATTGTAGCGCCCCGACCCGGACAGCGGAATCCAAACCGGTACACCCGTCGTAGCTTACTGAGAAGACTACAAGACGTCTCATCTGCAAAGACAAATGCAGTACCCTTAGCGAACGCTAGCAAGTAACCCGCTTATAAGACATACGGGATCATCACATGGCAAGACATGAGTAATATATAATTCAAGAGAATTGTGGGGCACATGTCTTGTAAACTTTCAAATATACATAAGTGAGTAACGTAATAAAGCAAGTACAGCAATTTACGCGCAAATAACAATTCATTGGCAATCAAATAACATTCACATTCATACCACATTGACTCTCGTGATGCATGTCAAATATGCACTACACTACACATTCACATATGCATGAACGCTTTCTCTTTTGAAACAGTGCAATGCATGTCATAATGTCCGGTCACTTCACATAACTTTATACCCTGTAACGCGCCCCGGCTTATATTTCCATCCCGGTTTACGTTACAGCCAACTTTATACCCTGTAATGCACCTCGGCTTATATTTCCATCCCGATTAGCATTACAGACAACTTTATACCCTGTAACGCGCCCCGGCTTATATTTCCATCCCGGTTTACGTTACAGCCTTTTGTGCCCTACAATGCGCCCCGGCTTAAATTTCCATCCCGGTTTACATTGCAGGTCACCTTCGCAAATCTGTGCCGAAGCACCTTTCTTTTCAAATCAATATGCAAATGCACGTGCTATGATGCAAGACTCCTCATTTCATTCTCATTTCTCATTCTCGTATGCAATTCACATTCATATAAGTCATTCATGTACACATGCGCAAGTACAAACACACACGAGTTTTCACTAACTTACACGTCATCACTTAGGCTTCGACTATCGCGTCAACACTTAGTCATGATCCTAAGATCCATAACCTAAGGCAAATATCCCTAACCATTCCTCGTTGAACTCTCAAACACCTCGCACCTTCATCTCCTAACCCGCCTAAGTCATTCCCCTTGAAACTCGATTCGAGAACCCATCGAAGTCACCGACATTGGTTCACCATCCTAGGTCATGTTCCCAAGACTTATACTACCCTTAATCAGGTCTTAAGAAGTCTCTAAAGTCACCCGAAGACTCCTCGAACTTCCCTCTTCCTTCCTCTATTTTTCCACAAAACTGAAGGACTTCATTCCCTAGCTTCGATCGATCGATGTCCAGCTGAGGACATCGATCTCTCCACTTCGATCGATCGATGTCCATCTGGGGACATCGATCTCTCAACCTGCACCTACATCGATCGATCGATGTCCAACAGAGGACATCGATCTCTCAACTTTACCCACTTCGATCGATCGATGTCCGTCTGGGGACATCGATCTCTCAGCTCACCTATACATCGATCGATCGATGTCCTGCAGAGGACATCGATCTCTGACATCGATCGATCGATGTCCACGTTCCCTCAAAGTTCCATCTGCAAACTTCTGCAGAACCATCATCCAAATGGGTTCCAAACGCATACCAATCCATCCACGCCTAACACCTTGCTAAAATCACAGGCTTAAACTGCAGATTCAACGCTAACAGCATACCATAAAACGATTCAAGCCTACAACGCAATCATCCGACTTCTTCAATCCCCAAAAGCCTCATCCTTTCCTCAACCCACACAATCACGCAATCACATCAAAAAGGGATACCGAGTAGGGATTTGCAGGATTTCACGAAATCAACAATGTCAACAAGTGCTTTCTCATATACGTTGGCCAAATCTTGAAATCAAACACATAGATCATATGCAAATAATCACAAACGAAACTACTACATGGTGATCCAATTTAATAGCAAAATAGGCCGTTTTTCTTTTCACAAATCGTAGGAACTTATAAGAAAGTTACTTGCCTTTGATTACTCGACAGAGAAACGAAGAACGGATGCGGGTTTGATTGATTCCTGGAGGCTATCTTCTTCTTCTACGTGGTTGGAAAAACGGCTAGGGCTAGAGGAAAGGAAGCGTCGATACTTTTCTGTTCTGAGAAGGGAAAACTGACGTTCTGTCAGTTTTTATATGGGAAAAGGGAAAAGTTTGGTGTTTCTAAATTATATCTATTATCTATTTATCTTAAAGGATAAATACTAATATTTATTTCTAAAAATTAAATGCGATTAAATTCCTAGTATTTAACCCTTCATTTAATTCTCATTAATCCTATTATTTAACTCGTAATTAGTACGGTTGACCGTCATTAATTTCCGTGAAGTCCTTCTTTGTCATTTAATTACCCTACGGAGGGTGCGGGGCATAACATTCCACCCCCCTTACAAAAAGTTTCGTCCTCGAAACTGGCGTACCTGATTAAAAGAGGTGTGGATACAGTTCCTTCATTTGATCCTCAAGCTCCCACGTGGCTTCGCGCTCCGTATGGTTACTCCACTGAACTTTGACATACGGAATGACGCGTCGGCGTAGGACTTGATCCTTTCTATCCACAATCTTAATAGGACGCTCTTCATAAGTGACATCTTCTTTCACATCCAATGGTTGAGCTTCAAGGATATGGCTTGGATCCGATACGTATTTTCTTAGTTGAGACACATGAAACACGTTATGGACTTGGGACAAACTCGGAGGTAAGGCTAGACGGTATGCTCCTTCGCCAACTTTGCTAAGTATTTCGTAAGGTCCAATATATCTTGGGCTTAACTTGCCCTTCATTCCGAATCTTGCAACCCCCTTGGTGGGTGAGACCCGTAGATAGACCTTTTCACCTTCCTCAAACTCCAAAGGTCACCTCTTTGTGTCAGCCCAACTCCTACTGCGATCTTGAGCCACTTTGAGCTTCTTTCTTATCACTTTGACCTTTCCAATAGTTTGCTCAACCAACTCGGGTGCAGTGATTGTCCTTTCTCCAACTTCATCCCAACAAACCGGGGATCTGCACTTACGTCCATATAGAGCTTCAAATGGCGCCATGCCAATTGCACTGTGATAGCTATTATTATATGAGAACTCCATTAACTTCAGCATGCTATCCCAGTTCCCTTTAAAATCTAGGGCGCATGCTCTCAACATGTCTTCTAATGTTTGGATGGTTCTCTCGGATTGTCCATCCGTTTGTGGGTGGTATGTGGTACTCATCCTCAGCTCGGTACCCATTGCCTTCTGAAATGCCCTCCAGAATTTAGAGGTAAACTTGGGGTCACGATCCGATACAATGCTGACTGGGACTCCGTGTAGGCTCACAATGTTATCCACATATATATTGGAAAGTTTCTCATACGACGTACCATGTGGCATAGCTATAAAGTGAGCCGTCTTTGTCAATCGGTCTACGATTACCCAAATCATCTCGTTTCCATTTCTGGTCTTGGGTAGTCCCATCACGAAATCCATTGCCACGTGCTCCCACTTCCATTCTGGAATCTCTAGTGGCTTTATCAAACCACCAGGTCGTTGGTGTTCCGCTTTGACTTGTTGGCATATCAAACATCTTTCAACATATGCTGCTATTGACCTTTTCATCCCTATCCACCAATAGTTTCTTCGGAGGTCCTTATACATCTTAGTACTTCCTGGGTGGATAGACATCCTTGAGTTATGCGCTTCTTGGAGTAATTCTGTTCGGAGTTCATCTTTACTTGGCACGCATAACCGGTTTTGAAACCATAGACTTCCATCTTCTCGCAACTGGAAGTCCTTCACTGGTCCTGTGGATACTTTGTCGCGGATTTCTTTCAGTGCTGGGTCCTCGTACTGCGCTTCTTTAATCCGGTCTACCAAGTCTGGGCTGATAGACAAAGCTGTAAGAACATTTGCCACTGAGTCTACCAATTCAAGATCAAATTCCTCTATCTCTCTTTCTAATGGAGATTGTCTCGCGTGGCTAGACTTTCTGCTCAATGCATCTGCCACTCTGTTGGCTTTACCCGGATGGTAGTTGATGGTCAGGTCATAGTCCTTGAGTAATTCCAACCATCTCCTTTGTCTCATGTTCAACTCCTTCTGCGAAAATAGATACTTTAAGCTCTTATGATCTGTGAACACGGCACATTTTTCTCCATATAGATAGTGTCTCCAGATCTTAAGAGCAAATACCACAGCTGCAAGTTCCAAGTCATGCGTCGGGTAATTCTGCTCATATGGCTTCAATTGTCTTGACGCGTACGAGATGACTCGTTCGTTTTGCATCAAGACACACCCTATAACCAGAAAGTGAATTTAGGACTTGCATAAGTATATACAATGCATCAATTGTAATGATGTACATACCTAGTCCTTTCTTGGACGCGTCGCTATAGATCACGAAACCGTCGGTGCCGGAGGGTTGTGCCAACACCGGGACGGTGGTCAATCTCTTCTTGAGCTCAGTAAAGCTCTGCTCGCATTCAGCAGTCCATTCGAACTTAGTCTTCTTCTGTGTAAGTCGACTCAATGGAACTGCTATCGTTGAGAATCCCTCAATGAACTTTCTATAGTAGCCGGCCAAGCCTAGGAAGCTTCTGACTTCGGTCACATTTGTGGGTCTTGGCCATTCAGTGATGGCTTCTATCTTCTTAGGATCCACAGAGATCCCATCTTCCGAAATCACGTGACCGAGAAAGGCTACACTTCTTAGCCAAAATTCACACTTGCTGAATTTGGCATAAAGCTGCTGTTGCCTCAGAATTTGTAACACCACCCTTAAGTGTTCAGCATGTGCTTGCCCATCGGGAGAGTATACCAGGATGTCATCAATGAACACCACCACGAACTGGTCCAACTGTTCTCGAAACACGGTGTTCATCAAGTCCATGAAGGCCGCTGGGGCATTAGTTAATCCAAAAGGCATCACTAAAAATTCATAATGCCCGTATCTAGTCCGAAAAGCGGTCTTAGGGACGTCTCCCGCTTTCACAAGCAACTGATGGTACCCTTGACGAAGATCAATCTTTGAAAACCAACAAGCTCCCTTTAGCTGATCAAATAAATCTTCGATCCTTGGCAAAGGATATTTGTTCTTTATGGTGATCTTATTCAACTCGCGGTAATCTATACACAACCGCATGCTGCCATCTTTCTTCTTCACAAATAATACAGGAGCTCCCCACGGTGATACACTGGGGCGAATTAGCTTTTTGTCTAACAACTCTTGAAGTTGCCCCTTTAGCTCCTTAAGTTCTGCTGGAGCCATTCTGTAGGGTGCCTTAGATATAGGTTCAGCTCCGGGTATCAAATTGATCTCAAACTCCACTTCCCTCGATGGCGGCACTCCTGGCAAATCGTCCGGAAATACATCCTTGAACTCATTGATCACCGGAATTTGATCCATAGAGGGAACCTCCTGCTTCGTATCTACGGCATACACCATATATCCCTCTGCTCCTTTCTGTAAGGCTTTAAAGGCCTTAATCGCTGTCAAGTATATCTTCTTTGGGGCTTTTGTTAACTTGACGTTTCCTTGGACCGTTATTTCATTCATCTCGGAGTCCTTAACGGTCACTTGTTTGAGTTTGCAGTCAATATTGGCATAATTCTTGGTCAGCCAATCCATGCCCAATATTACATCAAAGTCCTTCATCGGAATTGGGACTAGTGTCGCTGAAAATACTTTTCCGTCCAACTCCAACTCACAATCTTTGTACTGGTGGTGAGAAACCAGTACTTGCTCGCCTGCTGCCTGCACCCTAAATAGGTTCTCAAGCCATTCGGGTAAACAGTCGAGCCCTTTGGCGAATCGCTTAGAGATGAAGGAGTGGCTAGCTCCACTATCAAATAACACGTTGGCAGGCACTTTATTAACTAGGATCACACCTAACATGACAGGGTAGCACATAAAGAATTCACATAAAGCACATATTATCATTAACTTAGAAGACTAAAATTCAACTTAAGCTACTATTATTGAACTTAAGTTGTACCTGTCACGACGTTGGCGTCCTCCTGGACTTCAGCGTCTGTCATGGCATGGACTCTTGCATTGGGCCTGCCTCTCTGCTGCGGAGCCGGCCCTGCTCCTGCTTGTGGCTTAGGATTCCATTCTGGGCAGTCCTTGATCCTATGGCCTGGCTTCCCACATCGGAAGCACGCACCAGTTATTTTCCAACATTCGCCCATGTGCCTTTTATGGCAGTGTGGGCATTCTGCAGGTGCTTGACGATCAGGTTGATTTGGCTGCGGTGCCCTTTGAACTGGCCCCGCTTGTCCCTTCCTGGGAATCTTGACCCAACGTTTGGGCCTACTTCCACCTTGCTCCATTCTTGGCCTCTTGCTCGATTCTTCCCTAGCCTCTCTTGGTTGTGACCTACGCATGTCACTCTCCACTCGGTAACATGCGTCCAGCATCTCCTCAAAAGTTTTCAAGCTCGACCCCGCTATTGCAGTCCGTATGCGGGGGTTCAACCCTTCTTCGAATTTCAACATTTTCATCCTGTTGTTTTCCAAAACCAAGGGTGTGAACTTACCCAAGGCGTGGAACCTGTCTGCATAGTCAGAAACAGTCATTCTCCTTTGCTCAAACCTGTCAAATTGCCTCATCTTCTCTAGAAAGTCTTTGAAAGCCTGTACAAACTGACTCCACTGGATAGGAGGAGTCATCTTGGGCAGAATACCGTTCCACCAAGCATTGGCTCTGCCGATCAGTAGTGGGGTGGCTACATCCACCTTCAGCTCTTCAGGCACTTGCACAAGCCTAAAACATTTTTCAATTTCATCTTTCCAAAATCCAGCCACCTCGGGATCCGTGGTACCTTCAAAGTTTGGGGCATGCATCTTGCGCATCTCCCTAATATAGTACCTTATGCCGTGCTGTGGCGGTGCTGGCGCAGGGGATTGTTGCTGTTGTTGCGCCACTCCTTGCGCTATCACTGTGATAGCATCGATTAGCGCCTGGGGTACTAAAACTGGAGGTGGTGGTGGTGGAGGGTTATCGTTGTTCCCATTGCCACCGTTCCCTTGGTTATCACGTCTAGGAGGCATTTTTCTGCAAGATCATACTTATTAGTATCTAGCAGTTCCAAAACAAGTACTTGGGGTCCATAATGTGTTACAAGGGGGAATTCATAAGTTAAAATAAATACGCCTATTGATTACACTTAATCGCGCTCGTACACACACCCATCCCAATCAAACTTAAATCTAAGATTACACACTTAGACTTAAAGATCCACTTATGGTGAACATCATAACTTAAGACTCTACATGTCATAACCTAGGTCTCCGAGGTAGATCTGAAGCCTAGGCTCTGATACCACCTGTAGCGCCCCGACCCGGACAGCAGAATCCGAACCGGTACACCCGTCGTAGCTTACTGAGAAGACTACAAGACGTCTCATCTCTCAAATACACATCATCAATGACGTAAGAGAAATAAGTGCGGAAACATATATCTCGGAAGTCTAAACCATTAATGCAGTACGTCAATGATAACCAAAACCTCAAAAGGGCAACCATAGTAATAACGACTAATCCTCAAACGAATGAATAAACTGAAATAAATAACAACTGTCTCAACTAGCACCCATCACGTCCCTATGTATCCCATTCAGCCCACTCGCCGTCGTCTTCTACAAATATCATGTCGTAGCTAGGCTCATCTGCAAAGACAAAGGCAGTACCCTTAGCGAACGCTAGCAAGTAACCCGCTTATAAGACATACGGGATCATCACATGGCAAGACATGAGTAATATATAATTCAAGAGAATTGTGGGGCACATGTCTTGTAAACTTTCAAATATACATAAGTGAGTAACGTAATAAAGCAAGTACAGCAATTTACGCGCAAATAACAATTCATTGGCAATCAAATAACATTCACATTCATACCACATTGACTCTCGTGATGCATGTCAAATATGCACTACACTACACATTCACATATGCATGAACGCTTTCTCTTTTGAAACAGTGCAATGCATGTCATAATGTCCGGTCACTTCACATAACTTTATACCCTGTAACGCGCCCCGGCTTATATTTCCATTCCGGTTTACGTTACAGCCAACTTTATACCCTGTAATGCACCTCGGCTTATATTTCCATCCCGATTAGCATTACAGACAACTTTATACCCTGTAACGCGCCCCGGCTTATATTTCCATCCCGGTTTACGTTACAGCCTTTTGTGCCCTACAATGCGCCCCGGCTTAAATTTCCATCCCGGTTTACATTGCAGGTCACCTTCGCAAATCTGTGCCGAAGCACCTTTCTTTTCAAATCAATATGCAAATGCATGTGCTATGATGCAAGACTCCTCATTTCATTCTCATTTCTCATTCTCGTATGCAATTCACATTCATATAAGTCATTCATGTACACATGCGCAAGTACAAACACACACGAGTTTTCACTAACTTACACGTCATCACTTAGGCTTCGACTATCGCGTCAACACTTAGTCATGATCCTAAGATCCATAACCTAAGGCAAATATCCCTAACCATTCCTCGTTGAACTCTCAAACACCTCGTACCTTCATCTCCTAACCCGCCTAAGTCATTCCCGTTGAAACTCGATTCGAGAACCCATCGAAGTCACCGACATTGGTTCACCATCCTAGGTCATGTTCCCAAGACTTATACTACCCTTAATCAGGTCTTAAGAAGTCTCTAAAGTCACCCGAAGACTCCTCGAACTTCCCTCTTCCTTCCTCTATTTTTCCACAAAACTGAAGGACTTCATTCCCTAGCTTCGATCGATCGATGTCCAGCTGAGGACATCGATCTCTCCACTTCGATCGATCGATGTCCATCTGGGGACATCGATCTCTCAACCTGCACCTACATCGATCGATCGATGTCCAACAGAGGACATCGATCTCTCAACTTTACCCACTTCGATCGATCGATGTCCGTCTGGGGACATCGATCTCTCAGCTCACCTATACATCGATCGATCGATGTCCTGCAGAGGACATCGATCTCTGACATCGATCGATCGATGTCCACGTTCCCTCAAAGTTCCATCTGCAAACTTCTGCAGAACCATCATCCAAATGGGTTCCAAACGCATACCAATCCATCCACGCCTAACACCTTGCTAAAATCACAGGCTTAAACTGCAGATTCAACGCTAACAGCATACCATACAACGATTCAAGCCTACAACGCAATCATCCGACTTCTTCAATCCCCAAAAGCCTCATCCTTTCCTCAACCCACACAATCACGCAATCACATCAAAAAGGGATACCGGGTAGGGATTTGCAGGATTTCACGAAATCAACAATGTCAACAAGTGCTTTCTCATATACGTTGGCCAAATCTTGAAATAAACACATAGATCATATGCAAATAATCACAAACGAAACTACTGCATGGTGATCCAATTTAATAGCAAAATAGGCCGTTTTTCTTTTCACAAATCGTAGGAACTTATAAGAAAGTTACTTGCCTTTGATTACTCGACAGAGAAACGAAGAACGGATGCGGGTTTGATTGATTCCTGGAGGCTATCTTCTTCTTCTACGTGGTTGGAAAAACGGCTAGGGCTAGAGGAAAGGAAGCGTCGATCCTTTTCTGTTCTGAGAAGGGAAAACTGACGTTCTGTCAGTTTTTATATGGGAAAAGGGAAAAGTTTGGTGTTTCTAAATTATATCTATTATCTATTTATCTTAAAGGATAAATACTAATATTTATTTCTAAAAATTAAATGCGATTAAATTCCTAGTATTTAACCCTTCATTTAATTCTCATTAATCCTATTATTTAACTCGTAATTAGTACGGTTGACCGTCATTAATTTCCGTGAAGTCCTTCTTTGTCATTTAATTACCCTACGGAGGGTGCGGGGCATAACAAGAATAGCTCTCAAAACCCCCTGCTCCAGTTGTTTCCAAAAATTAAAGCTCATCCTGATGATTAGCATTGCCAATCATCTCCTTGGTCACCTTTTCCCTCATTGATTTCTCCTGAAAGCAAGAAGAAGAGGAAGGTAGGAAGTAGCATTTTGTGCGTGAAAAACACAATCCAACAACAATTATTGCTCACTAGCCTTCTGACAGAAATCAAGTTGTAATCCAGTCTAGGCACATACAGGACATGTTTTAATAACAGTTTATTGTTCACTTGAATATTACCATATCCGAGAATATCAATATTATCTCCATTGGCAACTTTCACTTTCTTAGGAGCAATAAAGGATATAAATCACTTAGCAATGATTTATCAAATGTCATATAATTTGTAGCACCAAAATTAATGATCCAAGTTTAGGACTTACCACCTATACCTGTGCTGGCCATGGTGGTCCTAATCTGATCTCTGTGGATGTTAGTTCTCTGACTGTCTAATACTCGAAGCACTACACCAAGTTATGCTTGGGTGAAGGTAGGTTCACTATTATTCCCTGCATCAGCCACAGTGGCCCTAGGAGACCTCCAGAAGTTAGCCTCAGATCTTCAAGAGTTACTTGAATTAGATCTGCTAGTATTTTGCCTCATGTTATTTTGTCTGAAATAGAGTGGTGGTTTTACAGTGGCTTCAGGTCTCCTATAACATTCCTCAATTACGTGCCCATCCTTGTGGTAGTACCTACAGTATTTCTTAGTAAACTTCCTTTGATCATTCTGATCAGATTTGGGAATAGACTTTCTTGCCATGAAGTTAACATCCTTTTTGTTTTCACTATCTTGCATAAAGAGAGCAAAGGACTCAGATGATACCACCCCATCATGACCTTGATATGGCTTTCCTCTTGACGAACTTCAGAAAATACTGAGTTCATAGTGGGGAGATGTTTTGTACTAAGGATCCTACCTCTTACAGCATCAAAATCTTTGTGTAGCCGAGATAAGAACCCGAATAGCCTCCTAGTTTCTTTAATTATTTTATACAGCTGGTCATCAACTGAACATCCCCATTGATAAGTTTCTAAAGAATCAATTTATTGCCAAACTTGAGATAAGTTGCTGTAAAACTTACTCACCATTTGATCCCTTTGTTTTATGTCTTTTAATTAGGTCTCAAGCTCGTACAATTCGGAGATGTTATCTCTTTTTGAGTACATCTCTTTGGTGGCTTTCCAGATAGCAGCAGTCGTGGAATACAACATGAAAGTGTTACTGACTTCTGGAGTCATGGATCCTAGAAGCCATGACATAATCATAGAATTCTCTGCCTGCCAAGTAGGAAACTTCTCATCAGTTTCAACAGGACATACCATTTTTTCAGAAAGATACTCGTTTTTCCCACGTCTTGTGATAAATAATTCTACAGCACGACTCCATGAGAGGTAATTGTTACCATGCAGCTTTTGATTTACAGTGGTAGAGTCAAGAAGTGATTCTGACCCAGCAGTAGAAGAAGAAGACTTCTTGGTATGATGTAACTTCACTTCCTTGATCAGCCATTAGAGCATATAGGATAGTATAAAGAAGTTATAAGGAGAAGAATAAAGATCTGGGAGTATGGAAGAATGTGGTGGATGACTGCAGATGAAGGACGGATGAAGAAGAATGAAAAATGGAGTGGTGGTTGAGTTGAGGACAGATGAAATAAAGGAGAAGGTGAAGAACTTTCTGCAAGGGACTGTGACTGATTTGATTTGGTATTCGGCGTGCAGAGTTAAAACCTCTTTGCGTGTAAGGGAAAAAGTTTGCTGCCTTTAATGAACGTTGGGAAACAGTTTTGATGAAAGCTGAGGAAAAATTGGTAAAATTGTGGCACAGCTGGCGTGTTTTCCCCTATTTTATTCATGCAAACTTAGACACGTGTCCGTGCTAAAGCTTCCTTACTAAAAGCCACGTATTCCACAACAAGCCACGTACGTTTTTGATGGGAATTCTGACGAAGTATGACGGAAGTTTTAACAGAAATGTAAAGCGGTTGTTTGACATAAAAGCCCTTAAAAGTTCTTTTAATGTATATCCAATTTTGTCTCGTCCGAAATCCTTTTTCTTCCTTCTTTCTTCCGTCTATCTTTCTCCAGAAGATGGATTCCCAGACGATCAGTGTTGCAAGCCTTCTCCAGTTGAACAGACTTGCTGTAGAAGATGTTTGAAGAGACTTGCTGCTGAAGATGTTTGAAGTCATGTTGTAGAAGATATTTGAAGAGACTTAAAGTTCTTCGCAAGTGTTTAAGAACAGAAGGTACTTCTCCAATGAAGGGTCCTCGTTTTGTTTGAAGATTTTGACTGACAGTAGCTAGAGAATTGAAATGTGTATAGTTCAGTTGATACAGAGTTTTTTTTTTCTTCTCTCGTTTCTGCTTCCTTGCTCTGATACCATATAGCAATTTAGGAAGATATAAAGATTCCTTGGAAGATTGCAAATGAAGAACTCAGAGGATGTTTTATTCCCAGTGTGATGTAATATATATACATTGAAGAGAGATGATAAATTACTAACGGCTATTTTTCCATCTAATCATCCAGTAGATGATACAGTCATAGGTACTACAACGGCTATAACATATATTACAATTACTTTCTACACTAACAGTACTTTTTCTTCAATCCTGACAGGACACAATTTGGCTTAGTTCTGAGAGCAGTTCTAGCAGACAGAATCAGTCTTATAATTGTTGTGATTTGAAGAGTGCAGCTATGGAGTCTAAGGAAAAAGTGACAATGAGACACAAACAAAAGAAGCAAATCAGAAGGTATGTCTTGCCTTTTAATCCTTGACTACCACCACCAGTTAGTCATCTGCGTAAACTCCAGCCCGTGCGTAAATGCATCCTGCCCATGTGCGATCTAAGAAAACACAGGGAAATAGATGCACACTCACCTTATATTTTTTTATGCACACATGTTTCCACGACTAATATATGTGTATTGTAAAGTTAAACTCTTTATTCATAAGCTATTTTTGCTGAGTATAAGAAAGAAAAGCAAGGACAGTACATGACTCAAAGAGCTAAATCCGAGATGAAAAGGATGTTGGCAGATGGAATCGCTGTGGTAAGAAGGCCATGAGGGAGAAGCTGTTAATATGTGTTAAAGCTTTTCAAAGCCTCTGTGCACGGCGCACGTGTTGTATCATGTTGTTACGTTAATAGTAAAGAAGATTTGCCAAATGAAATCTCTGACTTTGTCTATTCGATCAATTCCATTTATAGTAAATACAATAGACATTTGATGCTAAATCTCTTGCCTAATTTGATGCTAAAAAGATAAATACAAATCTTATCATATATATCTATATTTTATCTACATGATAAAACTAACCAATAAGAAATATTTGATTAGATTAGATATCTACAATCATATCCACAATCTCTATCTTGCATTGTGATCGACAGGTCGGCCCTGGTTAGCCTCGGCAGCCAGGTAGCCAGCCTTAGCATGTCAGTCCAATATCAGCGCAGCCTGGGCAGATAAGCCCAAGGTCAGTTCAGCTTGGGCAGGTCACGTCAGCTCGGCAAGTCAGGTCCCCTCTCAAGTTGGCTCGTGAATGTGGGAAACGCCCAACTTGGACAACACGAAGCAAAAATCGTGAGCGCCAAGAGACTTAGTAAGGATATCTGCATATTTGGCTGGGAGTTTCTTGATGCGATGCCCGCAGTCAAGGTCAATCGAAGGAGGCGAGGGAGGAGGTGCAAGGTCAGCTCGGGCGATGGTGTGGTTTTGGCAGAGGAAGATGAAGGATTAGTCGTTGGTGGTTCCGGAGGTGAGGCGATGGGTTATTGGTCGATGGTGGATTCATCATCTGGTAAAGGGTCAGTAGAAGGCAGTGGAGGTATAGAGGACGGGTTATTGTTACTTGCAAACGAACAAGTGGTCTCGACGAAGATGACATTCCGGGAGACGAAAAAAATTCATGATTGTCTAAATCATACACAGTCCATCCTTTCTTTCTAGAGGGATAGCCGACCATGATACATTTGCGACTTCGTGGTTGAAATTTATCACCATGCCATTGATCATTGTGGACATAGCATAGACTCCCGAAGACGCGAAGATGAGTGTAATTTGGTGTTTTGCCGAATAAAATTTCATACGGTGTCTTGCCGTGGAGTAAAGTAGAGGGAGTGCGATTGATTAGATAGCCCGCAGTAAGTACGCACTCGCTCGAGAAGGTTATGGGTAAATTGACTTTGAAGCGAAGCGTGCGTGCCACATTAAGAATATGCCAATGTTCACGTTCTACTTTTCTATTCTGCTGTGTAGTGTGTCTAATGGATGTATGATTTATTACACCTTGGTCAGCGAAGAAAGAACTTAGTGGTTTTTTTAGATTTTGTAGTCATTATTCTAAAAATAATTAATTCAAATTAATATTAAGTCTGTATTTATATCATATATCTTAATTCTATACTTTGTTAATATGGGATTAGATGTTACGTTTATTCAAGATATTCTTTATGCAATATGGGCTGAACCAATTAGTAAACTCCCACAAATTACAAATTAGTACATATCATGGTTTGAGTAAATTCTGTTGATCACACTGAATCTAATACTCATTTCCTGTTAAAAATATTAACCTAGTTTTTATTTTAAATTGTCCTAAAATACCGTCTAGTTTTTGAAACTATGAATATATTACTAGTCAAAGTTTCTATTTTACACTTTCAATTAACTCTTACATGGTTTTTTTTTAATTTACATCCATTAACCAACTAAAGGTAGAATACGAATAATGATCAAAATAATTTTACTCCTTTTAATTATATTTGAATCAAACTTGAACAATTTTTTTTAAAAAAATAAATTAGGACAATTTTAAGACAGAGGGAGTATTGGTTCTTTTTTTTAAAAAAAAATTATACTTGTGAAGAACAGAGCAAATTTTGGCAATATGCAAACATCATAGGCAAAATGCAAATCCTCTAAAAAATAGTCCTCCACATGCACACTTCCATTTGTTATTATTTATCTATTTTTTATTTTTTATTTTTCTTGAGGGTTGGACCGTTAACGAAGAGAATCAACGTGCCACAAGCCATGTTCCTTTCCTAGAAGATTAAGAATTTTTAGATATGTTAGTTGATGTATAAGTTCCAATAGTATATAAATATATTTTTCTCGGAATCATTTAATTGACGAGTAGGTATTTTTACCTGAAGGTTAGTCAAATTTTCTCGAATTATTATATGATTCAAAAGTTATTGGTAGATCTTTGATATTCTTAAAGTAATTTACTTCCATCACTCATAGTGGGGGACAAGTGAAGCGGGTGGGTAGGAAGAAAATAAAATTTAGATATGAAAAATGTGCTCTTGTTAGAGGAGTTCAAGTTCATCGTGTATCGATCTAAAAACGTAGTTCAGTTAGTATTCAAGTAGTAAATTATGACAAGAAGTTTACGGTGTTCTACCAATTCATATGTACTTACATTATTCAGTTTCCAGTTTCATATTATTTATGCCGAACTTGTGTTTTTTAAGAATATATGCATTTATGGGCTAGTGGTAGGGCTGTAAACGAGCCGAACGAACCGAGTTTTGCGTTGTTCAAGCTCTGTTCATTTAACTTAGCGAACGAGCCGAGCTTGTTCGTTTATTTAAACGAACATATTTAATTGTTCAAGCTTGGTTCGTTTAACTCACAAACAACATTAACGAGCCGAACACCTTAAACGAACGGTGCACTTACCGAGTTCGAACAGAAAAAAGATGTTCAAGCTCTGTTCATTAACCTTTTATCCGAACCGAGCTCGAGCTCGAACCAAACGAGCCAAACAACCGAATGGTTTGGTTCATTTACATCCCTAACTAGTGGAGAGTAAAAGCTTCAAGTATTTTATTTTTATTTTTTTGATTTGCCCAAGCTTGTTTCTTACATTTGGACGACAAACAAACATTCTCGTAAAATTATTGAAGGAGCTAAACCCCAAATAGAAACAAATGTGATTTAATTGATTACATTTAAGCTGAAAATATACAAACAAAACTACAAAATTGGTTAGGAGAGAAAAAAAACCCTGAAGAATTAGGACTTGTGATGTAGCCTACATGCTACATCTATCATTTTCTATAAATCTATTTTTAGCTTCTTCATCCATCCCTATTTTTTAGCTATCATCAAAGGAAGTAATATCTTGCAAGCTGGCTTAACAACCTATGACGTGACCAAAAAGTGTTTGCTTAAATAAATGTCTGATATTCATGGCCTTCACCAAACATAAAAATGAAAATGGGTTTTGATTGGATAAAACAAATGCAAAAAGTCAGTTAGTTAAAGTTGTAATGAAGAAGCAAACCATCTAAAATCATCATGAAGCTTTGGTTCCCCTCTCCCTAACTTCTCTACTGTCTATTCAATCTCACGCAACACAAATTTTGTCTTAAGGACCCAAAACCACCAACACTTACATACAACTTCCCAACTAAGCAACTTCGCTCACAAAGAAAGGTTCATGAGAACCCCTATATATGAAGGATATATGGGAGATAGGAACCATGAAAATATGACTTTAGCAAATTTCTTCTTTATGTCACTCTGATGCTCCAAATATCCGTTACGGTTCTAACATATATGTCTTTGATAACAATGTGACGAATGATTATAAGACCAAGAAACCCTGCTCATGACTATGCAAAAGAGGAGAAGCAGTACTAGGATCGTGAGCAAGCTGGTGGATTAGGTTCTGTTGCTGCTGGTGCTTTTGCCTTGGTAAGTTCTTTAATGTAAATTTAAATATGACGTTATGACAATTTTTTATTTTATTTATCGTCATTACCTAGTAAACTTATTCCAGACTCTAGCGATAGCTTTTTCGTCGTCGAGATACACTGGATAAGGTTGTTGTTGTACCCAGTAAACTTAATCAAAATAGTCCTCTAGTCTAAGATGAAGACAGAGAAAACGATGCCCCGTGCATTGTTTATATCAATTATCTTCATCCATCCGATAAACCGGAGGGGAGTATTCCTTGATTAAAGAACTGAGAAAATCTTGTGAATAAAGGAAGTGAAACTGTTTTGTTTTCTTGTTGCATGTCAAAACTTCCGGATGAGGAAGAATATGAGGTAGAATATGAGGTCTCCAATCACGCGACGCCACGTGTACAAAAGGACTGCAAAACTTCTGGTATAAAACATTGGACTTCTTAAATTACGAATAAGTAAGAGGATTTACCTTACAATTTTTGGGATGGAGCTACACGGGTTGGAGTGGGGTATTGGCCGTTTGCAGCTTTTTATCAAGTGTTTCAGTTACGTTCTATAGAGTTGGAACACTGAAGATCCTAGAGTTGATTGTATGAACTTGCGTATGTTATGTTATATTCACTGAATATTCCTTAATTTCTTAGTACTCGTCGAAAGTTTCAAGGCCACGTATTACGGACCAAAAGGAGTATACAATTGAAAAGAAAAAAAATGATATTTTGTATCTATAATTATAGCCGTTGTGACTACATAGAAACATAATTTCTTAATTCTCATTGGATATCTATAACTTATAAATTAATTTGTTACATTTTTTACATAATATGATGACAACATTCACATATAACTTCTCTATTCTTAGTGCTCTGTAATTTAGTTATTTTGTTAGATTTTTTATACAATTGATGGCAGCGGTCACAATAACTTCTCAATTCTTACACCTACAACTTAGTTGTTCTATTACGTTTTTGACATAATTGATGCATGAGATTCACTTGGTGACAGAAATTAGACACGTAAATCTCACGAGTTCTTTTTTCTTACCTAAAAACATATAAGTTATCAAAATCAATCCTATTAAATTTAACACTCCTCTTTCAAAACGTGAATACAAAAATCATCAAACCCGAAACAGAAAATGCTTTAGAAAAGCTTCGATTAAACATTGAATTTTAGAAACACAGAAGATTTCACGAATGAAATTGAAACACAGAAGATTTCACGAATGAAATTGAGCACGAGAGTTTAATTTCATTATGTTACTCTTTGGCATCTTCACTAGTCTTTTGTACTTCAGATTGTGAGAATGTCTGCAAACGTTTTATTAAAATAAAATTGGTCTGTGATATTTTTTTTAGGTTAGAAAAAAGAACGTGTGAGACTCGCGTTTCTAATTTCTGTTACCAAGTGAACGTCGGGTATCAATCGTATCAAAAATGTAATAAAACTACTAGGTTGTGGGTACACAATAAGAATTGAGAAGTTATGGATGAATTCTGTCCACAATTGTGTCAAAAACGTAAAACAACTAAGTTGTAGGTACACATTGAGAATTAAGAATTTGTAGATTAACGTTGCCATCAATTGTGTCAAAAAACGTGACAAAACAAATTAAAGTTATAAATGTGTAATGACAATTAAAAAGTTATGTTGTAATATAGACACGACGTCTGAGATTATGTGCACAACGTGTCATTGATGAACAATTCAACTACATACAGATACTTACATTGAAAACCGAAAATGGCAAATATTAAGCATTTCTATAATCATTGAACAATTCAACTATATATATATCTATATATATATATATATATATATATATATATATATATATATATATAAAATTAAACACCTAGCACAGCTTTTAAGTGAATCAATTAATAGTTATGATGTATATATAATTGTCAGATCTAAATCAACTTATGATGATTACCAAAATAATAGAACGCTTTTTTTTACAGTAAAGATACTACAAGAAGTCCTTGTGCTGTTCTTAAAATAAAATGAAGTCGGTAATAGCATACAACTTATAGCGACGTGTAGATTAATACCACCAACATAAATAATCTAAATCAGATAATACAAAGCCTTTTAGAGTATTTCAAACAAACATGATAGCTATTTTTTCCCCTCTAAAACATCAATGAGTTGTCTGTCAATATGGTGACTTATAAATCACGGATTTGGATAACTCTTTCTCTGACTCATCTTATAACTTTTTTTAATAAGAATGTCAAGTATACTTTATTTTTTTTATAAATGCGACATAATTCTATAAATAAAAATAAAAAGTGGAATAGGAAAGAGCTAAGATATCTTTACCTGCATACCAATGGACACACGCGGATGTGGCTTAATAAAAGTGTAAAAGATCAACTTAACCATTAACTTATAGAAAAAATAAAGAACAAGCACAAATTAACAAAATTTCTTAGGAAAACCATGCACTTGTGAACTTAGTTAATAAATAGCGAGGCAACCACTTAAAAATTAATGGAAACAAAGAACCACTTAATATTTAATTGAAGAGCTCTTAACTGGACGCGTCATTATATCTTAAGAAACAAAGAACACGACTTTAGTGGAGTTATTACTCCTCCAGAAATTTTATTGTGTTCATTGATCAACTAGTCGCCCAATAAAATGATGACAAATAAGTTTTATCTACATGCAAGCAAGGGGGTGATTAGCCAAAACAAGGGGTCCATAAATTTTCTACACATTTCATTGGTCCATGACCAACTAATCATACTTGGTCATTGATCATTGTAAAATTTGTGATTACTCCTTCTAGTATAGTGAATAAGAGTTCCCATCCAGTGCTTTTATCAGGGTTGTATGTTTCATATATTTTTCTACAAGCTTTGGTTGTCCTTATCTATATTTTGCTCATTATTCTGTATATCTTTTTCTCAAATTCTGTATGTTTTTTAAAATGTTCATCGGTAATTTGTTTTGTCTATTTTTGTCTTTAATGTTAATTTTATGTATCTTTGTTCTCGTCACTTTCACTAATTACTTACGAATAAATTTCATATATATATATATATATATATATATATATATATATGTATGTATGTATGTAACACTAGCTAGTGGATACTTATTTTAAATTTGCGGTCTCGTAATATGTGATATGTACAGAATAAATGAAAGGTTTAACACTAACTTATGGTACCAAATTTTCTCCAACTGTTTTCAGTGCCGCCGCTCACCATCAAGAAAAACATCAGACCGGATTTGCTACAACCAACATCCTTCCTCTACTTATACTGTTTGAGCTCGGTTTATAATTAACTAATAAAATAAAAATAAATAAAAAATTAAACCAAACTCGGTTTAAGCTTTCTAACAAACTACCAGTGATATGGTTTAAGCTTTCTAAAAAATTACCAGTGATATCTTTGTTGTAGCATATCCGAACTGGAAACACACATGCACCACTATTCAATCTCTCTTCCAACTTCTATTTTATTCTATATCACATTATATGAGATCGTTCTATGTGTATTAAAATGATGTCAAACTAATACACGTAATAAAAGATGAGATAAAAATGAAATGTAAGCGGCCAGTATCTATTTGCTGCGATCGAGAAAAGTACCTTGATGGTGTCAATTTTCGCCATAGGAGAGCTCTTGGAATAATCAACATCGTAGGACTAAGTGCAACCTTTAGCCACAAACCTTGCTTTGTATCATCCAATTGTACCACCCACCTTGTACTTTATCATAAACATCCATCGACACTCGACTGGTCTTTTCCTTCTCAATAGTATATACTTCTCCCATGTTTCGGTTTTTTCTAGGCATCTATCTTGGTTTTAATCGCCTGCCACCATTCTGCTTTCTCACTGGCCTCCTAAGCTGTCTTTGGAATGGATTCTGAATAAAGTGAAGTTATTAGCACCTTTGCACTTTCTACAACTCTCTCTGGCCATATTAACTGGACATCTCAAAGATCGGGACTCTCGTTTCAGGTGAGTACCTTTCTGGTAGTACACCTCTATTATTTTCTTGCAGAAGAACACGTACCTATTGCTCAGTCGTATCATCAGTAGTATCAACATTATGTAAAACAGGACGCTCTTCACCAGTATATACGACATTTACCTCTTGTTGGACATCCAAAAACTGAGACTCGTCGGTAGTGGGAAGTAGTGCTTTGGCCCTTCCTTTATTGGGTGAGGTCTGCTCGATGGCGCCACCTGCGTTCTCTGTTTGGACAATCTCCAGACACCTAGGACTATGAAACCAATCTAGTGACTCACCCACTAGCTCCCCCTGAGTCATAGGCTTGGTAGCAAAGTAGTACTCAGTCTCCAAGTATACACAATCGATGGTTGCATGGATCTGATGAGTAGCAGGATTATAAAACCGGTAACCTTTCTGGTGGGAGGCGTATCCGACAAACACACACACTTTCCTACACGGGGATCTAGTTTCGAGTGTTCGTATTTTTGGATACGTAAGAATACTAATCAACTAAAGATTCATGGTGGAATTGTAAACACTGACGGAATCAATGTCTGAGTGGCTAATATTAGTGATGGGATTTTGTGTTCAAGTATTTCTGTTGAGATTTGGTTTAAGAGACAAAACAAAGCGGCAACAGCTTCAGGCCAAAAGTGTTGGGGGACATGAGATTCGAGCGTCATGGCTCAGGTCATTTCAAGGAAGATACGAATTTGTCTCTCAATACCCTATTTTGTTATGGCGTATTTGGACAGGTCTGCCTCATTTACATACTTTCTACAATTGTCGGAACGAAAGGTTTGGATTTTTTTTTTGTTATATTGAGTTTGGACCATGTTGAAGAAATTTTTAGGAACTGCAGATTTGATTTTCAATAAATATACCCATCGATGAACATCATATAGTATTAGAAATGCATTGATGAAAAGATACGGTTAACGTGTGTATTATTCAATTGGAAAGCAGTTCAGTGACTTTTGCCCGGGCACATGTTTCACAAGGAATATGAGAAATTTTATTGGTGGAAATAAAAATTTAAGATAACCGAACGAGGAATGACCTAAACGTCAATTCCATAGCCACAGTTGCTTGTTGACTGTCTCGCGAGCAAGATTGGACCGACCCTGTTAATTGATCTCGTTAGCCTAGTACAAGCCTCCTCCCTCAGTGTTACGCTCACTGATCTTCTTCGTATGAATATCCTGGAAGAGTCAAAATTCAGGTACATGAGTACAACGCAGTTGAGGTCCTTTGTGATTTGACTGATCGATAATATTTTAGAAGACAATGATGAAATATATAGACAACTATTTAACTTCAATGGGGGGGAAAATAATGGACCCCCTCCTTGAACCGGTATTAACTCTCCAATAACAGTTTTTATATAGGTTTTGTGGCTGTCAAGAGATGGGTGAAATCTCAAAGGTCGTAGGTCATGATGTCGATGGCTCCATAGTCAAAGATCCACTCATGGCTTTTGTCTAGGCATATATAGAAGGTGGAGTTTGTGTGGTGGGCTTGCGGTAATCTTCTAGGTTCTGTGGTCATTTTTGGGATTTTGTTAAAGTTGTGAGGTCTATCTGTAATTATTTAAAGTTTTGGAGGTAAATTTGTGATTTTTGAAAGTTTAGGGGTTAGTTCGGTGTTTTTGGGGAAAAAATTTGGGGGTGAAAGTATATTTTCGGGAATTTAAGGGTAAGATGTATATTTTCGAGAAAAAACTGTAGAAGCTGGGGGGATAATTAGATATTCACTTAAATGAAAAGATTGGGGTTCGGGATTTAAATCCTCAACCCTACCTCCTCTGATTCTAGCCACCTCCCTTGGTCTGACGCTTTCATGCTCTGTCTGTTTCCCTCTCCCACCTCAACCAGAGGCCATCGCTGCCACCATGGCTTCCACTTCCACCATTTGTGCCTTCAATGCTTGTTGTCGTGAAATAAGATTCTCCATGAGAAGCTATATTTCACACCATGAACCATTTTCCCTACTGCCACAACCCGATTTTGGAAGGTTGAAGCCACCACTGTCGCTGGTGACCTCCGGGTTTTCCACATTGATGGATCCTCTTTCTTTTATCCCCGATGATGTGTTCTTTGTTACGAGATGCTATGTCTGTCTGCTATGTGTTGGTGTCGAATTGGTCTTCCCCAAGCCGGTGATAAGCGTGACGGGTGGTAAGATGTGAATTAGATCAAATTCTTACCAGAATTTGTGAAAAAAATAAAATGATGAATGATTTGCACAAAGAGGAAAATTGCTTCGGCAGAATTTCTGCAATTTATTTTTGCTTTTTCCTTTTGCCTTCTTTCACAAAGAGGAAAATTGCTTCGGCAGAATTTCTGCAATTTGTTTTTGCTTTTTTCCTTTTGCCTTCTTTTTTTTGTTTTCCCCTTTTTTTCTCTCTTTTTCCCTAGACTACAGACCGTAGTGGACATGCAAAAAAGAAAAATTTCCAAAGAGTCAACAATTTGATTTTGAAGACAGTTTCTAAGTTCCGTCCTCTTGATTGAACTTTTGGTGATTTCAGCTGTACTTGATAGGCTTGGCACTGTGGCATGTTTTGGTTTGGTATCTGGAGTTTTTAGTGGTTTGGTTTGATGATGGCTCTGACGAGAAATTTGTTTCTGAGTTTTCAGGAATCAATCTTTTCCGATACCATATTTAGAATTTGTGAATGAAAAAAAAATCTTATTTCCATTACCTTTGAATGTATACAGTTCCTCTTATGTATAATACAAAGTCTACTTCTAACTATAGAATGAAATCAATCACAATATATTAACTAAAAGAATATTCTAATCCCTTAATTTGCGTGGCTTGATTTTCTCCATTTGATTTGTTTCTTTGTCAACACAAATATATGGCTAAGAGAGTTTCATAATAATTAATGATTAACTATTAAATGTTATACTAATTAAGTGTTAACTTGGTGAGGACCATATGTTTAAATAGAGAATCATATATGTTATTAATTCCATCCGTCATGATCCTATCAATTAATTATCAATTACTAAGATGATGAGTAATAGAAAATGTAATAGAAAATATAATTGACTTTGTCGTTCATAAACCTTATGTATACAAATTGGAACTATGGTGAAAATGAGGGCCTACCTACACCTGCAGTTGTAGCGGAGCATAATTTTCCCGCTCAAAAGCGCTTTCATTTAAGCTCAAATGACCATAACACCCTTACAGTCGACGTCAACAATCGTAGATATCCAGGGCATATTAGAGAGTACCAGCATCAGCTACCTTATACCGTTAAGCTCAGTTTCTGTCACTATAAATTTTCCCATTTCCGCTTTCTCTCTCTCTACACCCACCGCTTATCTCTCCTTCCTTCCATGGTTTCTTCAGGTACCAGCTTCTCTCCATTCTATTTCAGCTTTTACAGTTTGAAATTGTGTTGTTATAATCGTAAAGAAGGTCAGCGTAGTGCATAAAATTTTCGATTTTAGCTTTTTAGCAGATCTTTTGTTTAATTGTTTCAGAAATTTGTGAATGTGGAATTTCTTTCAGCGCTTGTAAAGAATGCCGGCGTAGTGTGTCCAATCTCCGACTCTAGATTTATTTAACGGAATTTCAGTTGAATTGACTAAAGATTTTCAAAAAAGTTGTTAATTTGTTGATTTTTTTCTCAGGGAGGAGGAGCTGAACTGCTGAAGCTTGAAATTGAATCCTAATTCTTTCTATTAGAAAGGACATTTCACCACTTGAGTTTCGTTTTCCAATGAAAATCTTCGTCAATTTATAGAAATTATGCATTTTTGGAAAATTAACATTGAAAATTTGTTTATTATTTTAGCTGAAGATTCTGAATTGAGAAATGGAGAAACGACCACCACTGTCGGCGGAGGAATACGGTGCAATGGAGCTGGACGCGATGATGCCGTCACGCTCGCTTCAGAAGGAGTGGTTGATGGACCTGTACCACCATCAGGATCTCACGGACCGTCACTCTGCCGTGCTTTCACTTCTAAAAGATACCACAAAGCAAGTCCAAGATCTTCGCCAAGAGAACATCAATCTTAAGATGTTCAACGCGGATTTAACCAACCGCCTCTCGTTGCTGCTCGGAGACACGTCTTCGGACGTCAATACTGCGTGGTTTCGGTACAGGGGTATGAGTTTGGGTCCGGATTTAAAGGTGGATGAGGTTTTGAAAGGTTTAGGCATGATGAACTTGGGGACTGCTGAAAATAGAGGTTCTGGTTGGGAAACACCTCTGGCAGACAGCCCCACTAGCGTTATGGATTCGGGACGGGATGAAAGTAATGCGGATCGTGCTTCCTTGCCAAAAAGCATCTCTGTCCGGTCTGATGGCTACCCAAAAACGCTTCAGTCTTGCAGTGGAAGCAGGGAAGGCCGAATTTTTAAGGTACTAGCTGGACCAAAACCTGTAGTGAAGCATATTTATTGTTTTATGTGTTTGAATATAATTTAGTACTTTCATTATGAATGAAATTTACATATAATTATCTTTTCACCAAGTATAATTTTGTTTCAGTTTTCAAGTTTGAATGGTTCTTGGATAATCAGAAAAATTTGGCTAGAAAAAGGGTGGATACATATACAAGTAATATGTAGAAATTTGGTTTTGATCTACCGATTTTCAGAGGGAAATTAGCGTATTAAAGGTAGTAGCTTCTATCTTGTTTGAACCAATGTTAAGAAATTCTCCCCTGCTGCTAATCTGAAGTTACAGGGAAGCATGTTGGACAGTAAGATCACTCTGATTTTACGTCATGTGGTAACACTTTTCCGTGAATGGTTGTTACGAGAGAGATTTTTTAAAATATTGTAGTTATATTTAAAAACATTTCTAAATAAAGGACCAATTGAAAAAATTTCTAAAACAATAAAAACTCATATTTTTCCACTTTTTTCTTTTTCTTTTTTAATTTGTTTCCCCCTTTGCCTCCTTTCCCATCAGAAAGTCTCCCGCCGCTGCCCCTTCCCATTTCCTCCTCCCATTGCCGGCTGCCAAACTCTCCCAACCATTTCAATTCAGTTCTTCACACTCAGCCTCTCTCTCTACCCCCGGCCCCGTCCCCGGTCCAAACCCACTCACTCAATCTAGCATGTTTCTTTAAATCTTGCTGAGGACTTTGATGGATAATTAGTTTAAACTATCAATTGTATTGGGAAAATCGGGTATTTTTTCCACTATGACAACACAACTAGTGAAATGCACCAGTTCAGAACAAATGAACTGGACAGAACACTAACTAAACTACTCGACAAATAATATTGAATACTATACTACAATAGAAAAGAAAGCAGTAAAACAACAATAAATAGAACAGAATAATAAAAGAGAAAAAGAGAAACACACCCGAAAGCTTTGCCAATGGAGTTTAGCCAAGATAGCTTGATCTCCAAGCACTTGCTGAATTGCTTGCTTCTATTGATATGTAGAAGAAGATACAAGTTTTGGATGATTTACATAAGAAGAGGAGGAGCTTATTTATAGCTTTCAAACTCTCCTCCAATTCCATCTACAATTGATGTGGTACAAAATCTAAGCCAAAAATCAACAAATCTCCACCTTGACTTAATTTTAAATCCTACCAAATACAAAACTAATGGAAAAAAATTTCTTCATCGTGCTTCCAAATGTTGGCCTATGAGGTGCCAACTCAAATATGCAAGATATTAACCAAGTCTAAACAATGTTCGAACTTGGCCCTTGTAACAACCTTGGTCAACATATCTGCAGGATTCTTCGTAGTATGAATCTTCTGGAGAAGTATCTCCTCTTCTTCGAGAATTTCCCGCACAAAATGATAGCGAACATCAATATGCTTCGTCCGTGCATGAAAGACTTGATTCTTTGCTAAATGAATAGCACTCTGACTGTCAGAATATACTTTAAGTTGTTTCTGACCAACTCCCAAGTCTTTAAGCAACCCATAAAGCCAAATTGCTTCCTTCACAGCCTCTGTAATGGCCATATATTCTGCCTCTGTTGTAGACAAAGCCACCGTTGACTGCAAGGTAGACTTCCAACTAACTGGCGCTTTTGCCAAAGTGAACAAATAGCCAGTTGTAGATCGTCGCTTATCCAAATCTCCTGCATAATCAGAATCACAATATCCTATTACGCCTTGACCAAGTGATTTATCTCGCTCGAATGCCAATCCAATATCTACGGTATTTTGGAGGTACCGTAGAATCCATTTCACAGCTTGCCAATGACCCTTGCATGGATCATGCATGTACCTGCTAACAACACTAACAGAGTGTGAAATATCTGGTCTCGTACACACTATTGCATACATCAAGCTTCCAACTGCATTTGCATACGGGACTTTCGCCATGTATTCTCGTTTTTCATCAGTTGCTGGAGACAAACGGCTACTCAACTTCAAATGAGGAACAAGTGGAGTACTTACAGGTTTTGTATCTTCGTGCATACCAAACCGTTGTAGTACCTTCTGCAAATACTGCTTCTGTGACAGCCAAAGTTTGCCCCTCTCTTTGTCCATGCTTATCTCCATACCGAGAATCTTTTTGGCTTCCCCCAAATCCTTCATCTCAAACTCTTTACTCAACTGAGCCTTCAGATTGTCAATATCTGCTTGGCTCTTTGCTGCAATCAGCATATCAACAACATATAAGAGTAAGTAGATGTAGGAACCATCTTGAAGTCTGTGCAAATACACACAATGATCGTATTTGCTCCTCTTGTACGACTGACCCTTCATGAACTTATCAAATCGTTTGTACCACTATCTCGGAGATTGTTTCAGTCCGTATAACGATTTGGTAAGTTTACACACCCAATCTTCTTTACCAGCAACCTTGTATCCTTCTGGCTGAGTCAGGTAGATTTCCTCCTTCAAATCACCGTGTAGAAACACGGTTTTCACATCGAGTTGGCTAGCTGCAAATTCAACTGTGCTACCAAGGCCAACAAAATCCTAATGGAGGAATGTTTAACAAATGGAGAAAATACCTCATTATAATCAATTCCCTCCCTTTGTGCAAAGCCTTTAGCCACCAACCTTGCCTTGTAGCGAACATCTTTTTTATGAGGAAATCTTTCTTTCTTTGCAAATACCCATTTGCACCCAATTGCCTTCTTATCTTCTGGTAGTTGTGCCAACTTCCACGTATTGTTGTTCTTGAGAGATTGCATTTCTTCTTCCATTGCACCTGCCCAACTTCCCCTTTCTGAACTTAGAATAGCTTCTGTGTAAGTGGATGGAATGTCATCAACAACTGGAAGTGCATAGGCTACCATATCAGCAAAACGAGTAGGCTTTTGAATTTCTCGTCTCTGCCTTTTAACTGCAATTGGCGCCGATTGCTATTGAGGTTCTTGGGTGGAAACCTCTTCATCATCTGACTCTTCTTCTGCCATAGGAGAGTCACTGGTGATGCTTCGTGCTGGGATCACCACTGTTTGCTCAAACTCCACCTGCTTTGGAATACACTCCACCTGCTGTAGAGTACTATCAGCTCCTTGATTTACCTTGTTCAACATGACAGATTCATCAAAAGTAACATCTCTGCTGATAATCGTCTTCTTTGCCTCCAGACACCACAAACGGTATCCCTTCACTCCAGGATTGAAGCCCATGAAAAGAGCCTTTTTTGCCCATGGATCCAACTTTGATTCAATTACATGATAATATGCAATAGAACCAAAAACATGTAAAGAATCATAATCAGTTGCAGGTTTTCCAGACCATACCTCCAACGGAGTTTTGCCATCTATAGCAGATGATGGCAACCGATTGACGAGATGTTGAGCGTATGTCACAGCCTCAGCCCATAATTTTCTGTTTAACCCAGCATTAGACAACATACAACGAACTTTCTCCACAAGTGTCTTGTTCATATGCTCTGACACGCCATTTTGCTGCAGTGTCTTTCTAAAAGTGAAGTGTCGAACTATGCCACAGTCTTGGCATACCTTCAGGAATGGATCACTCTTGTATTCTCCTCCATTCTCTGTTCGGAGAACCTTAATCTTCCTTCCCGTTTGGTTTTCAACTTGTGCTTTCCACTTAAGGAAAATATCAAACACATCATCTTTATTCTTCATTGTATACAGCCAAACTCTTCTTGAAATTTCATCAACAAAGGTGACAAAATAATGCCTACCTCCAATAGATGGAGTCTTGGCTGGTCCCCGCACATCCGAATGTACATAATACAGAATACTCTTGGTATTATGAATCGCAGTGCCAAATTTCACTCTTCGTTGTTTTCCAAGAACACAATGCTCACAAAATTCAAATTTGCAAGCATTCGTACCTTTCAACAATCCTTGCTTGGCAAGAATTTGCAAGGACTTTTTCTCCATCATGTCCCAACCTCATATGCCATAGCTTCGTTGCCTCGGCATCCTTCTTTGTGCTAGAAGTTGCTGCTGCTACTGTCCCGACCACTGTATTACCTTGATAGTAGTACAGATTGTTCTTCCTCACTCCTTTCAACATCACCAATGCTCCTGAAGTTGCTTTAAGAACTCCATCTCGCATCGTCACAACTAGGCCTTTAGATTCTA
>AP025062.1:22916139-23048120 GCA_036186865.1 Eustoma russellianum | reverse complement strand
TGATTGTTTTGAGAATTTTTCCAATTTGAACTGTATTTGTAGGTTTTTTAATTAAAACTAGAATATTTTTGAAATCTCTCATTTACGTCTTAAATGATATGAAATGCTGAATGCTCTGAATGCAAATATATTTTTTCGCAGTTTCTGATTCTGATTTATTAACTGAACTAAATTTAGCAGCACTTTTTTATTTCTTTGGCTTGTACATGCTCTATCACATTAAATTCGTGGAAACCCTTTTTCTTCCTGGTTGTGGGTTAAAAGCAAGAATCAAAAGACTGAATGGCCTAATGAACAATGTGATGATAGTCTCAATGTGCCAACCTCCCCTGGTGGTTTAAGCTATTTCGTGTATGAATTTTCATTGGTGCAATATGATTGCAGCAAAAGGTGATCGTACCAGGAGCAGAAATGGAGGAGCAACCACTGCAGCTGGAGGTCTACAATCAAGGGATGTTCAAGACTGAATTATGCAACAAATGGCAAGAATCTGGAACATGCCCTTATGGAGATCACTGCCAGTTGCTCATGGCATCCAGGAGCTTCGTCCAGTGCTCCGCCACCCACGATACAAGACTGAAGTGTGCCGGATGGTCCTCAATGGCGACCCTTGCCCCTATGGACACCGCTGCCATTTCCGCCATACCCTGACTGACCAGGAAAGATCATCAGGTTCATCAACTTAAGGTCACGTAACGCAAGAAACCGCTAGATTATTCATTGTGGCAACTTAGCTCAAAATAGTCGTGCTCTTGGTTGACCATTGTAGATGAAAGTGCAGAGCTGCTTACACATATTCTTTAAACTAAACAAAATGAAGAATAAAAGGGTGAAGCTTCCAGAATCCATCGCATGGTAAAAGATGCTGCAAACTAATCAAAGAGATTGCATTTTCTTTGTGCTTTACCTTCTGTAAAGAAAATTGACTGATACTACATTGTTTTCCTTACATGTACTTTGCTATTCCTTTGAAATCTAGAGACAAGTTGTTGATTTTTTTAGGATTTTGTGACCTTTGTGATTTGATTTTGTCTGCCATATGGTAATGGAAAATGTTTTATTCCTCCTATTGGACGAGGACTCGGTGCTGATATATATCTGCAGATGTTTCTGGGTTTTCATTTTCTATTGTTTCCAATCTAGCGCAATAGGGCTTTGGTCGTTCCTGAATTTCCACTATGTTCTGTCATCTTAAAGCTTCTGCTTTTTGGATCGGCATTATCAGTCTGATTTTCTTTTTTCTGATTATATCTTGATTTTTTCCTCTTACCTAATTCTTTAGAGTATTCGAATTGCTTTGATTTGGTTGAAATTTTGCTTGATGATCTGGGAGTAGGATGTGGTATGATTTATTCTCCTTAGCTTATAGGGCGATTAGCTATCTGTTATAGCTTTAGATATGTTAATATTTAGAACCAAGTTTAGTAGATTTGATGCTAAATTGTACTATAAAGAGCATCAGTTGCTTGATGTTCTTCCAGTGATATAAAATTCTTTTTCTTTCATACACTTTTTGAGAATGGCATTGTTAATTTATGTTTTTAAGTAATGAAACCACTTTGAAGGAGTTACAAATGTATGTGCCTGCACACTTTTGCCATATTGAACTTGTATATCTATATATTATAATTTTTAAGATCCATGTTCTTTTACTTTCGTATTTGAAAAGCGACCACCTTCAATCTCTCTCTGTGTGTCTATATATATATATATATATATTATATTATATATATATATATATATATATGTATATATATATGTATGTATGTCTTCTCTCTCTGTCTGTCTCTCTCTCTGTATGTATCTCCTCTATATCTATGTCATGTCTGTCTCTGTCTCTGTCTCTCCTGTCTCCTCTATCTCTTCTCTATTCGTCGCTCTGGCGATCCGTCGCCATCTCTCTACGATCGATCTTCATTTGCGCCGCCATTGCGATGTCGATATCAGGGCCGGCAGCTTCGGCTGTCCGGTCCTTTGCTGCTGTCCTTGCCGGTGATCCGCCGCCGGTACTCTCCACCATCTCTAAAAAAAGCCTCAACGATTCAAAGGTTATCCCTCTATTGTATTTGATGAATCTGAGGTTTCAGCTCTTTTGACTCCATTCCGGTATGCGCTTGTTGGATCCTTTTGGAATGGAAGGCCATCCATGGTTGCTCTTCAAAAAACTTTGGATCGCATTGGTTTTGTTGGAAGCGTTCATGCAGGTTTATTAGATAAATCACACGTATTATTGCGATTTGAGAAGGAGGAGGACTATAACCGTTGTTTTTTCGTCGATCTTGGAATATTCTTGGATTTCACATGAGGATCACTAAGTATACACATGATTTTGATCCAAGATATGATGCCCCTATCGTCCCTGTGTGGATTTTGATGCCAGGTTTGCCAGTCTTTCTGCAGAATCAGTCGGCCCTTTTTGCTATCGCGTCAATGATAGGTACTCCCATTCGAATGGATACAGCCACGCAAAAATTGCTCCGTCCTTCAGTGGCTAGGGTATGCGTCGAAGTTGATGTCTCTAAGGAATCACCGAATAAACTACACATTCAAAGCATTGATCATCATCATTATCAGACGGTGGTATATGAAGATATTACGGATTATTGTTCCAAATGCAATATTCTGGGCCATAAACGCGATCGCTGTGGAGAGGATAAGTCTGCTGAAAATCATCCCCCTGCAATAACATAGCAATGACGTCCAAAACCAAAGGAGAATATACAGTCTGCTGCTGACATTCTGCCCCAAACTGACAATATATCTGCATCTATCCCTGTTATTGACGCAGATTTTCAGCCTCCAGTTGGTGCCGTTGAACCGAAGGAATTATCAGCGCCCCAATTCTCAGCGGATCCCCCTGCTATGCCCTCCGATCCATCAGAGCCTGTGCACATTATCTCTGAAGAATCCACTCCTCCTCAAGATGTAACGATGTTGGGTAGATCATCTGAAGATACACTACTACTGGATCCTCCGTCCTCTCCTTTAGCTCTTGATATAGTCCATACGTCCTCAGACAATGACTTATCACACCTTCCTCCCCTGGTATCAGATAGTGAGACTATATCGGCTGTCCAGAATGAGTACAGGCACTCATCTGATACTTTGTCAGGACGTTTTTCAGAAGTGAAGGAGGGCTCATCTGATGCTGAATTGCTGCATCGGTTATCTAATCCTAGTGTTGAGTCGGATCACGAAGGTTTTATACCATGCATACGTAAACGTAGCTGTCGGCATTCTCAGATTCTGCGGCCTCCTCGTCAGGTGCTCACTCGTAGTGTTACTCGCTCTTCGAATTTAAATCCTACTCTTTCTCAATGAATATATTAACATGGAATCTGCGAGGTCTGCGCACCTCCATGTCACGGTTAAGACTATTACTCAATCAGTACTCTATTCACTTTTTGTTTCTCATGGAGCCTCAACAGTTAGATGCGCGTTTGACAAGGGCACAAATAAATCTGGGTTTCACATCTTCTCAAAGTATCTGTGAGGGCCGTGCTTGGTGCTTTTGGAAGCACTCATATATGGAATTTCTTGATGTCCAACTCTTGGCGCAGGTTGCTCATTTTTGTTTTAAGCTTCACAATCAGCAGGTTATATTAGTGTCCTATGTTTATGGCTGGCATACAGTCCAGGACAGACAAATATTATGGCATGAGCTACGTCAATGTTATGATGCATGTTTGGAGCCATGGATTATCTTTGGTGACTTTAATACGTTTTCATCTCCTTTGGATCATAAAGGCATTTCTCGTCCAGCAATGTCAACACTGCAGGATTTTAATGACATGGTACAATATGCTGAATGGCATTTGGTGCTGCATGTTAGCACGCGATATACATGGCAGGGCAGAAGAGGCTTAGGCCGCGTTTGGCGTCGGTTAGATTGGGTTTTTTGTAATGAGAGATTTTATGACATATATCCATTGGTGAAATTAACCCATCTGAGCAGAACAACATCTGATCACTACCCATTGTTGTTGCAATGTTCGCATGAATTACCTCATGGTCCCAAACAGTTTCGATTTTTAATAGCCTGGACATCTCACCCGGACTTTCTGGTTTTTGTGCGATCGGTTTGGGCATCATATCCTACAATTGGTGGAATGCGAGGTTTGTGTGCAAAGTTGCGTGCTTTTAAAAAAAAAGTTACAAGATGGAATAGAGAAATCTTCGGCAATATCTTTAGTACTTTAGAAACCGCGGAACAACGAGCCCGTTCATCGGAGATGGCATATGATCTAGATCCTAGTGAGCATAATCGAATGGTTTATTTTGAAGCTCAGTCTGAGTTGAAGCAGGCGTCTCAAATAGAAATGGAATTTTGGAAACAAAAGGCCCGTATCAAGTGGCTTAAGGAGGGAGACTGCAGAACCCGTTATTACATTCCATTGTAAAAGATAAGCATCATCGTCAGCGGTTGCATGGTATTTATGCGAAGAATGGTGATTATTGCGATACACCGGAGAGTATAAGTATGGCTGCAGTTGAACATTTCACACGCACGTTCATAGCACAACCAGTGGACGACAGTACAACATTCCTCTCTTCCATCCCATCGTTGGTTACGGCTGCTGATAATAATATGCCTACTCACATGCCATCTTTGGAGGAAGTTAAAGATGCAGTTTGGAGTTTAAATTCACATAGTGCAGCAGGACCGGACGATATGATGGATGGTTCTTTCGCAGCTGTTGGGAGATAATATATTTGGATGTATATAAAGCGGTGCAAGAATTTTTTCTGGGTATCCCAGTTCCTCAAGCCATGGCCCATTCTATGATCATATTAATACCTAAAGGCATGGCCCAACGTACATTCAGTGATTTTCGACCCATTGCACTATCTACTTTCATGAGCAAGATCCAAACCCGCATTCTTGCAACACGTTTGAATTCCATCCTGCCTAAGATAATTTCACCAGAGCAGGCGGGATTTCAGAAGGGCCGAGGTATTACTGAGCACGTATTATTGGCGAATGAATTAATTCATTGGTTTGACAAAGGTACGCGACCAAACAAAGCCATTCTCAAGTTGGATATAGCGAAGGCCTTTGATCGCGTTAGTTGGAAACATTTAAGGGCAATACTGCTGCACTTTGGCTTCTCATCATTCTTTGTCACACTTATCCTTAATCATCTGGAGGGAACTCATATCTCAATATTGGTTAATGGTGCCCCTAATGGATTTTTCAGACCAACTAGAGGAGTTAAGCAAGAGGATCCCCTTTCCCTACTTCTTTTCATCTTGGCAGCTTAAGGATTTAGTCGTGGATTAAAACAGTTGATTGCACAAGATGTCATACAACCATATTCTATAGGCCGATTGCCTATGATCATTTCACATCTTTCTTATGCAGATGATTTACTAATTTTTCTCATAGCTAATCGCAGGAACTTGAATAGTTCAAGCAATTTTTATCTGAATATGAACGAGTTTCGGGACAAGCTGTAAACTGGCATACAAGTTCAGTGGTATATTCGGCGGCAGTGACTATATCGCAGCGACAGGACTTTACCCGCTGCTTGGCATGCGGCAATCAACCTTTCCTATGAAATATTTGGGATCCTATTTGCATAAAGGAATAACAGATCAAACCATTGCCAAGACATTCTCCAACATGTAGATTCCAGATTGAATGGATGGCAGGCAAAGTTATTAAGTATGACAGGCAGAATAGTTCTCATTCGTTCAGTGTTTTTGTCTATACCCATTCATGTCCTTGCGGCTTCATGCCTGCCACGTAACATTATTCATGCTTTGGAGCATCGCTTTGTGTTATTTTTGTGGGGTGTTGATCGTCGTCACCGGGTAGCATGGTCTACAGTATGTCATTCGAAGTTAAAGGGCGGCCTACATATTTGCAGTCTGAGTGTCATTCAGCAGGCCTGCACTGCCAAGCTATGGTGGAATTATCATACAAGTACATCTTTGTGGAGTGAATATATGCGATTGCGCTGTCGAAGAGGTGACGACTTCGTCCCTCGTATATATGATTCTCCAGGTTGGAGAAGAATTTGCGGTATTCACCCCCGTTTTTCTTTGCTGGTCCATTGGGACGACAACATGCCGCTATGGCCTACTCCCTCTGGACATTTTCGACTTAGTAATGCTTATGAAGCTTTTTGCCCGCCTGCTCCAAAACTACTATCTAATAGCATTATTTGGATGCCTCGCCAGCGTCCAATGATTCAGGTATTTCTTTGGAAACTTTTACAGCATGCATTACCATTACCGGATGTTGTGTCTCGATTTGTACAGGTTCTTCCAAGTATATGTCCTTTTTACCGATTGGAGTCTACAACTACCAATCACTTATTTTATCAATGCTTGGAAATTAGTCCTATCCGCCATTATTTCAATGACTTGCTTGATATTGATGCACACCGAGCCAGGGACTGGCGCGCTTTCCTAATAACGGTATGGTTGGAGTCCCCATCAAATTTTTTAGGACATATACAACGTATATATCTGGGTATTCTCTTTTAGAATATATGGAAGAATTATGTTGCATTGGTGTTTGGTGATGGCTCATGGTCATAACGTGCCATCCTTAAAGATATTAGGACCGATATTTACCTATGGGCAAAATCACAAAGCGGAACAAAGATTGCAAAAAATGTTCCACGGCTGGTTAGTATGGTCCTTTCTCCTATACTTCGGTCAAATAGGGTTAGGATCATTCGTTGGTGTCCTCCTCCAACAGGCAGATTAAAGCTGAATACGGATGCCTCTGTTTGACGACATGCAGCAGACGGCGGGAAATTATTCGGGATATAGAAGGCTCTATGATTCATGCACCCTCTTTCCCATTGCAGCATGATTATCCATTACGGGTTGAAGCACAAGCAATGCTTATTGCTCTTCTATATTATCTTCCATGATATGGACATATGGAGGTTGAGGTTGATTGTCAACAATTAATTCATTTCATGCATACTTCCACTATGCTTGCTCCAGATTTACACAGACTTCGGGTCCTTCTTAGTGCCTCTTCCATCCGCTTGACTTATGCGCCTCGTGAGGTTAATAAGGCTGCACATTTTTTGGCACAAGAGGCGTTACGGCGTACCACTATTGCATACTATTCTCGTTTGACGACCCTTCCATCGTATATTCGGGGTATTGTTTTGACTGATTCTACACTTCCCACATTTTGACCTTCTTCTGATGGGGATGCCTAATATCCAGTACTGGTGTATCGCGCTGCCTTCTATTCGTCTGGGCTTCAGCACATACATTTCATTCTCATTATACTTTATGATTCGGATTGTACAGTGTAATGCTTGCAACAATATAATATGCACGCTTTTCCCTTCACCATGGTTTATCCATAAGGATGGTTTTACATGGCAAGGTTTTAATGCGACATATCATATATTGTTGCACATTCACTTCCATTATGTACTTATATTATTTATTCTCATATGATGACTTTGCTTACATTTTTTAATATGGTATTCCTCCGTCATAAGAGAGGCTTCATAATAAATATTCTGTTCGGCCAAAAAAATATAATATATATATATATATGTATATAGATATATATTGTTACTTCATAGGAATAGAAGAAGAGGACATGCGCTCTGGCGATTTGCTGTAGCCGCCACCGATATCTTTCTCGCTTTCATTCAACATTTTCCTCCACTCGATCATCAGTTATATTCAGATTATACATTCTTCTTTCTCTGTATTGGCATCTAAGATCGATAATTTCTTCCATCGCAAATGCAATCTTTTGCGGCTGTCGTTTCCGGGGACCCCAGCACCAATGTCATTATCTCTCCCAAAACGGTATCAAGGCATAAAGGTATTCCCATGATCACTTTTACAGATGATGAGATAGATGCTCTGGCCACTCCATATCTGTTATCATTGGTAGGGACTTGTTGGTATGGTAGACACCATTAAAAATCATTCGGGACATTTTTGAGAAAATAGGATTTCGCAATGATATGAGTATCACATTACTTGATCAGTCGCATATTTTATTGAATTTTCGTCATGAGCCCGACTATGTTCGCTGTTTTTATCGTCAATCTTGGAGCATAGCAGGCTGTCACATGCGAGTTACTAAGTGGACAGTAGATTTTGATCCCTCCATGGATGCTCCTATTGTTCCAATATGGATTTCACTTCCTGGCCTAGCCATTCATTTTCATAATAAAGCGGCTTTATTTGAAATCATTCGCCCTATCGGAACCCCATTAAATTAGATATCGCAACTGCTGATGGATTGCGCCCATCTGTTGACCGGATATGTGTGGATGTAAATATCACAAGATTTGCCAAAGAAGATTTATTTACAAGCCAAGTAAAGGATATACTACAGCAGATCATTTATGAGAATATGCCTACTTTTTGTAACTCTTGTCGTCGACTAGGCCACGCTACTCGACACTATTCGGATCCTGTAACCATGTCAACAGAATTTCCGTTAAAGGAAAAATCAACTAAATCTGCCACTCGTTGGACTCCTAAGAAAAACCCTCCAAAGGTATCAAAAATTGATCCAACTGCATCCATCGCAATACTTGCACGTCCATCCTCCGCAGCCCAGCACTATGAACATGAGCCATGTTCTCCACCGCCACAACAAGTCCTTCCAGTTACTAATAGGCAATATATCAATCTTCTAGGAGAGGATAAAGAAGATGAGTTCATATTATCCCAAAATCAACCCGAGGAATTTGATTATTTTCAGTGTTCTGATTCTGATGTGGGATTTGTCCATCGGCCAATGTTGGAAGTTCCAACACGTCAGGATTTTCTTAATAAGATGCATCAAGATTCAGAACAAATTGCAAAACGTTTAGCCACTCGCCCAACATGTGATGATGATGACACCATTTTGGCATCCTTTGCAGCTAATACAGTGGTTGAGCCGGATGGATATATTCCTGTGCCACCACATCACCGACGACACCTGAAAAAAGATTTGTCCCCTCGTCCACCGCTTTTAATTGAGACACGTAGTGCGACTCGTGGACGAAATATCTCTTCAAATGTCCTATCTTCATCGCTATCTCAATGAAAGCTCTTACGTGGAATATTGGTGGAATGAGGACCTCGTTGTCCCGTTTGTTGGTTATGCTACATGATTATAGCGTCGATTTTTTAGTCATAATTGAGCCTAAACAGCGGATTGCAAAATTGAAATTTTACCGAATGAAATTACGTTTTCGTCATGCTTTATCCACTTGTGATGACAATATTTGGATCTTCTGGCAGTCTTCAACATTGAGGTTGAATGATATTCAACATGGTACGCATGCCTCATTACTTCGATTCACTTGGCTTCCTCTTCAGCAAAACATTGCATGGACTGTTGTCTATGGTAAATATACTATTTATGATCGAAAACCGTTATAGGATACGCTCAGAGCACATCATCAACTTCGGGTTGAACCATGGATTTTAGACGGTGATTTTAATTCTTTTTTACGGTTAGAGGAACATCGAGGTCGCACGTCTCCCACTTTACGTTCTTTACTTGATTTTAATAATTGCGTTGATTGCTGTGAGTTGCAGGAAATTCCATTTATAGGTTCTATTTATACTTGGGCGCGTGGCAGTGGCACAAATAAGGTGCAACGGCATTTAGATAGAATGTTAGTTGTACCATCTTTCTTGGATCTATTCTCAGATGTAGCTGTTCGTCACTTACCACGAGTTTCGTCGGATCACTCCCCACTTCTCCTTACCTGTGCTCTAAATACCGACAGGACATCCTCACCATTTCGATTTTTAAATACGTGGACAACACATTCAGACTTTCAAGCATATGTTGCAGCATCTTTGCAACAGTATCCCACTATAGGCGGTATGAGAGGCCTATAAGCATAGCTCCGTCACCTTAAACATGATCTTCGTAGATGGAATACAGAGGTTTATGGTAACATATTTGATCGGCCCACAGCAGCAGAAAAGAATTCATTCGGATGGAGGCCATATACGAAAATGATCCATCTGAAGCCAACATATCTGCTTATTCTTTGGCACACGCAAATTTGTTAAGGGCTAATTCTGAACAGACGGATTATTGGTCACAGAAAGCACGCCTACGCTAGGAAAAGGAGGGAGAGGCAAACACTGCATATTTCCATGCTATAGTAAAGGATCGTCATCGACGTCAAAGAATTCAGCAAATTTCAGATTGCTACGGCCAGATACATACAGATTGCGCAGCAATGGGCAATCTTGCAGCAGATTTTTTGACACAATTATAATGAGGAACCGGTTGAGAACATTGGTGATTTCTTGCTTCCTATTTCTCACCTTGTTACAGCCGCTGATAATGATAGTTTGGTATGTCTCCCAGATTTGGATGAGGTGAAGCAGGCGGTTTGGAGCTTAAATCCAAATAGTGTTGCGGGTCCGGATGGTTATAATGTGTTTTTTTATCGCTCATGTTGGGAGATATTGAAGACAGATGTATTATGCGCTGTTCAAGAATTTTTCCTAACAGTTCCTGCGCCACAGTCAATGCTATCCTCTATTATTATCTTGCTACCCAAAAGTTCACAGCCAAATACTTTTACGGACTTCAGACCCATTTGTCTCTCTAATTTTATCAGCAAGGTAATCACACGCTTAATTGCTACCAGATTATCTAAGTTGTTGCCTATACTTATCTCCTCAGAACAAATCGGTTTTCTTAAGGAGCATGATATTAGCAAGCATGTATTAATGGCGAATGAAATGATACATCACTTAAATAAATTTGTGCATGGCGCGCATGTGATTGTTAAACTCGATATGGCGAAGGCGTTTGATAGGGCTAACTCGCAATATCTGCAGCAGCTATTGTTGAAGTTTGGATTTTCCGGTTATTTTATTCGGCTAATATTGAATACTATGAAGTTTTCTAAGCTCTCAGTCTCGGTCAATGAATTATACAGTTTCATTTCTCCCTCACGTGGAGTTAAACAAGGAGATCCGTTGTTACCTTTGCTATTTATCTTATGTTCGGAAGGATTTAGTTGGGGACTATCATCTCTTTCACACCAGTGTTCTTAAAGGTTTTAACACTGGCTGCATACCTGGAGTCTCACATTTGGCATATGCCGATGATCTTCTCATCCTTTTAAATGGATCCTCTTGCAATTTGCAGAAGTTCGAAACATTTCTGAAGAATTATCAACAAGCCTTAGGTCAACAAGTTAATTATCATAAAAGTCAGTTTGTGACGAGTGATTATGTATCTATCTCACGCCAGAACTCTATTGGAGAGATATTAGGGATGCGTTTCTCAACCCTCCCAATTAAATATCTTGGCTCTTATTTATATCGTAGAGTGAATAGAGCACGTTATTGCCAAACTCTTATCCAGCACTTTGATGCTAAATTAGCAGGATGGGCCAATCATATGCTTTCCGCAGGGGGCTGAATCATTTTGGTTCAATCAGTTTTATCTTCCTTACCATTGCACCTTATGGCAGCGGCGCGTTTGCCAAAGAGTGTGATTGACATTATACACTGTAAGATCGCCTTTTATCTATGGGGTTCTCGTTATCATTGGGTTTCTTGGAAGCACATTTGTTATCCGGTAGAAGAGGGGGGCTTGGGTGTTCGAAATCTTCACTTGCCTAAAAATCATATGGCTGCAAATTATGGTGGAACTTTCATCATAAGAACTCTGTTTGGGCCATTTACATGAGATCTCATTATGGAGTTAGGCAGGATTTTCAACCATGCATATATGATTCACCAGGATGGAAACGTACTTGTTCTATACATTCTTTCTGCGAGTCTCATATTACCATATCCGATAATATGATTTGGACTTCGGAAACTCCAGGAGTGTTTACATTGGGACGGGGTTATGAGGATTCACAATCATTGCGTCCCACATTATTATCACGTAAATTCATATGGTGGAAGACTTTATCAAAATCGACAAGTTTCTTTATGTGGATGCTATTTCATAAAGCATTACCTCTAGAAGATAATTTGATACATTTCACTCAGGTGTGTCCCACTATGTGTCCTTCCTGTAAGTCATCTTCTGCTACAACAAATCATCTTTTTCTCATGTGCGTGCACATTTGTTCTATTTGGCAACGCTTGGCTTTATTAGTTAATGGACCTCTCCCTCAAACCACTCACATTCCGACATATTTGATGACATGGTGGCTACAATCCTCATCTAAGACACTCCAATGACAATTTCTTATTGTAATACCCTCTCTTATATGTTGGACCATTTGGAAGGTGTATACCAATATTATCTTCGGAGATGCAGATCTCTCATATTCTAATATTTTTTCGATGGTACGCTCTTCATCCTTTGCATGGGCCTCAACCATTTCTGGAACGAAAACCGCTGCTAACAGTCATCATCTCATTGATAGTGGCTTCTCTCCTATGATGAAAGTAGCACGTGTTCGGGTCGTAAAATGGATGCTTCCTCCTTCCAGTAGGTTTAAGCTTAATATTGATGCATCTGCAGGAAGACATATGGCTTCTGCAGGAGCAATGTTACGAGACTATAAGGGTCAGTTGATCGGAGCTTTGTCTTATACCTTACCTTTTTTGCTTCCGTATTTGGCAGAACTTCAGGCAGCCATCTACAATCATCTATTTCGGTGTTGCACACATAACCTTTTGATTGAGACAGACTGTCTAATGCTGCTTCAACCACCTAGGAACACATCTACTCATTGTCAGTATCACTATGATCGCTTGCATTTCTTTCTGAGCCTTACAGGCAGTTCTCTGACTTACATCCCGAGGGAAGCCAACATAGTAGCTCATCATCTGGTACAACATGGCCGAATGTCTCTGTTAACAACAATTTACACATCGGCCACTTCATTACCACCAGTAGTACGTGGATTTTTCCACACAGATCTGTCCACTACTTCTTTAAGATTCTAGTTACTGACATTGTGCATGTACACACCGGACTTACATTCATACTATGGAGGTTGCCTGTATCAATATGGTACAGGCAACGACGGTATGCCACAGACCTTTTCTTATTACATACATTTTTTCCTATTGGGCAATAATTTACTTTCTTATGTTTTACTTTTACAACATGCGCTGAGGCCATATGATGCTGTATGCTGTTTTTTCACACATGGTCATCACGGTTCTATACAGCTCATTGACTCTGCCATCGCCTATATTCATGTTGAATGAAGGCGATCTCGGTATGCCTTTGTTTATTTTTATATATTTGTGTTTCTTCTATATTATTGGCTACTCACATTTTGAACCTGAACATCTCCTCCATTCAATCCTGAGACACAAAAATTTCAAGGCACCAGATGTCGAAGAAAATGTACTTTATATTTTTGGCCACTCAATGTTTGGTTCTGGACATCCATGCAATACAATTGTCAGACAGGAATTTCACGACAGCAGACATTGTCGAATTTTCATTTTATATGCTTTAATTTTTTCTTCTTCAAACTGTATAAATTATTTCATGTTAGACTCATTTTGTGCTTTCATATTTCATATTTTACATTGGGAGAGTCTCCCGTAGCATTTAGGGGCTTAATGTCACCACGGTATTCCTCCGCCACAAGTGAGGGTTATCATATTAATAAAACAATGGACAGTACCGCCCGTCTTCCACTAAAAAATATATTGTTATTTCACATACGAAACTCAGATTCTACACAGATTAGAGAACAAAACTGACATTCTGTACCACAGGATGAGCTGAGGTCAGCACATGGATGAGCAAAGCTCAGCACAAGAAGATCTAAGGTCAGCACAGGGATGAGCTGAGCTCAGCACAGGAAGAGCTGATCTCAACACAGGATGAGCAGAGCTCAGCACAGAAGAGCTCAGCACAGAGAAGAGCTCAGCACAGGAAAGAGCTCAACACAGAGATGAGCTCAACACAGAGAAGAGCTCAACGCAGGGAAGAGCTCAAACACAGGGAATAGCTCAACACAGAGAAGAGCTCAACACAGAGAAGAGCTCAACATGCAAACCGAGGCGAGTCCAGGACTCTGTACTTAAGACGAATTGCTCCGGTATACTGTGCCCAACCAGAAATTGCAAACATCTCCAGGATACAACGGCTAACAGTTCCAACGAGTGGCACTACGTGTCTATGAAGCAGTAGTTTATGCAAGATGCTTGTATGCAGCAACATCATATGCAGTATGAAGCAGTAGTTTATGCAAGATGCTTGTATGCAGCAGGAGAAGGGAAGAAACTTTTTCAGTGTGTCTCATAATCAGAGCACTGCCTCCATTTATAGAGGGAAATCTTGAGCTCGAGCTGAGCCGGCCAGACGGGCAGGCGGTGGTGACGGTGTGCACGCGTGCGTGTTTGTGGCAGCCATCTGCGTCTTCCCTCCAGTCAAAAATTCACGCGTTGTTGGTAGCCATCTGCGTCTTCCCTCCGTTCAAAAATTCTCTTACCCTTAGGTCACATCTAAAGTGCCTCTCCTAGTACTATATTGGTGGCAAGTTTCCTTCAATTGACCAATGTGGTATATTTGGAAAATGATGATGTGTTCGATTCTCATGAGGCCACATCATCATTTTTCCATTTTCCAACCTTTTTAACTCCTATTTTGAGCATTAATTTCTCATTCACCCGGTATCGGAATTGAGTAACTCAAAAGCCTAAAACCATCTACTCATTACGTAGATAATTTAAGACTAATTAGTTTCCATTTTGATTAACGGACACTAATCATAATTAAGCTCAAAGTATGTCGCTTACTAACTTTAGACAAACTCATTTCTAAAATTTCTTCCAACAGTCCCCCACATGAATGAAAATTAATACAAATGCAGATGCAGACTCTAACGAGAAGTCATACAAGGAAATGTTGCATCAGAAGAGGTAGCTTCTGGCTTTGAACCTTTCGTAGTGATGTCCCATCGGATTCACTCGGCTAAGTAGTGACTTGATGTCTTGAACTAGTCAACCTTTGCTGTGAACCTAGACAACGATACTCACACAAATTTCCTTTAACACCCTTTGGTTCTCATGGTTGTGTTTGTTTTGGCCATGAACAACCTGGTTTTAGAAAGTGTTTTAGAGAATTCTTGCCACATATAATTCTCATAGAAGCGGTCCCACTTCACACTTACACAGGTGATTCCTATCAGGAGCATTCTACCATACCCCACTTGATGTATCAAGATATAGAACATCATTAAAAGCTTTAGCTTACCCTAAATATTCTCTGCAGACAGCACTTTTATGTAGCAGAAAGAGTAAGTGCTAAATTGAACCTTCATAACTTAGTTGTCACATTGTACAAAGATTCTGGGATCTCCAGTCAACAAGGTTGGTTACCATTACAAAGATTCTTGCGTATTAGGCTTAAGTCCCATTCCGTTTGTCAATTTTGACATCTGATCTCTAGGCAAGCCTTTTGTAAGCGGATCCGTAAGATTGTCGTTTGAGTTTATGTAATCAATGGTGATGCGAATCGTGGATTCCATCATTTGGACTTTTGGCCTATGACAAGAAGTCAAGCTAGGGAAATTGAAATTGACTTTGCGAACTTCTTGTGTTGGCATGTACAAGATGAGCCAAACGCGCGTTGGATTCATTTTTTTGAAACTAAGCACTTTTAGTTAATCTTGCATAATTGTTTTGCATGTGTTTTTCTATTTTCCATTTTCTATTTCTTATTTTCTTTTTCTCTATTTTCATTGTTTTTATTACTATAATTTTGTCTACTTGAGTTTGTTTTGTTTTGGAAAGCTTCTAGGTTGAAGAGAATGTTTGTCAAAGAATTGCCAAAAGAATGTTGTCTTGAATGACAAAAAAGGAAGTCCAAATTTCAGCTTAAAGGGCCGGCCATTACAAGATAAAGATGGAGGAATTTTTGAATTCAAATGCAAGATAATTCAAGATCAAATTCAACCCAACCTTTGAAGATTAACACAAGCTTATCCAATCATCAAAATTGATCTCCAAAATCACCCAAAACAAGCAAAAATCGACTGGATCAAGAAAAGGCAAGAAAATGTCATTTTTCAATATAGTTTTTAGGGACATTGTAGTTTATCTCATTTCAAACTTTTGATAGATTTTAAGGATAGAGTTTATCTTTCTTTTTGATTGTTTTGGCTGCAAAATTCCGCCTTTTATTTAGTCTTGGCTGCTGGCCATCAGGAACATCAACGCCATTTTTATGAATCAAATTTGAGTTTTGGTTTTCTCTCCCAAAAGAGTGAAACTTTGTTTTCTTGATTTTTCACTAAAAATCAAGGCTAATATCTCTCAGTCTTGAACAAATTGAGGGTGATTGCCAAGTATTAAAGTGACCGTCTAGCAGGGCCTTGAAGGTTTGCTTATCAACACGCACTTGAATCTAAGGTGTTTGCTTAAGCCGGCGATTCTACACAACACAAGCAAGGAGAAGTTTACTTCTTTCTGCCTAAACCCTTGTGGGAAGATTGTTGGAGGTGGAAGAGTGGATCCTAACAGTGTCAACTTGTATCAAATTGGTATCAGAGCCTCAGGTCACTCAATTCCACCAACTATCCTGCATCTTTTATTTCCATTTCTTGTTCATCTATAATATGAATTTTCTTTTCTTACCCTTATCGCACATGTTTTTCATCATCATTCAAAAAAAATTAATTATTACCTTTTATTTCAGCCGCTAGTTATTACACAAAAAAATTGCATCTTTCTTTGACAACTTGAACATTTAGGATCGTTAATTTTAGATTGAAATTCAGCATCACAAATATTTGCCTACTTCATCCAAAAAGCCACCTAGTCATATTCAATCTTGTTGCTATCGAAACTATTGGTTGATTTTGATTTTTATGTGGCTTGATTTCATATTGTGACTGAATTCATACATTGATCTTTGTTCAAGTACTAAATTTCAGTATTCTGCCCATTTTGACCAAATTTTTTTTTTCTGCTGCCACCTGGGCCGCACCTACCCCCCCCGTATTGGCCGAACCACCCCCAGGTCGAAATTCTGCAGCACCCTACAAATCATCCAAACATCGCATAAACAGTCCCAATTGAACCTCAAATCAAACCCCCAATTCAATTCCCAAAAAAATCCCCAATTTAGCCAAATAACCCTAATTTTTCCTAGCCCTAATTTTGCTTTGGCCAAATTCGCACTAATTGGAGGGTGTTTCTTGAAATTGAAGGTACCACGGTGATCATGGTGCTAAATTCTGTATTCTACCTGAAAACAGAATTTTTGAGAGTAAAAGTGTAAAATTACGATTTTGCCCCTGAAAAAAATTCAGAATCTTAAAACAGAGAAAAAAGACAGAAAAGGGGCGAAAAAGTGAAGAAAGAAAAGCAAAAGAAAAAGGGAGCGAATTTTTGGACTTCTATTGCACCGTTTGGGCCATATCGCGTATTATTGTATAGGACCCCCAAATTTCAGCCACACCCCCAGTTTTCCACCAATAATCTTACCTATATACATTGCTTCCCACATGAATATTTGATTTTTGTATGCATTTGAGCCATTTTGTGATTTTAAGTGTATATGATCAAAATTGACTAAAGATTGCCACGGCAACCCCTAGTCTTTCTTTGATTCGGCCTTTTGCATCATTTTTGGTTTCATTTCTTCTTTAAATCGTAGTTAAATTGTTCAAGTTGGTGTCCCAATCGTTGGAGTCTATTTTGGTGAGATTTGATATCCTTTATAGTGCAAGTTGCGAGTTTTGACACCCGGTTTAACTGCTGATTTTGCCTCTGATTTCTACTGTTTTGGAGCTGTTTTCTACTATTTTAAGGCGTTTTTCAGGTGCTAGAATTTGCCACATTAGTGCAGCAGCAAGTTGAGAGGAAATCAGACCAATTTTGGGCGTTTTTGACTCGATTTGAGGGCTGTTTTCACTACAGTCCAGCCGCTGATTTTGTACTGTTTTGACGTCATTTGGACCTCCAAATGTTGGTCAAATCAGTTGGTTTTGCTCCATCGTGGCTTGGATTCGATTTGGACAAGTTCGGGTTAAATCTGTGCACTGAATTGCAGTATCGGATATATTGTAAGAGACTTGACATTCACCTATCTTTATTGATCTCTTTGACATTTGTTAGCCTCAGATTGATCAAGGAACAAGGTGGTAAGAGAGAGAAAAGAAAGTTAGACGAGTACACACATTTCTATTTCCATTTACCTGTTCGGACTATCTGTTCTTGGTATCTTGTGTTCTTTGTTGTTTCTGATCTTTTCAGGTTTAGGATGGAAGCGTCAAGTCAGAGTTCCGTGAGTAGGTCAAAGGAGGCAGAGGAACCGCATGCTACACTGGAGCAGATCACACATATGTTGCAGACAGTGTTAAACAATGAGGTGGTGCATAGGGCCGAGATAGACGAGCTCCGCGAGAGGCAGAACAGAAGCGAAGGCCAAGGTACAAGCAGGGCAGCCCCTATGCGTCAAGCAAGAAGAATCACATAGGAGGAGCTAGAAGCGGAAAGATACCATCCATCCACCATCGAGGCGAGAAGGTCAGTACCTCAACCACCTCTGAGGAGACACACACAGCGCAGGTATGACGATTATGATCCACTTGATCAGGACGAAGATGACGTTGATGATAATCCCCCTAGTTATCAAAGACGTCATAATCCTCTCTATCCCCAAGACGACGATTACTTAAAAACTAAAATTCAAATTCCAATTTTTATTGTAAAAGTAACGTCGACGAGTATTTAGAGTGGGAAACAAAAGTGGACTTAATCTTTTCATGTACAAACTATACGGAGTTGCAAAAGGTGAGGTACGCGTCAATTGAATTTTCCATATGCGCATTAAACTGGTGGACTAACCTATGTAGAAATCGGACTAAAACAAGGCAACCCCAAGTCCTTACTTGGGAAGAAATTAAATTTGAGACGCGAAATAGATTTGTTCCAAATTATTTTGAGAGTACTATATTCGGTAATTTACAAAACTTACGGCAAGGAAACAAGAGCGTTGACAATTATTTTAAAAAGCTAGAAGTTTATTGGAAAGATCAAATTTACAGGAACCCGAGGAAGCCACCAAGGCACATTTTTTTGCATGGATTAGATAGGGAGATTTCACACAGACTTGAGCTTCAGCTCTATCTGGACCTGACATCAATGGTGCATATGGTGGAGAAAATCGAGCAGCAGCTTAAGGTACGTAATTCTTCCAATTTCAATTCAGTTTATCGTATTAATCAATCTTCCTCGTCCAAGTTTCAAAATAGGTCTTTCAGGAACGGCGGAGGTCCAACAAATCAGGGCCAGAACCATAGGCAACCGTGGCCCACGAATCAAGAGAAGCGCGTAGTCCATGCCAAAGTAAGAGGATCGAGGCAAACAAAACGCCTCCAGAGGGAGTTCTTCTAGACCCTCATTTTGTTTTCCTGACATTAAATGCTTTAAGTGTTAGGGTCGTGGTCACATAGGTCGTGAGTGTCCTAATGCTAAGCATGTTTTGTTAATTGAGGAGACTAGCGAGTATGTGACTGAATCTGAGCATGAGTCTTAGCATGAAAACGAAAATGAACTCGAAATTGAATAAGAACTAAGTGATGACACTGATTTTGAGAATTATAAGTTTCTTGTTGTTAGGAGATCATTGAGTGCATTTCAAAAAGTAGACGAGCATGAACAACATAGAGATAACATTTTTCATATTCATTGCATGTGAATGGTAAAGTGTGTAATATGATTGATTCTGGTTCGTGTAGAAATGTGGCCAGTATTGAGTTGGTTCGAAAGTTAAACTTGCCCATGACTAATCACCCACACCCCTATAAACTTGCATGGTTGAATGATTGTGGTGAAGTTAGTGTTAGCAAGCAGGTTTACTTTCATTGAGCATTGGTAGTTATAAAGATGATTTCTGTGTGATGTTGCATCGATGCATGCTAGTCATATACTACTTGGTAGGCCATGGCAGTTTGATAGACATGTTACATATGATGGTTATCTGAACACGTATTCTTTCAAATTGCATGGTAAGTTGTACAAATTGCACGCACTCCCCCCACTCAAAGTTCATGATGATCCAAAACGCCTGAGCAAATCTAGAGCCGACCAGAAAGAGAGAGAAGCTGAGCGTAATTTCTAGAGAGCATAAAAAGTGAAGCAAAACGACAAGAGGGAAAAGGAAAAGAGGTAGTACCCCTGAGTGCTAGTGAGAGCAAAAGAAGTGTGGGTACTGTTGAGAAAAAGAGTTTGAGTGATTCACAAAATGCATGATTTAAATAACGTGTGGTAAAGAAATGCATCACACAATTTATTACTTGACACGTTTTTACGACAAACTTGCCTTATATACTTTATATATAATGTTGCCATACTAACAAGCCATGAAGCTTTAAAGCTTACATCAAATGGCAAACATTTGTTGTGTTTGAACTATTTTCAAGTGCCACCATTAATGTAGCGCCCCGCATCGGACCTCGTCCGAATCTGGTGCACCCGCTGTACTTCACTACGGAGAGTACAAGGCGTCATGCATAACATGTAAAATCCATAACTGAGTCATGGACTACCATGCTAACATTTAACAGAGTAGCAAAATTTAGACAGAATTAAAACTTCGAAATAAACATGCTTGCCGAAAATATTAGGTCCAAAACATCGGTCCAACAAAATGAGGTAAAACCTAAATCCCAAAAGTTCCAAACATAGTCCATAGTACAAATATCATGTCGGCACAAAAGTCCTTAAGCATCGTCTTCTCTCGGCTTCTTGACTACGGGTATAGCACTCTTGGTTCATCATTGATCCACTCTTGGTTCATCATCGATCCACTCAACATTGGCAGTCTCGGGCTCTGGGGAAAAAAATAAAGGTATGAGTGATAAAATCACCCAGCAAGCATACAATAAACCATCATGAAATAAATAAAGAATAATAACATGAATGCAAAACTTCAAGAGCCTCAAACATTAATTCATACCTGGCCTTTAATCCTTGATCCGCAGAAGATATAACCTAATCATAACTTAAGTAATACCATTCTGACATTATCATATCCCTTCCTAACTTAACCGTCCTAACATGCAAAGTGCACATGAAATATGCAAGATGCAATGCATGATGTCATGTCGTGGCAAAATCATCATTTGGTCCCATAAAGCAATCATAAAAGAAAACAGAGTGTCAGATCAATTAACCCTAAATCTGAGCGGGTCCAGAACATGTCATCAGACCAATTAACTCCGGGTCTGGGACGGGTCCAGAACGTGTCATCAGGCCAATTAACCCCGGCCTGGGTCGGGTCCAGAACATATCATCAGACTAATTAACCCGGGTCCGGAACGGGTCCAGAACATATCATGTCATCACACCTATTAACCCCAGGTCTGTCTCGGGTTATGAGCATGCTTAGCCGAAAAGGAAGTCATAGAGCACTTCTTTTGAAAATCATGGGACCATAAATAACTTACTTACATAAAGAAAACTTGCTTACTTGAAAAGAACTTGCTTGCATAAGGAAAACTTAGAGAAAATCATATTCGTAATGCGCATGGTCATGCATGATACAAGGGATGAAATGCAATGAGAGTCATGGCATGAATCATCTTAAAAATCCCTTAGGACATGACATATGCACAATCCCATAGACTGAAAAACTTTCCAGCCGATCGCACTCATTTTCCTTGGCTCAAAATGCCACCAAGACAATTTATTCCCTGAACCTTTTTATGCGGCATGCACATTAAGGTCCTAGCTATCAACCATAAAAAATTCGTGACAATTTAATAAGCATAAGGGGTTCAAATTTGGGTTCCATCAAGACATGGCACAGCCGAAATTCCTGCTGTGTAGTACCTGCTCTATTCCATTTTCATGGTCCTTAAATCATCAATTATTCACATATACCACTTGGAAAATAAAGCTAACATACTGGGAAATAATTTTCTTAAGCCCAAACATCCTCTTCTCGCCTAAACAATTAAGGATAAGTCCAAACATTATGACCCAAAATTCTGTCCAGAATTCCAGAAACGTTCATCCAGCTTTACTTCAGTTGTTAACCCCTCAAATGAACGTTGTTAGCCAATTTATTACATAGATATCTGATCCAATGCTTTAAGTGACTCACATAAAAATTTCAAGACAATCCAAGACATTTAAGGTGGTTAAACAATTATTTTTCCAGAACATATATGCCCAGAATTCTGTTTTACACAAGTTCATCTTAAGGTTCCTTTAAGATTATAAAACTAGTCTTTTTATCGATCTACCACACACACTTAATATACATGATAGCCTACCAGCACACCAAATTTGAGGTTATTTGCACAATCACAAGGTTCATTTCAAGGCCAATCATTATGACACTCAAAACAGATCTGTTTCTGGAATTTTTCTTGAACCACTCATTGTCTCTTATCACACGCATTATTTACCCCTTCATCCTTTAATCCTACTTATTAACCACAACACATAGCCAAAGTATTTATTCTTAGATTATAAGGTCACTATTATAGATACACACGGTGACGAAACCAAGCGACCCCACAAATACCAACACCATGACTAATTTCACTTTTAACCTCTATAGCACAACTTGGAACACATAGACTTCACTTAGCACTTGGTATCCAAATTTTCCAGACATAAATCATTATGAGAATAGGTCCTAAACATGCTCCTAAATAAGGAAAAATAAACACCATCCATTTCCTATTGGACCCTATTAAGGCCGAACTAGCACACACAATCATACTCATCCACAACTCATGATTTAACAATATTCTCAACATAGTTCATCAAGGGTGATTAGACCAACATTCTTATGGACCATAGCATCTTATTTCAACACCCATTAATACCTTCAAATGTCTTCTAAGGCTGTTTTTCAAAAGACCCCAAAACAGTCCACTTGACTCGACACATTTGGCTATTTCAAGTGTCATGGAGCACATAACATGCATGGTTCATACTTTATTATAACTAAACATTCAATTCATTATTCCTTAAATAAATCATGAAAGTCTAGAGTATACTTGCCTTTTGTTGAGTCCGAAATTCTTCTTAGCTTAGAGTGGACCAAATAGCTTGAAATCTCCTCCTACTTCACCGTGGTGTACACGGTTTTGAAGTCCAAGATGGAGGTTAGCATTGGACACAAATCCGAAGGTAAATGAAATATATCCAAGATAGATTTCTTACCAAAATAGCTTAGTGTTGCAACCTAGACACCAAACTATCAGCACTTCTTGAGAGCTTGAATATATCACCTCCCTTTTTCTTCCTAAGACTCACGGTTTATGGGGTTAGGGAAACATCCAAATTTAAGCTTCATGGGGAGTTAGAATGGACATATAAAGGTCTAGAATCCTTACCAATATAGAACTTGAGTTGGAATGGTTCAATTGAAGGACTCCTACGCCAAGGAGCTTGAAGATTCCTCACCTAGAGGCACATGCAATGCCACGGTTTTTGGGGAGGAATGGAGAACAAAGTGAGCTTCACAATTTGATAATTTAAGATTAAAGGAGATGCTAAGAGGCTTGCTTACCTAGCTTGAAGCTTGAGAGTTGAATGGAGATGGTCTTGGAGTACTTCTAAGAACACCTTCGGTCAAGAGGCTTCTTAAGTGTGTGAATCTCTTAATGTGTTTGGATATTGTCTTGAGAGGGGTTAAGTGGATGGAGTGGAGCTTTCTTGTTATGAAGTTGAAGGAAAATCCATGGGGGCTTCAAGGGGGAGGCGCCCGGATGGTTAAAGAGGAGGAAGGGGAAGACTCTTCAATGGTTCTTGAAACATAATCATTGTAGTGGGATGAATGCGTGTTGGCTACTTAATAGAAGTTAAGCTTTTGAGAGTTAATCAATGGAAGACTCCTTTTAGTTGGTTAGTTGGATCATTAAGGGTAGATGGTTCTAGACCCTTAAGTGTGTGCCGATTTTATTTTCTTTTTCTTTTCTTTTTTTTTCTCTTGAAATGTTGGGAGGGTATAATTAGTATTTCACCCTGAGGCATTATCCATACTTAAAATTTAGATATTTACTTATAGAATATTATTTATCTTAAGGGACCTGTAAAAAGAAAGAAAATAATTGGAATGTAAAGAATTGTAATTGGGAAATAGGATTTTATTAAGCCACTTCATATACATCGGAGGTACACAATAGTTTCACGATGGGTAGAACAATTAATGAACTAAACTAGTTCATTAAGTGAAGTACATAGTTAAATGAACTAAGTAGTTCATTAAATGAATATATATTTGGAGAATGCACAAAGGCAACAAACATGGAAATGGAAAGTCTCTTCTCCCTTCTTAACCACACGTTTTGCATATTATATATATATATATATATATATATATATATATTTGGGAAAGGAAATTTTTATTATCATAAACCCTCACTTATGGCGGAGGAAAACCTTATTGCAGGAAATGAAAAAATGACGATAGTAGCAGTACATGATTATCAACATCCATATTATATATATGCCACATTAAAACCTTGCCAAGTAAAACTACCCTTGTGGACACGTTTTGCATATATATATATATATATTCAGATTTTTTTAAAAAGGCACTATACACATATGTTCCAACGTACTACCGACACGTTATATATTTTACGAACGTACGTCAATGTCACACCACTATACTTACCTCATATTATGAGTGTATTCAGGTCTTATATCATATGATATAAGTCATGGTGATGACAAAATTATTACGACATGTTACAAAGTTCTAAACCAAAATTGTCGTATCGGGTGACTACCGAAACTTCGCCAACGTGTCACGTACTTGCCATATATAGATGGCTAGACCCTACACTTCAAAAATAGACAAATTTCGTGGCTTACATGATATATTCAGCCATAAAATCATTCCATGTTGGCACACACAAATCACCCCCAATTAAGGTCAAATTGTGGAGATTTCAAATTCAACATTTTTGTCACATGGGGAGCCACTTTTAATCAGCCATTAAGAGCTGAATCTTCAAATTATTTTATGCATATTATGTGTGACAATATATATAACATGTGCAAAAAGTTGGAATATAATCGGAGAAAAATCGTGTAATCGACAAAAGTCAAAAATTCGGTTTTCTACGAACACAACACATGGAACGTTTTTGGCATGACATGTAACATGTATCTAGACACTTTTTACATATTCAATACATACTAAAGTGTTCTAGAAAATCAATTTAGGGCTGATTGGAATATACCATATGTGTATAATTATTGTGCACTATTTTATAAAAGTTTACAGAAATAAATTCAGCACATGTTCAAGCTCAATTCACACGCCTACTCAGCCTTGATGGAGCCTATGTGGAGCCTAGTTGACATCTTGATTGGTGAAGAATGGACTATACAAGGTTAGTGACATAATGGAGGGAGCTACACAAGGTAAGGTTTCAAACTATGTCACATATATGACACATGCTGAAAATTCAGCATGCGTGAATTAGTAATGGCTGAAAATTGTGTCTTGAATTTAACATATTTGCTTCTTCATTTTGAAGGGATTGATGTGATGAAAATATGCTAATAATTTGAAGATATTGATATTTAGCACATGCTGAAAATTTCAGCATGTGAGACAAAGGGAATGGCCGATTTTATGGTCTTGAAATGAGACTAATTTACTTCCAAATTATGTGGGATTAATTATGTGATATTTGGCAAGGTTTTACTACTAATTTGGCACATGTTTTAAGTGTAATTCTCAGATTTGTACAGTCATCAAATGATGACAAATCTCATCCAATCAAGGAGTGCCAAGTAAGCAAGGCCAAGATAATCATCCAATGAAGTGTTGCCAAGTAAGCAAGATGGTGTCACATCTACACAAGACATTCTTCCAAGGACATAAAAGAGAATCCTCAAGGTGAAGAAAAGCACTAGGGGGCGGCCAAGTCTAGATAAAAAGAACAGAAGAGAGCCACACAAATGCAAGACAATTCTCATAATTTCTCAAGTGAAAAAGGAGTCTTCTACTTTTCTCTTCTACATTTCTTACTTCTTCTTCTTCTTCTCTCAAGCCTATCGTTCTTATATTCATTATATTAAATAGGCTTTTTTAGACCACCATACACGTTTAAATTGTAAATGATGGATCAAGGTGTGATCAAACCTTCATCCATTTGGTGGTGGTGTTCGTGATCGGTGTGATTGCTTGTATCGTTTGTGTAAGGGCGGAGTTGGTGTGTAACTCCAGCAACCCTTGTGGTAAGTGTTATTTCGTGATAAGTGATAACCAAGGAAGGTGTCCTCAAAGACTGGAGTAGGTTGTGTTAACCGAACCAGTGTAAAATTCTCGGTGTTATTACTTTCAGCACTTTACTTTCAGTTTCCAGCACTTTGCATCATTTTTATTGCATTAGTAAAACCCAGACTACTTTCAAAAATTACCAAACTTTTCAGAAACATAGCCACACCTCTTAAGTTTCATTTGGCGCAAGTTTCAACTCATTTGGACAAGCATAAGTCATTCAAACGTTAATAGTTCTGAAACTAGTGCAATCTGATTTTCAGACTTGCAAAGGTTGAGAACTTGAACGTATTTGACATACTTCCCAAAGGAATTTTTCAAAACTGTTTCAATCCATTTAAATATATAGTAAGGGGTTTGTCATTAAATTTTTAGACATTTGGAGTTACGGATTAATCGGAATAAATTTTTCAAATCAGACTACTGTTTCTGGCAGATTTGCGCAATCTGACCACAAACAATTTTTCAAGGGGTTAAAGATTGAGTTTTGATCTGACATTTTTAGGAGATACTCAGAACATCTGAGATTAGAATCTCTCAAAATTTCAGAATTTTTGAAGGCCTGTAATCTAGTTTTTTCAAATGTTGCAAAACAGGACCTGAAACAGAAACTGTTTTCAGAAGTTGGGTTTTTGGGTCCAAAACATTTAAAAACCAAATTTTCCGCGCCCACTATTCAACCCCTTCTAGTGGTGCCTTACAGGTTCTACAGGTACTTTGCAAAACAAAGAGAGGTAAGTCACGCCCTTAGACACCAACAAAACTGTCCTCATCTTAGTGTATAAGGAGTGTTTCACCTCTAGTGAAGAGCTGCCACCATCTTTACCCACCTCTGTACTATCTCTTCTCAAAGAATTTGATGTCTTATTCTCCACTGACCACCCAAAGGATTGCCACCCTTGAGAGGAATAGAGCATCAAATTGAACTTCGACCAGGAGTTGTCCTTCCTAATCGACTAGCCTATAGAGCCAACCCTGAAGAGACCAAAGAATTCAAAGACAGGTTGATGAGCTTCTATATGGAGAATTAGTAAGAGAGATCCTGAGCCCTTGTGGCGGTACCCGTTATCTTAGTCCCTAAGAAAGATGGAACTTGGAGAATGTGCGTTGATTGTAGAGCGATTAATAATATCACATTGAAGTATAGATATCCCATACCTAGGTTGGACGACATGTTAGATATGCTATACGGATCCAAGTTGTTCACAAAAATCGATCTCAAGCAAGGCTATTTCCAAGTGAGGATAAAGGAAGGGGATGAATGGAAAACGGCATTCAAGACCAAATTTGGGCTCTATGAGTGGTTAGTGATGTCCTTCGGGCTCACAAACGCCCCTAGTACCTTTATGCGGTTGATGAATGAAGTCTTGAGAGTTTTCATTAGAAAATTTGTCGTAGTCTACTTTGATGACATCCTGATCTATTCCAAAACTTTCAACGATCATTTAGAGCATCTACGAGCTGTTTTTGAGAAGCTGAAAGCCGAAAACTCTATGCCAATCTTAAGAAATGTTCCTTTTTCTTAGAGATAGTTGTCTTCTTAGGTTTCGTAGTCACTGCTGATGGGATAGAGATGAATGAGGAGAAGGTGAGGTCAATTGTGAAATGGCCTAGACCTAAGACTATTGAAGAGGTGCGCAGTTTTCACGCTTAGCAAGCTTCTATCGAAGGGTTTTTATAGACTTTTCTTCCATAGCCGCACCCGTGAATGAGATTGTTAAGAAAGATATGCCTTTTCAGTGGAAGGAGCCACAATAACATGCATTTGACGAGCTGAAACGTAGGATAACCACTGTACCCATTCTTAGTTTACCCAACTTCGATGAGACCTTTGAGATAGAGTGTGATGCTAGTGGCGTGGGTATTGGAGCTGTCTTAAATGCAAGGAAAACAAGCCGTAGCCTACTTTAGTGAAAAAATTGAAGGAATCAGCATTGAATTATTCAACTTATGACAAGGAGCTGTACGCCTTAGTTAGATCCCTCCAAACTTGGCAACATTACCTTCAGCCTAAGGAATTTGTGATTCACACCAACCATAGAGAGTCTCAAATACCTTAAAGGACAAGGAAAACTGAACAAGAGACATGCCAAGTGGGTAGAATTCATCGAATGATTCCCATATGTGATTAAATACAAGCAAGACAAGGATAACATAACCGGTGATGCCCTCTCTAGGAGATATGCCCTTGTGACTACCTTATCCTCACGTTTTCTAGGATTTGAATCACTGAAGGAGTTGTACGCTGATGATCATGACTTTGGCACCATCTTTGATGCTTGTCAAGATGCTCCATTTGGAAAGTTCTACATCCATGACGGATACCTCTTTAAGGAGCAAAAAATTGTGTGTACCCCGGACTTCCATGAGAGAGATGCCAGTGAGAGAAGCACATAGCGGAGGAATGTTGGGACACTTTGGGAGTGTTCAAGACATTGAAAACCCTTAAAGAGCATTTTTACTAGCCTCACATGCGTGCAGATGTTGAGAAGATGTGCGTACATTTCATTACGTGCAAGCAAGCCAAATCTAAGTCACAACCACATGGCCTTTATTCTCCACTACCCGTACTTGATTCTCCTTGGATCGACCTATCTATGGACTTCGTTTTAGGCCTACCTAGGTCTAAGAATGGTAGGGATAATATCTTTGTTGTGGTTGATTGCTTTTTCCAAAATGGCACATTTCATTGCATGTAAGCAAGTCGACGATGCAAATCATGTTGCTGATTTGTTCTTTCGAGAGATTGTGAGATTGCATGGTATGCCTAAGACCATTGTTAGTAATAGAGAGATACAAAGTTTTTAAGTCATTTCTGGCGAGTTGTGTGGGCTAAGCTTGGTACTAACTTGTTGTTTTCTACCACCGCTCACCCACAAACGATGGCCAAACCGAGTAGTCAATCGTACTCTTTCACAGTTTATTGCGTGCCATTCTTCAAAAGCATATCAAAAGTTGGGAGGATTGTTTACCATACATTGAATTTGCATATAATAGGAGTGTTCATCATGGCACATTACATAGTCCTTTCGAGGTTGTATATGGCTTTAATCCTTTGTCTCCTATCGATTTGATTCCCATTCCCGGTGCACTAGCATCAAGTTTAGATGGTATACATAAAGATGAAACAATTCCAAATTGCATGAAAAGATTAAACTCCAACTTGAAGAAAAAGAATAAGGCATATGCACGTCGAAGTAACAAGCATCGTAAAGACATTTCTTTTCAGCTAGGAGACTTAGTTTGGTTGCACCTTCGAAAATACATGTTTCCTAAGGAGCGGAAAAACAAGTTGTTACCTAGGGGAGATGGCCCCTTCAAAGTGCTTCACAGAGTGGGACCAAATGCTTATGTCTTGGATCTTCCTCCAGGATATGACTCTGTTTCCACTACATTGAACGTTGCTGATTTAACCCCCTACATTGATGAGTCTTTTGATTCGAGGACGAATCCTTATGAGGAAAGGAGATTTATGCGAATAGTGGATTCCATCATTTGGACTCTGGGCCTATGACAAGAAGTCGAGCTAGAGAACTTGAGATTGACATTGAGAATTTCTTGTGTAGGCATGTGCAAGATGAGTCAAACGTGCGTCAGATTCATTTTCTTGAAACTAAGCACTTTTAGTTAATTTTGCATAATTGTTTTGCATGTGTGTTTTCTATTTTCCATTTTCTATTTCTTATTTTCTATTTTCTATTTTCATTGCTTTTATTACTAATAATTTTGTCTACTTGAGTTTGTTTTGTTTTGGAAATCTTCTAGGTTGAATTGAATGTTTGTGAAAGAATGGCCAAAAGAATGTTGTCTTGAATGACAAAAAAGGAAGTCCAAATTTCAGCCTTAAAGGGCCGGCCATTACAAGATAAGATGGAGGAATTTTTGAATTCAAATGCAAGATAATTCAAGATCAAATTCAACCCAACATTTGAAGATTAATACAAGCTTATGCAATCATCAAAATTGATCTTCAAATTCACCCAAAACGAGCAAAAATCGGCTAGACCAAGAAGAGGCAAGAAAACATCATTTTTCAAGATAGTCTTTAGGGACATTGTAGTTTATCTCATTTCAAACTTTTGATAGATTTTTAGGATAGAGTTTATCTTTCTTTTTGATTTTTTTGGCTGCAAAATTCAGCCTTTTAGTTACTCTTGGCCGCTGGCCATCAGGAGCATCAACGCCATTTTATGAATCAAATTTGAGTTTTGGTTTTCTCACCCAAAAGAGTGAAACTTTGTTTTCTTGATTTTGCACTAAAAATCAAGGCTAATATCTCTCAATCTGGAGCAAATTGAGGGTGATTGCCAAGGATTAAAGTGACCGTCTAGGAGGGCCTTGAAGGTTTGCCTATCAATACGCACTTGAATCTAAGGTGTTTGCTTAAGCCGGCGATTCTACACAACGAAGCAAGGGGAAGTTTACTTCTTTGTGCCTAAACCCTTGTGGGAAGATTGTTGGAGGTGGAAGAGTGGATCCTAACAGTGTCAGCTTGCATCAATGGAAATCACGCCATTAGAGATCAATTGCTTAATGGAATTATGTCTCCGACGTATATGTCTTACCATTGTAGATGCTGCTTTGTGCTCGTCCTATATCAGACTGACTTTGACAGTGTATGTTGATAGGAGCGATTGGCTTAGGCCAACATGGAACATCTTCTAGGAAATTTCAAAGCCATTCAGCCTCTTCTCTAGCTTTATCTAGTGCTATAAACTCGGGTTCCATAGTGGACCGAGCTATGCATGTTTGTTTCGTGAACTTCCATGACACAGCACCACCACCAATAGTGAATATGTATCCACTAGTGGACTTAGAGTCCTTGCTATCTGATATCCAATTTGCATCACAGTATCCTTCCAATACTGCCGTATATCTTGTATAGTGTAATCCAAGGTTCATTGTGTACTTCAGGTACCTCATCACTCTATTTAGAGCTTTCCAATGATCTTCACTTGGATTACTTATAAACCTACTCAATTTGTTTATTGAACAGGGTATGTCTAGTCTTGAACAGTTTGTTATGTAGATCAGACTTCCAATTACATGTGAGTACTTCAATGGAGCTGCAGGTTCACCTCGATTCTTTCTTAAGTGTATACTTAAGTCTAGTGGGGTCTTTATTGGTTTTGCATCAAACATATTGAATTATTTGAGAACATATTCAATATAATGAGTTTTTGACATAATGAGGCCTTCAGTTATCCAAGAAATTTTAATTCCTAGAATAACATTGGCAACCCCCATATCTTTCATATCAAAATTTTGTGTTAATTCTTGGTATTCAAGATAATGCCACGAATACTGCCCATGATGAGCATGTCGTCTACATATAGACATACTATCACATAGGCATCTGGTGTGTTTCTTGATGTACACACATTTGTCACCCTCGTTGATCCTGAAGCCATTTAACAACATTGCCTCATCAACATCAAATGCCACTGTTTGGTTGCTTGTTTAAGTCCGTAAAAAGACTTAACAAGTTTACGCACCTTTTTCTCTTGTCCTGGTACAGCAAACCCGTCAGGTTGCTCCATATAAATTTCTTCTTCTAACTCACCATTCAGGAAGGCAGTCTTCACATCCATCTTATGGATTTCTAAGTCGTAAACTGCATCGATAGCAACTAGCATCCTTATTGAAGTGATCCTAGTTACCGGTGAGTAGGTATCAAAAAAGTCAAAGCCTTCCTTTTTTGATAGCCTTTAGCTATCAACCGGGCCTTGTACTTGTCAATAGACCCATCCTCTTTTAGCTTTTTCTTAAAGATCCACTTGCATCCGAGTGGTTTACTTTCTAGTGGAAGATCAACCAGCTCTCAAGTGTGATTTTGAAGAATCGATTCTATTTTGTTGTTTACAGCCTCTCTCCAGAAGGGAGCTTCTGGAGTTGACATAGCCTCAGAAAAAGTTCTTGGATCGTTTTTTACCAAGTACGTAAGATAATCTGGTCCAAAGGACGTTGATATTCTAGCTCGTTTGCTTTGACGTGGTTCCTCAATTTCTTGAGGGGTCGTCTCATGCACTCGCTTACTAGTGCTTGTTTTCTTCGTTGTTTTTGTCTTTCTTTGGAAAGACATTTTCAAAGAACACTGCATTTCTTGATTCCATGACAACATTCTCATGTATGCCAGGAATGTCCGACTTGTGCACCAAGAATCGATATGAACTACTGTTAGTTGCATATCCAATGAATATGCAATCAATTGTTTTAGGCTCAATTCTTACTTGTCTTGGTTTGGGTACTGCAAACTTCTCCAGACACCCCCACACTTTCAAGTACTTGTAACTAGGCTTATGGCCTTTCCAAAGCTCGTATGGGGTTGTTTTTTCCATCTTCTTAGATGGAATTCTATTTAAAATAACGTTGGCTGAGAGAATTGCTTCCCCCCACAAGTTTGAGGTAAAACCAAACTTATCAACATAACATTCATAATCTCTTTTAGAGTACAGTTTTTGCGTTCAGTAACACTATTCGATTAAAGTGAATATGGTGCAGTCGTTTGATGAATAATGCCATGTTTTGAACAAAATTCATTAAACGGTGTATCATATTCGCCACCTTTATCACTACGAATTGTCTTAATTCGTTTGCTAAGTTGATTCTCAACTTCATTTTTATAGTCCTTGAAAGCATCAAGGTCCTCGTCTTTGCTATTTAGCAAATAAACATAACAGTATCATGTGCAAACATCGATAAAAGTTACGAAATACTTTTTATCACCTCTTGTTTGCACAAATTTTAAATCGCACACATAGGTATGAATTAAATCCAAAGGTTCAGTGTTCCTTTTATTGAAGGAAATGGCGTCTTTGCCATTTTTGCTTCAACACAGAGTTGTCATTTTTCTTTATTAAGGAGACACTCTTCCTTGACTTTGGAATATGATGGAATAAAGCAAAATGACCCACTAAAATAGATGCGCTTCTTATATTGTGAAGTAGCAGTTGATCAACACGCAACTTTATTATGGGTCATCAGAAAACAACCTCCATGTGTTTCTAACACATGGGTATGGTGCGTACATCCGACCTCCCCATACCACACCATAGGCGGGAGCCTCTAAGGCAATGGTGTAATGTTGTTGTTGTTGTTACTGTAATGTTCAGTTTGGGTAATAATTCAAGATTAATCATCCTTTATATTGACTTGTAATTAACATGTCCAAAACGAAAATATCATAAACAAGAAGACTCAAGCATGTAAGCAGAAGTAGAAGCATTCTCATTAGCCTCTTCGGGCAAAGTTTTCTTGGGTACAACAGTCATCACACTAAGTTTGAACATGTTGTCGGTCAAGTACCCCTTCCTAGAAATATCCAATTCTTACTCAGAATAAATTTATTACAATCAAATACTAGTCAAAATACATGACTGACTAGTAAAGCTCCAGAAGCTAAGTTCTTGTGGATGTCAGAAAAGTGCAGTACATCTTGCAGAGTCAATTCCTTTCCTGAAGTCATCTTCAGAATCACATTGCCCGAACCTTCAATCTTCGAGCTATCAGAGTTTTCCATGTATAGCTTTTCATTATTCTTCAACGGAGAATAGTCTCTGAACATCGCCCTGTTGGTGCGGACGTGTCTAGTGGCTCCGGTATATACCCATCATTCACGAGGATTTCCTACTGCGTTTCATTCAGAAACAACAGCGCACAAATCCATATCATCCATCTGGCTGACAAGGTTGGCTTTCACTTTTTCCTGTTTTTCTTGGGCTTACGGCATTCAACACTGCGGTGCACATGAATTCCACAGTTATAACATTTTCCAGTGAACTTTAAGGCAACTTTAAATCCTTAGGGTTCACTCTGACATGATTTACCTTTTTCTTTTTCTTCGCCTCTGCGACATGAGCCTTTGCATGACCAGAACTCGAACTTGGCTTTCTTTCGGATCTGCGGTTGTCCTCCTCTATACGGAGTCGAACAATTAGATCCTCCAAAGTCATCTCCTTTCGCTTGTGTTTGAGATAGCTTCTAAGTTCCCTCCACGAAAGAGGTAGCTTGTCAACCACAGACGCCACTATGAAAGCTTCACTGAGCGACATGCCCTCTTCTTCCATTTCGGCCACTAACATCAGAAGTTCCTCAATCTGAGAAACAACAGTCTTGGAGTCTGACATTTTAAAATCAAGAAATTTGCCAACGACAAACTTCTTTATACCAGCATCCTCCGTGCGGTACTTCTTATCTAAGGCCATCCACAGTGGCTTTGCAGTTTCAACGGTACAATACAGTCCGTACAACGAATTGTCTAAGCAACTTAAAATATGACTCCAGCAAGCATAATTACTACAATTCCACGCTTCAGCTATCAAACTATTTTGCAAATTCTGATTCTGATCTTCAACTGGAACCACCTCTGGAGGATCCTCAGTCAGCATTTTAGCCAAACCCATCATTGTCAAGAAAACAGCATATTTTGCTGCCAGCGTTTGAAGAAACTGCCTCCAAATTTTTCTGGCTTCTCAACCTGTCCAACCGCATGGACAGGAGCAGGAACAGGCGCAGCAACAATAGGTGCAATCGGAACAACACTGTTCTGTTCCTGAGAACCAACGTGCATAACATTGAACGAATTAGAGCTTTCGTTCTCCATCACGTTTTAATTTTTGACAAATGTAGAAACAAAAGTCAGTATACAAACAGAATATTGTAAATAAACCGGTACAGAATCGCAGACAAATTCATCTTAAGATGTTACTTCATATACGAAACTCATATTCTATACAGATTAGAGAACGAAACCGACATTCTATACAGCATAGGGATGAGCTAAGCTCAGCACAAGAAGAGCTGAGGTCAGCACAGAGATGAGCAAAGCTCAGCACAGGAAGAGCCGAGGTCAACACAGGAAGAGCTGAGCTCAACACAGGAAGAGCTGAGCTCAACGCAGGATGAGCTAAGCTCAAGACAGGAAGAGCTGAGCTCAACACAGGATGAGCTGAGCTCAGCACAGAAGAGCTCGGCACATGGAAGAGCTGAACACAGGGAAGAGCTCAACACAGAGATGAGCTCAACACAGAGATGAGCTCAACACAGAGAAGAGCTCAACACAGGGAAGAGCTCAAACACAGGGAAGTTGCTCAACACAGAGAAGAGCTCAACATGTAAACCGAGGCGAGTCCAGGACTCTGTCCTTAAGACAAATTGCTCTGGTATACTGTGCCCAACCGGAAATTGCAAACGTCTCCCAAGATACAACGGATAACAGTTCCAACGAGTGGCACTACTACGTAAGAACTCCACAAAACTTGCGACTGTTCTGACTTTTCAGATTGATGAAATGCAACAACAGTGTATGAAGTATGCAGCAGTAGTTTATGCAGAATGCTCGTATGCAGCAGGAGAAGGAAAGAAACTTTTTCAGTGTGTCTCAGAAGCATAGCACTGACTCCATTTATAGAGGGAAATCTTGGAGGTTACGGCAACCCACGATCGCATTGATCGGCCAGTAACCCCCATGATCACCTTGCACCCCACGACCGCCTCTGGTCAGCCAGTAACCCTCGATTGGTAGGAATCAATCAACTGAAACTGTCAGCTTAATCCAAGCAGTTAGATCGTAGGATTAAATCATAACCATAGGATTAGATAACTTATTTTTTAGAACAATTTAAAAGAAAATTTGTCCAAAAAGATAAGACCGGGCGGGCGAGCCACGAGCCACGAGCCGAGCTGGCCAGAGGCGGGCGGGCGGTAGTGGCAGCGCACGTGTGTGGCAGCCATGTGCGTCTTTCCTCTGATCAAAAATTTTCTTGCCCTTAGAGTACATCTAGAATGCCTCTCTTAGCACTATATTTGGTGGCAACTTTCTTTCAATTGACGAATGTGGTATATTTGGAAAATGATGATGTGTTCAATTCTCATGAGGCCACATCATCATTTCTCCATTTTCCAACCATTTTTAACTCCTACTTTAAGCATTAATTTCTCATTCACCCGGGTATCAGAATTGAGTGATTCAAAAGCCTAAAATTATCTACTCATTACGTAGAAAATTTAGGACTAATTAGTTTCTATTTTTAATTAATGGACACTAATCATAATTAAGCTCAAAGTATGTTGTTCACCAACTTTAGACAAATTCATTTCCAAAATTTCTTCCAACATATATATATGTTACTTTGGTCTTTGATGAATATATGTGCGATTGATGTCATTGGGGATTGCATCTTCCAATCGTAGATGAGCTGAACAACATTCTTTGTCTCATTTACGGTTTTAATTGTGAAATTTGTTTATAACTGTCAAAGGTGATAGTTTTTGAGGTTAATATATGGAAACAGGGGGTAGTTCTCGATTAAGAAATGCTGCTTCTAGAAAAATTAGAACCACTAACCTCTAGACACAAAACGGCCACAAAACGCGTCTTACATTGTAAGGTGTGTACATTTTGATAGGTACGCTTATGAAACCATTTTTATAGTAGAAAGAATATCACACAGGGAAAAATATCTACACGTGTCGCTACCTCATAATCTCGGGTCATATTATTCAGGCTTTTAATAAGGTTTCATTTAGGTCCACAAAGTAAATTTGTCGAACAAGGCCGATCTAATATTTCACCTATAAAAATGTAAGTCTTTCTTCAAATAAACAATTCTGACTTTCCTATAATTTCACTCTACACTTGAGCTTTTATTACATCTTAAACTGACTTAAGTTTTGGACGACTTTGAAAAAAAACAATCATGACAGTCCCAACTCCGTTTTCTGTCTTTCAAAAGTTAAAAGCTCCGTTTTCTGTCTTTCAAAAGTTAAAAGAACCATTTCTGATGATTGTGTTTTAGATTTGGTCCATTTGCAGATCCAGAATGCATCAGTTGGTTTTGGATCCGAAGAGATTGGTGGAAGGATTGGGATCATTAACAATTCACCATGGAACTTCATCCTTCGGTCCAGGTCATCAGTAAAAATATTCAAAGAGTAAGATAGGTGGCATGTTGGCTAATGTGTCCTTCCAGAATGATGCTACATTTGTTTGACATAGGCAGAGTATATATTTGGTTACTCACAAGGTTTGATGTTATACTATTACAACTAACCTGCAGCTCATCTAGCTTAAGTTAAACTAATTTCAATTTGACGTGCCAAATTACTCATTCAACGTGAACCTGTAGCTGAACCACTTGAAGACTTGCTACTTCAATCCTGCTGAGTTGCTGCATCTTGTGTGGAGAATTGAAGAATATGAATTCATTCAACTTGAAAATAATGTACAGGGTAATTCTTCTTTTATATGGAGTTGTTACATAGTCTTCAACGATAGCGTTTGCTGTCGTTGGGATATACTAGATACGGATGATGATGATGTTACGTAGTCTTCAACGGCTTTATTTTTCTAACAGTTATTTGATGTGATATTTACAATGGCTAGATTCAATCTTGGTAACGACTAGTTACCTGATCTGATAGGACGTATATACAGCCGAAGGAATTTGAGCTAATATATTTCTATGTACATGTGTAAGACTAAGTGCGGAAGCTCAACTGATCTGCTCAGCTCTGCTGCCACTACTTTATTGTTTTATTGTGTCTTCACCTCATCACCTCGGCTATGCACACCTGTAACTATTTAGCTCGGCTCTTCACCTCAGCCCTTTATAGTTCTGTGACGAGCTGCTACTAAGATCAGTTTCTTAGTACACTTTTATCAGCTCAGCACCGCTGCCACTATGTTCAGGTCAGTTCAGCTCGGGTGAACTTATATTTCTATACTCCTCCTCAAACTTACTTGTACATATTCATACAACCAAGATTGGACAATAAGAGCTGATATATAATCGTTGGAACCGGTTTTGTCAAAATATCAGCGACTTGATCTTTGGTTGAAATATGTTTCAGGCTGATCTCTCTCTTCAATTTTTTCTCTAATAAAATGTCTATCCACTTCAACATGTTTTGATTTGTCGTGCTGAACTAGATTCTCCTTATAACGAATACAATATCACAAAATACGTTGATAGGTAATAATGTTTTCAAACCAAGTTCTTCAAGTATGCTTTTAATCCAGATGCCTTCGCATATTCCTAATGCAAGAGCCCTTACTTCTGCCTCTGCACTGTTCCTTGATACAACTAGTTGCCTCTTGCTCTTTCAAGTAACTAGATTACCCCTATAAACAAGTTCCATATCCGGTTGTTGATCTTATATCAATCTTGGATTCAACCCAATCAGTATCTATGAAAACTTTAACACTTCTGTCTGTATGCCTTTTAAAACACAAACCTCATCCTGGTGTATTCTTGAGGTACCTGATGATTCTCAAGGCGACTTGGAGATGTTCATTAGTAGGATCATGCATAAATTGAGACATAAAACTCACAACGTAACAAATATCATGCCTAGTGTGTGACAAATGAATCAATTAGGCATTGGCCCGTGGACCCTCTCTCTGCTGCAGTGCAGTCCTTTGTGGCCCATTCCTCGACTTCGGGCAGTCTCGTATAATGTGGCTTGTCTTACCGCAATTAAAGCAGGCTTTAGTCCTTAGTAAAAAATCTCCAGTATGCTATAGCTGGCAAGTGGGACATCTAGGAATCGCAGTCGCCTGTGGTGGACGTTGCTGCTGTTGCTGGCGTTAGTGCTGCTGCAGGTGCTAGTGCTGCTGTAGGAGCTAAGGCTGCGGCTTGCGCTGCGGCTGTAGCCTACTCTCAAACTGCTGCTGCAGCCGGCTGTCGTTTCTCCCTGCGGTCTTGGTCCACCTCCTGGGCCAATTATCTCTGAACTCTTGGGGCCTCTTGCCCTGTGTATCCTCATCGCGGCGTAGAATGTCTTGCTCAACCCGATACCATGCATCCAGTAACTTGCCAAAGTCCCTCGGGTTAAATCCATGTGCGAATGTAAGAATTCAAACCCTTCTCGAACTTAATTATCTTCAACTGCTCATCTCCCATAATAGACAAAACGTATCTCCCCAGAGCAGTAAACTGATTAGCATACTCCAATACAATCATTCTCAGTCCCTGTCTTAATGACTCAAACATCCCTATTTTCTACAGTGTCACCGACGGTGGGATGTAAAACTTACAAAACTCCATTAGAAAACGTGCCCAAGTAACTGGTCCGGACAAATGCTTCACACTCGTCTTCCACCACTAATTGGCCTCCCCAATGAAAAACGGTCTAATCACCTGTGCCTTAAACTCATCAGGCACCGGAATCAGTTCGAGTTTATTCTCTACCTCGTCGAGCCACTTCTCTGCTATGTCTGGATCAGAACCTCCCTCAAAACTCAAAACTCGAGCTCTCTTCATCTCACCGTAATATAATCGAGTACCATGCTACTGCGGTGGCAATGGAGGCAGTGGTGCATCATGGTGATTATGATTATTATTCTCGATTGCCTGACCAATCTGAATCAGGGCGTCGAGAAAAACCTGTAGAATATCTCCCGAGGATTGTGCAGGTGGCAGTGGAACATGCTCATCGAACTCTGGTACCGGTTCTACTGGCGGAGGTACTTGCGACGGAGGAGGAGGTAACTGTGCCGGTCTATCGGCGCATGGTCTGCATCTCAGTCGTGACGACATCCCATCGAAAATGGTTACGCTGATTATTAGTGCTAATTATTAGGTTTTCCAAAATAATTATCTTATAATTTACCTAGAGATTGAATATTTTTATTTGTTTATCTCGAAACCGTTTTAATGATCTTAGGTTAAGGATGTCACTCTCGGTCTGAGATCATAACTTAAGTTCTAAGATCATCACTTAGTTTTTACGTCGTTTACTTTACTGTTTAAGCCGTGGATCTAGAGCCTTGGCTCTCATACCACCTATAACACCCCGCCCAAAATTAGGGTTTCAGTCCGGTGCACTCACTGTACTCTGCTACGAGAAGTACAAGGCATCGATACGTACATGTGCATGTCGACATGAATCATGAATCGATATAGCGAAAGCAACATCAAAGTAAACATACGACATGCATAAATATACAAATCGTCATAGTACATACAAATCATAATGTACAAAGTCCCAAAATGATATAAGTGCATCATGATCAAAGCATCTACATAATTCCAAAAGATAAGTCCTGACATACTTCTCGCTCACGGATAGTCTACTTGAGGTTCGTCCTCTATTTATCCGGTATCGAGAATCCTGTCCTCTGCAAGTGATTTAAGGTAAGTATGAGCGATAAACATAATTGCCCATCAAGTAGTCCTACTATGTATGGGGAGATGAGGTGATAAAATAAATACGCGTAACAACGAACATAATATGACACGTCTCCATTTTAAACAAATAAAATGACATAACATAAATATAAGCATTTAACATATAATATATATGAAGCTTAATATTGTAACATAGTGAACATTTCATTCTACATAGTCCATAACATTATATATATGTTCATGCGTAGTTTCTAAACCATGACTTATACTAAGGTCTCAAATCTTATATCCACTACAATTTCATGCATAATATCTACATTGTCAACTTAATAACATAATATACTTAAGAATGCTTCAACAGTAACTAAAAGGTATCATGGCCATAAAATGATTCATATTTCATGGTAATTTAAAACATGCTTTTCATACAATCATAACATGAATTTTCCATAAACATGCATATCATGACATTTTCATAAACATATAGACATACCATTTTTCATCATATGGCTATAGCACTTTTCATAAGAATAATAACGCATGACATACCGAATGATTCCCCATATAGTAGCATTTACAACATAAAACATAAGTATATATTCTAACGGTGACGCATTATGACAGAGATCCCGTATCCCAGACTAGGTGTTACACTCGGTCATAATGATAATATATGCACATGACACCTATCACTCCGATCCTGATGTCATGCCGGCGCTCCATAACATAACATAACGTAAACATAACATAACATGTGTTGTTGGAATTAATCGTCTCGTCTTTATCATTCGTTACGCGTAGAAACTTTTTAAAACAATGACGCAATAAAATAATTTTTCAAACTTTTATTTCATGTATTAAATAATTCTCGGCCTAAGGGCAATTTGGTCATTCTAAAATTTAGTCAACATACATCCGTCACTTATCTACATCCTACATGTCATAACTTAAAGAAAATACAACTTTTTTCCCAAAATCATACCTCTCGGCCTTATACCCTAAAACAACCCCTTTTATACAATTTTCATCCAACAACACTTTCTTAAATTGTATATTCCACATACAACTCATAATTCAACACTTAAATATTCAGCACACTAATTTCTTAATTACTTTGATATGTTACATAAAAATATATAACTTAGTCATCATTTACATCTTACTATATATAATACATATATGTATTCAAAAACATGTAAATAAGTTATTTTTTTACTCCAAAAGGCCTTAGGGCCGTGTGTTTATGTATATATTTTCGTATCATGTCACAAATTCATTTTGTCAACTTTTGGCCTTATGGCCGATTTTCACACATACACACCCATATAAGTCTCATCTTTGTCTGATTTTACATACATGTTATGATTTCAACATTTATATCAACCATGTACATACTAGTTTCCATCAACATGATGATTTTCAAGATTATGAACATAATGAAAAATACATACAACATAAAGATGATTGAACCCATGAAAAGTTAACTTTTTGAGCCATAAACATCATTATCATACACATCATGAAGATGGATGATGAAGCTCAAGTAAAAAGCCAAAATGGCCTTATGACCATGTATAACATGTGTGTCTGTGTGTGTGTGTATATGAGGGTGATGATCATCAAGACAACACTTGTGGCCTGGTATGTTAGTCATGCTTATGATGCATATATAAACATGCCAAAACAAGATCATCAAAACATGTGAAAACCAAAATGTCATAGAAGATACATACTTGATGATCATCATGGAAAAATACATAACAAATATATTAAAGTTACATTCTTAGTACACTTTTCTTAATATAGCATATGACTTTAGTTTCTTTCTTTATTTTCCACATACATCTCATAAGAATATTCATCTCATTTTATTTATACATAAAGGCCCATTTTCTTGTGTTATGGCTGAATGTTTAAGGGTGTGCTTATGACAATACATACCTCACATAAAAACATAAATTTTACATATTCTTGTTCAAAACTTTTTACATACTACATGATTGATCCAACTTTAATATGAACATATATACTTAACCTTTAAAAAAATCCATGAAAGATCTAGGAAGAATACTTGCCTTTCTCACTTATTTATCAACTTAAAGTGAAGATTTCTTCACTTAGCTTGGAAGAAAACTCCTGCTTCTTTCTCCTTGGGTGTCATGGTTTTGGAGTAAAAATGAGAGGGCTAGAGCAACTTATGAATGTAAATAAATGGAAGACTTTAACTTATTCCACATAAAGTTTGTCACCTTGTTCTTCCTTGATTCTTATTTCTACAACCTTCTTGAATCTCTACTTGGATGATAGAGGGTATTGGAACCTAGAGTTGGATGTGTTTATGTGAAGTGAAGAGAAAAGATTTCTCCCCTTTGTTCTTGATGCAACTCTTGGCCAAAGAGAAAGAATAAGGGAGTTGGAAGACTAGTTTGTCTTGGAGAGGAAATAGAAGCAGTTTGTTTGAGCAGGTGATTGAATTGTAGGGTAAAATGAAAGAGAGAAGGGGTTCTCCCCTTTTTCAAGGCAAATGGTCATTGGGGTGGTTTGGGGAAGTGAGAGAAAGCATGATGGACATTTAGTTGCATTAGGATTAGGTATAATGATGGTATGACATGGAGTGTAAGAATAGACAGAATTTTGTCTTCCTTTGAAGGGTGGTGGCTGGCCCATGGAGATAGATAGGGAGGAAAATATTTTTTGACTTTTGGAGGGGTGTAAGAAAGGTGGAAGAAATATAATGATTGGTATAAAAAGTGTGTAAGACTTTGTTGTGTAGTTGAAGACGAGAGAGAGAAAAAATATTCTCTTCCTATATATGTGGAGGGGGCGGCCTTGGGGGAAAATGAGTGGGTAGAATAGGACAAAATACCATCATTTGGTTTCTACAAAATTTTCTGCACTTGTCATTTTGTTAGGATATTTTTCTAACCACAACTTCTTCTTTCTTTTCTACCACTTGGCCGCGTATATATATATATATATATATATATATATATATATATATATATATATATGTGTGTGTGTGTGTGTGTGTGTGTCTGTTTATATATATATATATTTTTCTTTTTCTTCTACCCTAAATATCTTGTCATGTCTAGTTTTATTTTCCATTTTGTTTAGGTAGTAAAAATTGTTGTATCATGTATTTTTATTTGATTTAATTTAGCCTAACACTTAAATTGTTACCGACGAAGTTTATTTAAATTTTATTGTATGTTCGAAAACATTCATTATCGAATTCGCTAGTGTATCGATATACCGAAGAATCTAGGGAGCATATACTGATGTTAATAAAATACGGTATCAAAATGTTGCGACGTAATGGAAAAAAATTTGGGGCGTAACAAATTATCTCCCAAGTTTGATTTTTCCTCTAAGGCATTCATTTCTTCATACATGGCATTCTTCCATTCTAGACGGCTTAAGGCTTCTTGTATATTTTTAGGTATCACTTTATTATCTAGTGAGCATATAAATGTTTTAAAGTTAGGATTTAACCTATTATATGATACAAAATCTTCTATAGGATATTTAGTATATACAAGGTTCTTAGTGTATTCTCTTGTCCCTTTCCTTAATACTATTGGTCTATCAGTTTGAGGTTTAGTTTTATATTCAATATAGATTTTCTCTAATGAATCCATTCCTGCGATGTGGGTTATGTATTCCTATTAGTGTATTCAGGTGTAACAGGTGGTCTATTCTATCTAATATTTCCATCTACTATTAGAGTTCATAGGGCTGCTTGATCTGTTAGTACTAAGCTGAGAATTTGATAAGCCAAGCCGCTGTGCCGAGGTGCTACAATATCTAGTATATTCCAAAATTCAGTATGCGTTAAGTCCTCTATTTTAATAGAAGAAGTGTAGAAGGAATGATGTTTGTCAAATGTAGCATCAAGTGTAACAAACATCTTCCTATTAATCAGACAATAACACTTGTAACTCTTTTGTGATCCAGAGTATTCTAGGAATATGCACTTAACCGATCTGGGATTTAATTTTTTCCTTAGGTGTGGCTGAACATGTACATATGTTATACACCCGAACAACATAAATGGTAACTCTAGAAGCAATTTTGTGTACAGAAAATAGTTAAGAAACATCTCTCTTGGAGTTTTAAATGAAAGGGTTTTAGATGGCTTCCTATTTATTAAGTACATAGCTTTAGTAAAGGTTCTCCCCAGTAGTATTTAAGCACATTCATTGTAAACATAATAGTTCTAGTCACTTCAAGCAAGTGTGTATTCTTCCTCTCAACAATACCATTTTGTTGTATAATATAAGTACAAGAAGTTTGATGGTACCGTTTTCATGCATACGTTTTTGAACTGCACTGTCTAAGTATTCTGCCCCATATTTTGATTTTAGTGTTTTAACAGCGCCCAAACTGATTTTAAATAAATGTAAAGTACCTCATAAATGTTTGTCTATTTCAGTTGTACTCTTGAGCAGGTAGACCTAAGTTACCCTTGTGTGGTCATCCAAAGATTGTAAATCATCTTGTACCATTGATGTTAGTTGTCTTAGAAGAGCTCCAAATATCAAAATGGAAATGATTAAAAAGTGTGGACGACATACACTTTAGCAGGATAACTTTGTTTTGTGTGTTTAACTAGTTGACAGGTTTTGCAGGTAATACTCTATGATCAACAACAACAACAACACATACCCAGTATATCCCAATGACAACACAAGCTATCGTTAGGGTCTGGGGAGGGTGAGACGCAGGCAAACAATACCTCCATCCCAAGGGATAGAGAGTTTGCTTCCAGTGAAACCCTGGGCTCCATATGTACCTGCACAGATATCATAATAATAGGAATATATACTAGTGAAGCTATTTTATTAAACATATACAACAGTCTTCCGATATTAAAATAGTCATAATAGTGAACATGCACAAATAATTGAAAGAAAAAGATCGAAACAAAATATGCAAATTCAAACTAAAGTGTAAATACTATCTAATCCTCTAAGTATACTCTAAGGTGCCCTATATCTTGTCTACCCCTCCTTAACCTTAATCATCTGCCTCCATGAACTCCTATGTTGGACCATGACCATCCTGCCCTCCCACCAACCCTTACATTATATGATATGCAATAAACTCAAGAACAATCAAATCATGGCCTCAATAAACATAGAAAAATCATGCATCTACATTCCTTGGCTCATCTTGCACATGTCTGAACAAGAAGCTCTTTAGTTTACTTCTATTTGTGCAAAAGCTTCTTGTTTGTGGAGTTAGTATGTTCAAGGCCCTTGTTTGTGAAGTTTGTATGTTTGTGACTCCTTGAATTGCATCATTCCCTCCGTCCTAAAAAAGATTCGACCTCGAATCTTAACACACAAATGGATAAGAGGGATACTCCACAAATGACTGATAAACTATGTAAGATACAAGTTCAAGCAAACCAAGTGCAATGATCATGCATAATTTAAGTCTAACATGCTTGGGATGACCATGTACTCCAATGATGACACATCTAGACGGCAATAAACACCTCTTCCTAACATGTTTAGGGTGCACAAAGACATACACCTCAAACTCTAACTCAATAAATGCATATGTAGAATCATGAACAAGTAAAAGATGATGGCAAAGAGATAAATAAGGAGTAGAGTCATACCTCTTTTGTATCTTCACTTTCACATGGTTAGGATGCATTAACAAAGCACAAGTGAGACACTTATGAAGCTTCCAAAAGAAAGACTTATCACACACTAGAACACGACTCCACGTCAATACAAACCTCTTCTTGATGTGTTTAGGGTGTATAGTCATGCTTCTCTCAATCAAACATGAATGTGTAGGATACAACCAAAATCCATCATGCAAGGAACAGACAAACTCAATCAATACATAGACCAACAATTTATCATGGCAAACAAAGTCACAAGTCACCATGATTTGGAAAGGGAAACAAGACAATGTGATATGGCATCTCTCATGAGCAAACATGGCATGAATCATCCTATAAACAAGCATACTGTGGGAATGGATCATGCTAAAGGCCCTGTGTATATGATTCATATAAAAAGGATCATGAAAACAGTGTAGACTAGGGAGACCAACACGCATTTTAAAAGATTCAACAACAAATGATCCAACACTCTTAACTATCAACTCAGTTTCATCCAAATTAATTGCATCCGATTCATCATTTAAATCATCATCTAATTCATGTGACGCAAGCTCAAGTTCAGGTTTCAATTCAAGATCACACAATGCATGTGGTTCACACAAATCAAGACAAATAGGCGATGCTACTTTAATATGTAAATCATCCTCATGTTCACTCGTTTTCTCATGCAATTCAACCAAGATTACGCCATGCAATTCAGCTGTATTATCATGCAATTCATGCTCATTAGATGCATTAACTTTGACCTCATTCAAGTCATGTGGGAACATATCAACTTTCGGTTTTGTGTTAGCATCAACTTTAGGTACAATTTCAGCTTTTTGCTCCTTTTTAGAAACAATTTCAGCTCTGCCACGCGTATGCATTTTAGCAAAAAAAAATCATCCATGCCCTTCTTAAATTTTATCCTATTTCCAATGTTGGTTGCATGCTCATACATAGCTTCAAGTGCTTCATATCTACAATGCATCATTTCATGTGCAATATCTTTATTTAACCCAGCAATGAATCTAATCATGGTTAATTCTTCAATCTCTTCATTGTAAGCATAATATAAGTCATCTAGCAATTCATTGTAATATGCTTTAATATCTTTATCATGTTGCCGATAATTTTGAAACTTAGGCACTTTGCAACGCCAATTTCTTACGCAAATACCATTGAGTTTCTAAAGGTAATCATGCGTTTTTCAACCTCGTAGTCACGCTCATAACACATGACTCCCCAAATGGTGCCAACCAACTCTTCAATTTGTGAACTTTGTTGATTCAAGGTCCTCCTGTAGCGACCCGTCCTGAGCCCTAGTACTCGAAATGACTCACCCGCCGTATCTCACTAAGGAGAATACAAGGCGTCGATATAATTCAATTACACGTCATCACAATAACGTAAATCGATGTCAGCGGAAGTCATAAACTAAAAACCTTCGATAACATAAACATCATCATTAATACAATGTCTAAGAATTCTAAATCAATACAATAGTTAAATGAATATAAACACTAATCACGAAAATACATAAACCTCGACTATCGAAATAACTGCCTCAACCAACCTTCGAAAGTCTCGTCTGAATACCCTTAGTCTCAAAATCTCCCGTCTCAATCTTCCACAGTATACTAACTCATGTGTAAGCATGTCCTAACTTCCCATACCTACAAAGCTGGTGAGTGGTGGTGTGAGCCAAAATCAACGGGCTCAGTAAGCAACCTACCTATACCCATTATGAAAATCATACATGCAGAGACAATTACAGATAACATACAACCAACATACATGTCTCTATTACTCAATTAAATTCATATCTTTAACAGCTGACACATCAAGAATAGTCAAATAAGATCCATCATTCAATCTACATAACCGTGAAACATGCTCTTCTCAAGTCTGACATACACAACAACAAATAATCATACAAACAAAGAAGAGAACAATGCATACCAATGAAGTAGATAAACCGCAGAAAGTAAGTCACTCCACATAATAATGCGCAACTTCATAATGCATACCTTTCCCTACGTGTCACGCGCAACAACATCATTATCTCACACAATATGTTCTTCTTTTTCTATGATATGCTATGCTTGGCCCAGGGTCCTAACACACGCTCTGTAACATGGAGTCAGCGCACACGCTCCGTAACATGGAGTCAACGAACACATGTTCCGTAACACGGAGTCAACGAACACATGCTCCATAACGTAGAGTCAGCGCACACGCTCCGTAACATGGAGTCAACGAACACACACTCCGTAACGTGGAGTCAACGAACACACGCTCTGTAACATGGAGTCAGCGCACACGTTCCATAATGTGTAGTCAACGAACACACGCTCCGTAAAGTGGAGTCACTCGCCCCGAAGGGATGCAATGCTAATGCACGTGCCATGAATGCGGCACACACATAATCCACGATCCGGCGCATACATGCTGCTATTTATACCTGTGCCCATACACATGCATATATACTTACATGTATACTCTCATTTTATTACGGTGTATTCATACTCATATATATACCTGCGCCCATACACGTGCATATATACTTGCATGTCTACCCCCACACATCTATATACACATGCAATACGCATTGAGATCGTACAACCATACATACACCGATTTCATTTATACATACCTATCTCACATATACATACAACTCGCATATAGAGAAAGTTCAATTACAAATATGCAGCAAACAATATACTGATGCACGAAAAGCATAACAAGCACAAATAAACCACTTACCTCTGATACATGACAGTATAACGAGCACAGATAAACCACTTACCTCGAATTGGTCACTTAGATTTTTTATTCTATGCTCGAACGTGAAGAATGTCATCATAATATAACCATAAATGACTCCACTTCTGCATGTCCAAATTATCAAAATTGGCCAAAATGTCAAATTCATACAATTTTAATAAGCCTTCCCAAACCAATACAGTATTCGGCCTCAAATACTCAACAAGTATGAATCATAAACACATATACACACACACACACATAAAATATACAAATATATTCCTCATAAACCATTATGAATAGTACTTTCAAAGTTGGCCTTTAGTATTTCGCCCAGCTCCCAAATTATACCTTACTTTTAATTTTGTCATAAGTTTCCCATACCCACTTTCACGTATATTGATATATATATTTATAATACATGCCCTATGCTGTGCATATTTAAAAAACTTCACATTGCCACATTTTTTTTGAAACATCGGCCAGTGCTCACAAACAGATCAATTATAATATGTATGCCACTTTTATGCCAATCAAGGCACAATTTATAACTCCAGTACATGTATACATTGATATTTATACGAGACATATTTACCATATAAAATATATTATATGCATGTGGAATTCACATAGTCACCTCTTAATGGTAACTTCAGTCACAATACCCTACTTCTCAATTCCACAATCTTTGTCCATACCCAGCGGCCAACCTTTATATGCATATACATATAATCAAATACTTAATATTGAATGCATAAAATCATGTGCAATAAAATATATATGCTTTTTGGCCAAAGATTCCACCCACTTGAATTTGGTACCTTTTTTTAATGTTGTTACGCTAATGAGGTTGGAATTGGATCTTGAACTACTTTTGGTACTGTAATGTAGTTCTATAGGATACTGTTAAATGTCAGATTTTATCTTCAGTTTACTTTAGAAAAAATGGATTCTACCCCAGTTTTCCTCAAATATGTTTCCCGCCGAAATCCATGTTTTCAAATACTTACAAAAAGTCACATCCTACACACACATATGCACTACTGGCATTTGGCCCTGTTCTCTATAATCGAAATATTCAAATTTACATACCATACATAGATACCACTGTAGACCAGACATATACACACGTGACTCATACATCTATCCATTCAAGAATACTCATGCATGATCCAATTTTATTACGAACATAAACATAGAGAATTTTCGCTAATATAGCAAGTATAGAGAGATTACTTACATGCTTCCCGTACTATATCGTAAACGAATTCGGAGTTGGTTGGGGATGGAATTACTTCCTCCATCACTTGGGTATTCGTTCGCTGGGTTGCTGGGGAGGGGTTGGAAAAAATATTATTTCTCTGATGTAGGCAGGCGATTGGGGGTTTGGGTAGAAACTCTAGGGTTTTCTTTCTTTCTTTTATGCTGAAAGGCGGCAGAAGGGGGGACTCTCTTTTTTTTCATGATAGGGAAACGGCTGAAAGGTGATAGATGGGTGTAAGGTTAATAGTTTATGTTAATTAAATAGGAAATTAGAAGATATGTATAAAAGGTATATTCCTAGTTGATTAAGATTTAAGATTCCCACCACAAAAAAAGGCATATAGCGACAGACAAAAATCGTCGCCATTTCGTCGCTACACGCATATAGCGACGAAATAGCGACGAAAATAGTAGGTCGTAATACGGCTTGTCGCAAAGTGATTTTCGTCGGTGAAGCGTCGCTATATTGGGACGGAAAAATCTCGTCGGTGTTTCGTCGCACAATTGCGACGAAAATCTGTCAGGTCTGCGACCTGTTATTGCCGTCGTTTTTTCGTCGGTGTATTTTTTTCGTCGCTATTTTATAATTTTTTATTTTTTTATTTTCGTTCTGCGACATTTTATTTCGTCGCAGAGTTTCGTCGGTATATCTTTTGTCGTCGCTATTTTATAATTTTTTATTTTTTTATTTCTGTTCTGCGACATTTTATTTCGTCGCAGATTTTCGTCGGTATATCTTTTTCGTCGCTATTTTTAAATTTTTGATTTTGTTATTTCCGGTCGGCGACATTTCGGTTTCGTCGCAGGTTCGTCGCTATTTTTTAATTTAATAATAAATATTAATTTAATATTAAATATTAAATATTTTTAATTTATTAATAATATCAATATATTATTAATTAAATAGTTTTTATTATTATTTAATTTTTATAATATATTTTATTTTGTATATTAAATCATTTGTACGAATATTATACAGAAATACAGTACTTGCGTATTGAAGTTTGTTTAATTAAACAACACAAACGAAATAGAATCCGTATAAATGTCATATAAAATATAAAAGTACAAAGAATATGTCAATACAATAAATGAAATAGACTATACGAAAAGTCAAAAAATGAAATACTATGCAGAGGAAGATGGAGGGGGATCATGCGGAGAAGAGTGACCATCAGGAGGGGGAGGCTGAGGCTGCGAGGAGATGGAAATGATAGAGATGATGAGATGCGATAGCTGCGAGATTTGCTAGTTCGTCGCCTGCTGCACCTGCATCGTCTGCTGCTGCGCATGCTCAAACGCCTGCTGAAGCGCCTGCTGAACCGACTGATGCAGCGCCTGCTGAGTCTGAGTCAGCTGCGACCGCAGTGCCTGTATACTCTCCTCATGCTGCGCCCTGATGGTCTCCACCTCATGCTGCAGCGCCGCATGCTCTGATTCCAGACGTGAAATATCCTCTGGGGCCGCAGAAGGCGCGGAGGTGCTGGCCTCAGAGGAAACAACTGGATGCAGAACTTCGGAAAAGAATCGCGGCGCTGCTGATCCAACCACGTACACCTCCCTCTTCTTCTTATTCTGAGGGCCGACGGTCCGAACTGCATCCCAATAAGCGCAGTTCTTGTCGGCCTCTTCTCCCCTATGTGCGAGTAATCTGTTGTACTCGTCCTGAAATGAGAATAAGAATTGTTAGGGTTTAGGGTTTAGAAATAAAACAAACTAAGGAAAAAACAAATGATATCGTAGTCTACTTACACTGATGTCGCGGGCCTTCGCCGTGATCCAGTCCTCTGTCCTGTCGGAGGCTTTCTTCCGATGCGTCTTGTAGAAGAGATCGTAGGAGGCTGGCCACTCCCCCGTCTCCTCGTGCTGAAAGAATGAAATAAAATATGATAGTGAAATCCAGAATTTTAAAAATTTCGACATGACCTATTCGTTTATCAGAGGTATCCCGGCCTTAAAGGCCTCTCCCAATTCAAAGAAAAAATAAAAAGAAAAAGGCAAATGAACACATATACTACTTAAATTAACCATATACGAATACCAAAAAAAACAGTGCAACATAAGAAATCAATGAATATAAATAATCCACTTAAGTCAATGAATGTAAATAATCCACTTAAGTCAATGAATCTAAATAATCCAATGAAATCAATGAATCTAAATAATCCAATATTAAAATACTTACCATAGAACGCATCGTGGTGGCGTGGGAAACCGAACCACCTGAGTGTGTGGCAGGTGCTGGGCCTTGTACATTGCCGCTGCGCCGGTTCGCCGCGTTCCGGGCGCTGCGGGCTTGGGTAGCAGGGTCCGTCCACCCTTCTATCCACCCCGCCCAGGTGGCCTCGGATACGTAGGCAAGCCTGGCAGAAGTGGGGTCACGCTCCCACTTGGTCTTGTGCGAGTTGACGAAGTCCCTGTAGCGTTTGGCGGTCCTCTGCCGCCAGGCCTGCTCCACGTCGTGGGCGATGTCAGCTGTCCAGCTGTACACCTTCTGCAATTATTATACGGAGGAAAAGTAAAAACGTGGTTAGAAAAGTAATGATCAATTACACATCAAAAAGTGAAATTCATCAAATTTGAATACCTGAAACTCATCCCAGTAGAACCTACGTGTCTGCGGGGTGACACGGGACCAGGCATATCCAGCTAGGTCCTGCCTCAGGTGGAAGGACCGAGTGATGCAACCAGAAATCTGGCCCGAGTCCGGTGCAAACCTGAAAGAGGTGAAGTTGTTATGAAAAAATAACGCGTGAAATATATTTGAAAACGTGTTAAAAAAAATAAATCATTACTTACTTATGGGTATCATGTGACCAAGGGAGGGCACGACGCCCTTGTATGACACCCTCGTCCGATGCCACATCAGACGCCGGATCAGGTGCTGAACCGGTGGGTGTGGGTGGCGGCGTAGATCAGGGGGGTGCGGACCTATCGGCAGACCCTAAAAGGTCCACGTCCGCAGCCAGAGCGGCGGTCGACACCGAACCATGCAGGTCATGCTGAGAGACGAACAAATCGAACTCTTCTGAGAGGGCCTGTCTGGCTGGTGGGTAGGTGGATCGAGTAGGTAAACCCTCACTAGCCATCAGATCTGAAAGGGTGAAAAATTTAAAAGGCACATTCAACGAGTTTAGGGTTGGTTGGCCAGACAAATAAGATGTCCAAAAAATGACAAGTGTTTACATACATTTAATGCAAGATATTAATAATTTTGAAAATTTCAGCATGACCTATTCGTTTATCGGAGGTTTTTCGGCCTTAATGGCCTCTCCAAAGACAAATCCAAATCCAACAACATGACATGATTAACCAAACTACATAATCAAACTTCATCATCAAATTACACTTCAAAGTATACATCACTTGAACTTGATACTTAGCATAAATATGCATCACCTCTAAACAAATTACACTTCAAAATATACATCACCTCTACGTCCTTATGATACATAACTTGTAACATGAATTATGCATAAAAATAGTAAATTAAAGAGACACTTCAAATTACCGCCATAGCCACCCCCGCACCGCCAACAGCCACCCCCGCCCACAGCACACCCCCGCCCACAGCCCACCCTGCCAACAGCCACCCCCGGCACGCCAACAACCACTCCAGCTCACAGCCCATCCCGCCCTACTGCCCACCCCGCGCCATTCACCACTCCAACCGCCCCACCCCGCCCCAACCTGCACCATCCAGACAAACCCGCCCCACCCACAGCCACCCAGCCCCACCCACAGCCACCCCGCCCCACCCGGACCCCACGCACAGCCACCCAGCCCCACAGCCACCCATCCCCTCCGCTATCCCCTCCAACACCCAGGCTACACCACTGCCCCTCCGCCATTCCCTCCGCCATCCCCTCCGCCATCCCCTCCAACACCTAGGCTACACCACTGCCCCTCCGCCATCCCCTCCGCCATCCCCTCCAACACCCAGCCCCACACCGCCCCACCCAGCCCGAATCCCTCCACCCCAGCACAATCTCTCCTCCCAAACTGCTCTCAAGTGTATAACAACAACGAAAACAAGCGGCACAATCCACAATTTCTTGATGAAAAACAGAATAGATCTTATAAAAACAAATAAAATAATAAAAAAAATAAAATACCTCCTAAATGGCCTCTGCTGTATTCGCCGGAGAAGATGGGGGGAGGAGGCGACGGGAGTTCGTTGAAAATTTGGGGAAGGGGGAAAGGAGGGAAACACAGAAATGGGGAAGAAGAAGGGGGATTTCAGCTTATCTTCGAAATTTTGCGACGAAATAGAGACGAACTTTCGTCGCTATTACTGTGTCGTCGCTATTGCCTGTGTCGTTGTTATTTCAAATTTGCATCGACACCTTTCGTCGGTAACTCGTCGGTGCCATCAGTATTGAAAAAAAAATAATACAAAATATAAAGTACTTACAGACACACATTATGTATATACATGTGTATAAGTACATCAACACATACACACTTTCATATAAGAATGAGCAAAAAAAATTTTTGACTAACGTCAATCTTCATTGTCATCCGCATCCTCATACGCATCTTCATTTTCATCTTCATCTACATGCTCGTCGTCCTCTTCATCCTCGTATTCGTCTTCGCCTACATCTTCAATATTGTCAGCCGGTTGTATGTTGAGATGAATTTCGATGAAACCGCCATTGGGGTCATTTAGAGGGAGGTTGTACAGTTCAACATGTGTCGTATCCACAACGGGCGGGTTTTCTTCTTGAAATGCGGCATTCATGCCATCTGAACCTGGCTGTATACTGACATCAAACTTGCTCGATTTCACTTTACACACGGCTCGCCAGTCTTTTGAGCTCGCATTCATCCTCGTTGTTGGATACGATAGATAGTACACCTGGGACGCTTGACTAGCCAAAACGAATGGATCGTACTTTCTGTACCGTCGCCCTTGGTGTATGTCTACCAACTTATATCGGTCGTGAACCTTTGTGCCAGCGCGATAACCTTCTCGAGTTGGATCGTACCATTCGCATTTGAATAGCACCACCCGCTTTATAGGCAATGCGGGATATTCAAGCTCAATGATGTCAGTAAGATAGCCGTAGAAGTCATCCTCGTCCGGGCTATTGTCATACCGCTTGACACACACTCCGCTGTTCTCCGACGATTTTCGGTTGGCATAGGAGACTGTGTGGAATCTATAACCGTTGACAAAACACATGTCGTGGCGCGTGACTCTGTTCAATGGACCCTCGGCTACTGGTGTCAGAATGTAACCGTACTCATCGTCAGCCAGATGACCTTTGCTCGCATGTAAAACGACAAGTAAGTATACATCAGCGGGGCAATAAATGCGTATCACATGACGTACACGTAACTAGCAAATATGTAAACTTACATGCCACCTGAACCAATCAGCAAACTTGGCATCTAACTCATTGTTTATTGCATCGCTCGATATACCCGGTGAACGTTCTTGCAATAAATCGACAAACAAGCTGAAGCAAATTACGAATGAGTACCCTGTATACCTTTGTAATATTATGGATAGAGTAGCGCAAGGTATTTACAAATTAAAATTGGATATCGTTTATACCTCTGGAAACGGTCGACTTGACGGCAGTTGCGCAGAACATAAGAATGAGCAATCTTCTGCTCGCTGTCCACTAATATCATTTCCTTTCCTTGTCCGTGAAATCTGATCGGATGTGTGAATATCGGGAGGACACCGGATCTGGAAATGTCGTCGTCGTTCCGGGGAACATCTCTGCACCTCGACGGGACATCTGGCTTGAAGTAATGAGACACGAAGGTCGAGGCTTCCTCCGTCAGGTAGGCATTGCACATCGAGGCCTCGACTTTCGCCTTGTTCTTGATGTTCAGCTTCAAATGCCTGAGATATCTGTTCATATAGTGAATATCTGTTCAAATGCTTGCACACATAAGAACGTCACGTAATAAATAAGAGTACCTCTCGAACGGATACATCCACCTGTACTGAACAGGACCACCAACACATGCCTCGTATGGTAGATGAACTGGCAGGTGTTCCATTGAATCAAAGAAGGCCGGAGGGAATACAGTTTCCAGCTTGCATATGATCACTGGGATTTCGCCCTCTAGCCTTGACATATCATCCGCCCTAAGTCTCGTGGGTGTAAGACATCTGAAGAACAGACTCATCTCGGTAAGTGCTTCCCATACATTGGTTGAAAGCAGCTCGCGGAATGCAATGGGCATCAACCGTTGCATGAACACGTGACAGTCGTGGCTCTTCATCCCATGCAAACCGTGTTTATTCACGTCGATGTTCTTTGATAGGTTCGAAACATGGCCGTCAGGAAATCTAGCCGTCCCCAGCCACGCTAACAACGCACTGACCTGCTCCGCATTCAGCGTGTAAGAGGACTTCGGCATGTAGGATGTGCCAATGGGATGCAGCTCCGGTCGCATATTGAGGTCGCGCATATCAAGTCGTGCCTTCAAATTGTCTTTCGTTTTTCCAGGCACATTCAGCACCGTATTGAAAATGTTGTCAAACACGTTCTTCTCAATGTGCATGGCATCCAGGTTGTGTCGGATCATATTGCTCTTCCAATACGGAAGCTCCCAGAATATGCTTCTCTTCTTCCACCCGATACAGTCACGGGCCAGGTATGCGTTGTGGCTGCCGTCCGGATCATCAGCGACCCCCACGAATCCACAACTGTCTATCTCCTCCAACACCTCCGCACCTGTGAGAAGCTCGGGCTTCGTGTCCTTCTCGACGATGCCAGGCATGAACGCCGTGACGTTCTTTCTGTACAAATGACGTCTGGGCAGGAACTTCCTATGGCTGTCGAACCAGCAAATCTTACGTCCATGTTTCAAGGACATCGTCTTCGCTTGCTTCATGCAGCAAGGGCAAGTGTATTTCCCCGCTGTGCTCCACCCCGACAACATAGAATAAGCCGGGAAGTCGCTGATGGTCCACATCAGCGCAGCGCGTAGCTGGAAGTTTTGTTTGGTCGATACATCGAACGTCTCCACGCCAAACTCCCACAACCACTTCAGCTCATGTATCAATGGCTGCAGGTATAGGTCGATCTTCTGTTTCGGATTCCTAGGCCCCGGTGCGATCACAATCAAGAACATGTACAGCTTCTTCATGCACATCCAAGGTGGTAGATTGTACGGCGTCACGATTACAGGCCACGACGAATACTGCTCTCCCGACTGTCCGAACGGGTTGAACCCGTTGGTGCATAACCCCAACCTAACGTTCCTTGTCTCCGACGAAAAACCCGGATGTGTCGCATCGAACGTCCTCCAAGCTTCGCCGTCTGATGGATGACACATCTCACCGTCTTTCGTGTAGTGCTCCGCGTGCCACCTCATCTGGCTAGCTGTGGCACCGGATGCATAGAGCCTCTGCAGTCTAGGGGCGAGAGGTAAATAGTAGAATTGCTTTCCTGGCACGTTCCGGTTTCTTTTGTTCGTTCTCCACCTGCGTGTCCCACAGACCCTGCACATGTCTTTATCCTCGTTGATGCCCTAATATATGATGCACCCCTCTGAACAACAATCGATCTTATGAACCGGCTGTCCCAACGCCTGCAGCTGTTTCTTCGTCGAATAAAAACTGTCGACCATTGTGTTTCCTTCGGGAAGAGATTCCCTCATCAGCTGACACATCCCATCGTACAATCTCTCCGTCATGCGGTGCTCCGTCTTCATGCTCGTCATCCGACCGATCATGGACATCTGTGTGTGACTACCGCAACCGGGATACAGCGGCGTATTGGCGACATTCAGCATTTCAAAAAACTGTCTCGCCTGAGGGTTCGGATCTTCCTCCACGAATATACGCGGCTGTTCATCCGGCTCCTGTGCACGTTCGTACCCGACATGCATCTGTAAGTACTGCTCTCCCGTAAATAATAATTAATATTGGTATTACTTTTTTCCAAAAATACTCGGTCATAACACCTCCAATCCAATTCTTCCACCTTGTTGGAGATTTCTTGCAATTTCTCCAACACCTTTTCAACTGACAGTTCAGTCCTTGTCTCCTCATCTACGGCGATGGTCGACGACATGTTTTCACCTGAAATGAAATAAAAAATACAAGAAAAGAAAAACTAACACAAAGACAAAAGAGATTTCGTTACGTTAGTGAAAATCAAAATCAATGTGCATGTTCCTTTCTCTCTCTTGTATAGTCACTCACAGTTTGTGTTTTCTTCTGCCAATCTTGAGCTAGATACAATCAAAGCAAGCTTTTCAATTTGCTAGCACAATCCGACAATGCACCTTTTTTCTCCAATGTATCAAACAATTTTCAGCAACCAATAGTCAAAGGTATCAAGCCAAGAACAAGACAATTTAACACACTTAACATCCTAAGAATCAAGGAAAATGAGACCAAAAATTATGTCAAAGGCTGAGCCAAAGAAAACTAGGGTTTGCCCTGGAGAATCTTTAGTTAACCTTAGCCTTATGCAAATTAATCACAAGTTGTTGATTCAACTACAATAATCAAGTATCTAAGTATAAAAAATGTAATATGTAGGGTGTTGAGGTTGGGTGTCACGATTTTGTGGTATGATTGTAGCGCCCCGACCCGGACAGCGGAATCCGAATCGGTACACCCGTCGTAGCTTACTGAGAAGACTACAAGACGTCTCATCTCTCGAATGCACATCATCGATGACGTAAGAGAAATAAGCGCGAAAACATATCTCAGTAATCTAAATCATCAATACAGTACGTCAACCGACAATGTGAATACCAAAAGAACTGGGTATATTCGTAGCCATCTAAAATTCCAAATGAATCATGAAATAAAAATGACAGAAAACGATCTAATCAATCCATTCCACAAGGTCTAAACATCCACTCTGCCCACTCGCCGTCGTCCTCAATGAAAATCATGTCGTAACTAGGTTCATCTGCAAAGGCAAAGGCAGTATCCTTAGCGAAAACGCTAGAAAGTAACCCGCTTATAAGACATACGGGATCAACACATGGCAAGACATGAGTAACATATAAATCAAGGGAATTAAGGGGCACATGTCTTGTAAAACTTCCAAATACATAGGCGAATAACATAATAAAGCAATTACAGTAATCCAAATCGCAAATAATCAATTCAATTCCGATCAAATAACATAAGCACACATTCCACAACGACTCTCGTGATGCATGTCAAAATAATACACTACACTACACAATCACATATGCATGAGCCATTTCTTTTCAAATCAATGCAATGCGTGCACAATGTCCGGTCTCGTACTCATTTCCTTGTAACGCACCCCGGCTTATATTTCCATCCCGGTTAACGTTACAAGCTCGTATGCTCTGTGATGCACCTCGGCTTATATTTCCATCCCGATTAACATCACAGATCTCGTAAACTCTACAATGCACCTCGGCTTATATTTCTATCCCGATTAACATTGTAGAGGACTTTATACCCTGTAACGCACCCCGGCTTAAATTTCCATTCCGGTTAACGTTACAGTCTTTTGTGCCCTACAGTGCACCCCGTCTTAAATTTCCATCCCGGTTAACACTGTAGGTCACCTTCGCAAATCGGTGCCGAGACACCTCTCTTTTCAAAACTATATGCAATGCACGTGCCATGATGCAAGACTCCTCATTTCATTCTCATTTCTCATTCTCGTATGCGATTCACATTCATATAAGTCATTCATGTACACATGCGCAAGTACAAACACACACGAGTTTTCACTAACTTACACGTCATCACTTAGGCTTCGACTATCGCGTCAACACTTAGTCATGATCCTAAGATCCATAACCTCAGACAAATATCCCTAACCATTCCTCGTGGAACTCTCAAACACCTCGTACCTTCATCTCCTAACCCGCCTAAGTCATTCCCGTTGAAACTCGATTCGGGAACCCATCAAAGTCACCGACATTGGTTCACCATCCTAGGTCATGTTCCCAAGACTTATACTACCCTTAATCAGGTCTTAAGAAGTCTCTAAAGTCACCCGAAGACTCTCCGAACTTCCCTCTTTCTTCCTCTATTTTTTCACAAAATTGACTGACTTCATCCCCTATACTTCGATCGATCGATGTCCAGCTGAGGACATCGATCCCTCCACTTCGATCGATCGATGTCCAACTGGGGACATCGATCTCTCAGCCTGTACCTACATCGATCGATCGATGTCCGTCTGGGGACATCGATCTTTCAGACCACCTGCACATAGATCGATCGATGTCCTTCTGGAGACATCGATCTCTCAGCAACCTATACATCGATCGATCGATGTCCAACTGGGGACATCGATCTCTGACATCGATCGATCGATGTCTGCGGTTCCTCCAAACTTCCTCTGCGTTTTCTGCAACCACTACAGAACCAAAAACACCAACAAATCCAAACATCGATCCATTCAATCCAAGCCTAATCCCTGCTATCATCCATGCTTAAACTATAGGTTCAAACACTTATACACTATACCACACAACGGTTCAAGCCTAGAGCGCAATTATCCGACTCTCTCAATCCCAAAAATCTCGTCTTTCCTCTCAAACCCTTCACCACTATGAAATCACGTAATCACATCAAGAAGGAATTCAGGGGAGAGGGATTTGCATGATTTCACATAGTCAACAACAACAACGAATGCTTTTCCATATATATTGGCCAAATCTCGAAAACAAAACACATAGATCATATGCAAATAATCAAAGAACGAATCTACTGCATGGTGATCCAAGTTGATATCAAAATAGGCCGTTTTTCTTTCACAAATCGTAGGAACTTATAAGAAAGTTACTTGCCTTTGATTACTCGATAGAGAAACGAAGAACGGACGAGGATTTGATTGATTCCTGGAGGGATTCTTCTCCTAGGCTGCAAGGGGTGTAGAAATCGCCTATGGGGAAGAGGGCTGCGCGTCGTCTGTGAATGGGGAAAAAGAAACTGACGTTGTCAGTTTAAATAAGGATTTAGGGTAAGATTTGATGTTTCTAAATTATATCTTTTATCTTATTTATCTTAAAGGATAAACCTTAACTATTTAATTTTAAAATTAAATACAATTTAATTCTACTATTCAATCCTCTCATTAATTTCTAATTAATCCTCATGCTTGATGCCTAATTTATTTCCGTTGACTATCATTAAACTCCGTTTAATTCCTTCTTTGTCTGTTGATTAACCTACGGAGGGTGCGGGGCATAACATTCCACCCCCCTTACAAAAAGTTTCGTCCTCGAAACTGGCGTACCTTATTGGAAGAGATGTGGATATAGCCCCTATATAATTCATTTATCTAGATAATGACCGAACTTAGTATCCCTTCGTATTCTGAGATATTTCCCATTTTTACTTCCTTGATACACGACTAACTCCTCAAACCCTTCCGTGTGTATGCATACAATGTAATTTGTAAATCCATTGTCCTCCGCCTAATAGATCGTATCCTATTCCTTCTATAATTCTCGAATCGGCCTTAAGGGTACCGCCAATATACTCGCTTCATGACTTAATCGTCAGTCTTTATCGTACTTATATTTGCCATCCTGACCAACCCTCTAAAATCAGTTCTTAGGGGTAGCACAACCTTTAACTTACGCCCTACGCACAAGACTCATCCCTGAAGCCATATATATCTTTCGAAACACGTGGTACTTTAGTACAACTTAATTTAGTCGATACTAACATCTCCCAAGGTGTTTTAGTCCTTATGCGATCCAATCCTTACTTAGTCCTTGATAATGAGTGCTTACAATCTTCCAACTTACACCACTTGACGTGTATCACCCAACTTATTGCAATCTACAATCCCTGATTTATAACTTATCACATGTGGTTTATCACTTAGATACTCCCCATACTAATGTCCTTGCGTATGCCAGGATGGTAACCGTTACCCCTTCCTAACACAACTAAGTCTTCAAAAACAGTTCTTATATACTTACCATCTAGCTCTATGATCATGCTCTTAATTTCTCAGGGATACCATCATAAGCCTGGTATATGAATTATATGTATGGACGTGCTCCTTTCCCTTTTTTTTTGTAAACATAAGAGCTAAAGTATTATAAAATCGTTTTCGCAGATGTTGTTTCGCGTGATCTCTTATAAAAGAATGACTAACTTGTTCGCAAGAATGACTCAAATAAGGAAGAAAAGAATGTGGGTATGATCTACTTACAAAAGTGTTACAGGTAAAACCTCCCTAAAACCATTTGAAACTCAACGGCATAAAGTTTTATAAAATAATTTGGAAGTGGTATATCTCTTTCAAAAAGAATGTACGTTTCGCAACTACTTTTTGTCTCGCAAAATATTAGGTGACTTCGTAGCAAGCGGGTGATAATTCCAAGAATAAAATGCTTGCGATATCAATAGTCAACAACTCACATTATTTTAACAAAATAAACATAGTTAAACGAAAATTTGTGAAATAATATCAGAAATATATAGACATATTGTTTTTCAAATCATCAACATTTTAAAATGTGTCTATTTTTCAGAGCTTGTCAATAGTAGTTGAAATTCCATCAGGTTGGAATACGAATACGGAAGAAGATATAACATGGTTAAGGTAGCAGACTATAAATAAGCAAACTAGTTAAAATACTTAGAAAAATTGAAGAATCTTTGAGATATAGGGTATATCTTGGTGTACGTGCTCATGTATAAATATTTAACCGCTTGAAACATATTTATCCATACTTCGTATAATTTTCATAATCCACACTTACGGTCAGGAATAAATCTTTCTAAGTACCGTATCTTATAGGTCTAATGTCCGTCTAGTCATGATAACGTCTTTAGCTGAGACACTCCAATCTTAGCATGGCAACTCAATATTATTCGTCTTAAGGTATTCTCATTTACCGTATTTCCGTGCGCCACACTAATCCATCGCACTCCTTACTGGGTTATTTTAACCGCTAATTCTAATTCAGTTAGTCTCACCTGAACAGTAATTATTACTTGTTCAAGCTTGCTTCTTTGCAACTTCAAGCCTACTCGACTCAAGCCAAGTAACTCTATGTTTCTAGGGGTTCATCACTCAACTAAAGATTTTGTGACACTTTATCGTGCCAAGGTGTATACTATAGTAGGTTTTCGTATGTCACTGCCGATCAATATCGCTAATAAGACTAATATGATCGGCCTATTTTGGTAATTCTAAAATTAGCATCTTAATTGTAAACTATAAACTCCGTTGACAGTATCGTTCACTAACTCTACTGATCATAATGCTTATAAATCGTTGCTTAATTTCTATCATGCTACTATCAGTCATCCCTTAGTATTTACTCCACTATTACTATTCATTTCTTAGTAGCTATGGTCCCAACTTAGTCCTAAGCCTACTATGGTATTACCATCCAGGTAAGAATATGGACCTTCTCTAGTTTACCCTAGTGGTGTCAAGTACTATACTGCAATTATGGTAAGGTAGCCCGAGTTACTGCCTGACCCGGTAATATGGATCTAAGGTTTGTACTAGGATGTTCTGATTGACATCATAATTCATTCGAATTAATTGTATACTGTTCAACTAGGGTTACTCAGATCACGGCTTAGAGAGTTGTGATCATCCTTAGATAAGGGAGAATTGTATGGGGTATCTTAGATGTACGTGCGTCCAAAACCGTTGGCCCTCTTCAGTTTAGGATCATAACTTATCTCTAGGATCGTTCTTAGCATCATCATTCTTACCTCTAAAATCGCGTTTTATCTCCCAATCATAATTAGTACATAATCAACACCTATTACTAATTCCATACTTATGTCTAAAGTCAACTCGTAATCAATATCATTACTTACGTCTAAGATCGTGACTTATGTGCAGAATCATCGCTTATAACTGAGGTCAGTGCCTATGTTCATGGTCATCGCCTTAAGTTCAAATCATCACTTAGGTCTAAGATTGTGTCTTAGGGGCAATATCGTCAGTTATTTTCTAATATCAGGGCCTGGAGAAGTACGGCGTGCGATGGGGCCGTATCCTCAGAGTGGTTCCCTCAAAGGTTGGGACGTGCACGCTTCGCATCTCCTCAGTGTAATACCCTATACTACGCCGAGGCGGTGGTAGAGGAAGGGGTTGCTGCTGCTGCTAAGCAACATCTTGCGCTATCACTGTGATAGCGTCTATCAGTGCTGTGGTACTGACACTGGTGGTGGTGGAGGGTTCTCGTCCCCATTGCCACCGTTTCCTTGGTTGTCACTTCTGGGAGGCATTTTTCTGCAAAATCAATGCTTATTAGTATTCAGCAATTTCAAAAATATAAGTACTGAAAGCCCCTATGCGTTATACCAGGTAGAATTTGTACCCTAAATAGAGTAACATTTATTGATTAACTTTCATCGCGCTCGCACATGCCCATCCCAATCAAACTTACATAGACGATCAGATACTTAGACCTAAAGATCAACTTAAGGTGAAAATCATAGCTTAAGACTCTACATGTCATAACCTAGGTCTCCGAGGTAGATCTGAAGCCTAGGCTCTGATACCACCTGTAGCGCCCCGACCCGGACAGCGGAATCCGAATCGGTACACCCGTCGTAGCTTACTGAGAAGACTACAAGACGTCTCATCTCTCGAATGCACATCATCGATGACGTAAGAGAAATAAGTGCGGAAACATATCTCAGTAATCTAAATCATCAATACAGTACGTCAACCGACAATGTGAATACCAAAAGAACTGGGTATATTCGTAGCCATCTAAAATTCCAAATGAATCACGAAATAAAAATGACAGAAAACGATCTAATCAATCCATTCCACAAGGTCTAAACATCCCACTCTGCCCACTCGCCGTCGTCCTCAATGAAAATCATGTCGTAACTAGGTTCATCTGCAAAGGCAAAGGCAGTATCCTTAGCTAAAACGCTAGCAAGTAACCCGCTTATAAGACATACGGGGATCAACACATGGCAAGACATGAGTAACATATAAATCAAGGGAATTAAGGGGCACATGTCTTGTAAAACTTCCAAATACATAGGCGAATAACATAATAAAGCAATTACAGCAATCCAAATCGCAAATAATCAATTCAATTCCGATCAAATAACATAAGCACACATTCCACAACGACTCTCGTGATGCATGTCAAAATAATGCACTACACTACACAATCACATATGCATGAGCCATTTCTTTTCAAATCAATGCAATGCGTGCACAATGTCCGGTCTCGTACTCATTTCCTTGTAACGCACCCCGGCTTATATTTCCATCCCGGTTAACGTTACAAGCTCGTATGCTCTGTGATGCACCTCGGCTTATATTTCCATCCCGATTAACATCACAGATCTCGTAAACTCTACAATGCACCTCGGCTTATATTTCCATCCCGATTAACATTGTAGAGGACTTTATACCCTGTAACGCACCCCGGCTTAAATTTCCATCCCGGTTAACGTTACAGTATTTTGTGCCCTACAGTGCACCCCGGCTTAAATTTTCATCCCGGTTAACACTGTAGGTCACCTTTGCAAATCGGTGCCGAGACACCTCTCTTTTCAAAACTATATGCAATGCACGTGCCATGATGCAAGACTCCTCATTTCATTCTCATTTCTCATTCTCGTATGCGATTCACATTCATATAAGTCATTCATGTACACATGCGCAAGTACAAACACACACGAGTTTTCACTAACTTACACGTCATCACTTAGGCTTCGACTATCGCGTCAACACTTAGTCATGATCCTAAGATCCATAACCTCAGACAAATATCCCTAACCATTCCTCGTGGAACTCTCAAACACCTCGTACCTTCATCTCCTAACCCGCCTAAGTCATTCCCGTTGAAACTCGATTCGGGAACCCATCAAAGTCACCGACATTGGTTCACCATCCTAGGTCATGTTCCCAAGACTTATACTACCCTTAATCAGGTCTTAAGAAGTCTCTAAAGTCACCCGAAGACTCCCCAAACTTCCCTCTTTCTTCCTCTATTTTTTCACAAAATTGACGGACTTCATCCCCTATACTTCGATCGATCGATGTCCAGCTGGGGACATCGATCCCTCCACTTCGATCGATCGATGTCCAACTGGGGACATCGATCTCTCAGCATGTACCTACATCGATCGATCGATGTCCGTCTGGGGACATCGATCTTTCAGACCACCTGCACATAGATCGATCGATGTCCTTCTGGGGACATCGATCTCTCAGCAACCTATACATCGATCGATCGATGTCCAACTGGGGACATCGATCTCTGACATCGATCGATCGATGTCTGCGGTTCCTCCAAACTTCCTCTGCGTTTTCTGCAACCACTGCAGAACCAAAAACACCAACAAATCCAAACATCGATCCATTCAATCCAAGCCTAATCCCTGCTATCATCCATGCTTAAACTATAGGTTCAAACACTTATACACTATACCACACAACGGTTCAAGCCTAGAGCGCAATTATCCGACTCTCTCAATCCCAAAAATCTCGTCTTTCCTCTCAAACCCTTCACCACTATGAAATCACGCAATCACATCAAGAAGGGATTCAAGGGAGAGGGATTTGCATGATTTCACATAGTCAACAACAACAACAACGAATGCTTTTCCATATACATTGGCCAAATCTCGAAAACAAAACACATAGATCATATGCAAATAATCAAAGAACGAATCTACTGCATGGTGATCCAAGTTGATATCAAAATAGGCCGTTTTTCTTTCACAAATCGTAGGAACTTATAAGAAAGTTACTTGCCTTTGATTACTCGATAGAGAAACGAAGAACGGTCGAGGATTTGATTGATTCCTGGAGGGATTCTTCTCCTAGGCTGCAAGGGGTGTATAAATCGCCTATGGGAAAGAGGGCTGCGCGTCGTCTGTGAATGGGGAAAAAGAAACTGACGTTGTCAGTTTAAATAAGGATTTAGGGTAAGATTTGATGTTTCTAAATTATATCTTTTATCTTATTTATCTTAAAGGATAAACCTTAACTATTTAATTTTAAAATTAAATACAATTTAATTCTGCTATTCAATCCTCTCATTAATTTCTAATTAATCCTCATACTTAATGCCTAATTTATTTCCGTTGACTATCATTAAACTCCGTTTAATTCCTTCTTTGTCTTTTGATTAACCTACGGAGGGTGCGGGGCATAACAATGATGATGGAACTTGATATGCGCCAAAATATAGCAACAACTTGATGCTCTTTGTCAATCAATTTGCAATTTGTGCCAACTTGCAGTTTCTTTTTTTAGGCCCTGTCTGAAGGCTTTTGTTACACTTTTGTATGGCGATGAGATCGTGCTTGGAGTTGGGGCATGTGGAAAGGATTTCTGTGATACTGGATCGACAAAAGAAAACTTGCTGCAATGCCAAACTCCAGTATCGAATAGGTTATCTTGTTCAAGCACTAGAAGAAGCTGAGTGAAATTCAACTTCTATGCCATTCACAATTCTGTCCGTTGATTTCTAGTTGTTAAAGGAATTCTATTGGTAGTGAATTGTTTTCATCTATTGTGACGGACCAGGTTGAAATTGAAAAGTGTATGGTGGTTGATCACGGGTAGTAAAACATCCTTGGATACAAGACATATGCAATATAAATCAAACAAACAATGTAATCAATGTCACACAAGTCTATGATCAACTAAAAGCTTCGTTAGCAACAAGATTTACGAGTGACACTAAGTAGCACTTTTTAAGCAATGGACTAGATTTATATGATATGACTGAATTTAGAACCTAATACAATGAACCCTATTGTTAAGTGTGTATAAAGAATTGGCCTTGAAATGTTAAGAGTACAAAATATTTGCAAGATCCAAACTTTTGTGCGCACGTACTGTCCATAGCAAAATCCAACGTAGGCCTTTTTTTTAATAGCTGAATAGATAAAACGTGAGTCAAAAAAAAGGAAAGTATGTGTGGTGGAGGTAAAAGCAACGTGGTCTGAAGCAAAAAATAGGACTTTGTTTCTCTTTTTGCTTTCTATGTGTTGACAAAAAATGCAGCCTTTTGTTTGTTTTTTTCCTTATATAAGAGAGTGAATATGCCGTGAGTCAAGCAAAATGGAAAGTATTTGTGGTGGAGGTAACAGCAACGTGATCTTAAGCCAAAAAATAGGACTTCTTTCTCCCTTTGCTTTCGTGTGTGTTGACAAAAAAAAGGGTAGCCTTCTGTTGTTTTTTTATAACAGAAGGATATATCATGAGTTAAGCAAGTCGTACAAAAAAAATTTCAGGCAATAGCTTCAGCAATGTAGGCGCACTTGAAGTAATTAGCGAGGGTTTAATACCAAAGAATCCAAAATATGTAATAAATTTTTTTTTCTTTTCTTTTAATGATAAGTGAAAAGAACCAACGTATTCTGTGAGGATGGTTTTGGGTAAGTTGATATTTGCAGTTGAAGGAAAAGGATGAGCACAGATAGGAGATTGTCGTTTAGGGTAGGAGGAGAAACAATGAGAAAACACAAGAAAGTAAAGGATATGAGAGTTGTAAAGAAGAAACCTTGCTCTGATACCACTTTGATACGATCTTGGATCATATAAAATTAACGATCGCTTCTTTCAACTCCAAAAGGACAATGGCGCAAACACCACCTTCTTGGACAAGAGAAATCAACAACGTCTACTTCGAGTAATTCGAATCTCCCAATCCAACACGTCGTTCCGTATCCTTGGATTGTGATTCACCAACTAGGTTTGCTCAAACCTTGATTGAATCTAGCCTTGATTTTTAATTTGTGAAAACCTAAGGAAAAACACACCAAAAGAAGGCAACACACGGCTGCACAAAATGCTGGAATTCTGAAATTGAAATTCTGAGAAAACTGTCTTCTCTTGCTACATTTCCTACCTTATATAAAGCTATATTTTGGATATTCCTAAAATATAAATGGTAAATCAAAGTCTTCACATTACTACCTGTCAATCTAAATCAAATCTACATAAAAGATAATTCAAAGCTAATCAAGGAAGATTACATAATTCAAATCCCTAAAATCTAGTCCTGGAATACATCCTGTCGGTTGTTGACTTATACCCGCTTCTAGACGCCGAATTAGGGTTTCCACTCTTCAGCAAAGTTGTATATCATGATATTATCTTGAATTTGGGCTTTTGAATCACCTCATTTAGACTCTTCTTGACAGAGATACGGGCTTCCAAAGACTAGGTATCCATCCAGTGAACTTCAGTACTTTCCATTCTGGACTCCCAACTTGCATCTGATTTTAGTCCATCTTATAGCCCGAATTAAGAAAAGTGCAAAACATAAAACTCGTTCCAAATTGAGTTATCTATGACCTCCAAGTGGTTTGATCCCAATTGGATCAGTAATCCGACCTGGGCATCCAAAATACCGACTGGTATCCAGCTGCCTTCCTGAAAGATAGGGACTCTTCAAGCCACCTTCCTTATTTAGCCTTGTCACCTTAGAAAACACTCAAACACAGCCATTAGAACTAGAAACACATATTAAAAGACGCTATAAAATATACTAGACCCAAAACAAAGACAACTCAAACAACTAGACTCGATATTACGGTGACAACGCATGAAATGACCATCTTGACCTCCCACCAACCCTTACATCATATGATATGCAATAAACTCAAGGACAATCAAATCATGGCCTCAATAAACATAGAAAAGTCATGCATCTACATTTCTTGGCTCATCTTGCACATGTTTGAACAAGAAGCTCTTTAGTTTACATCTTATATTTGTGCAAAAGCTTCTTGTTTGTGGAGTTAGTATGTTCAAGGCCCTTGTTTGTGAAGTTTGTATGTTTAGGGCTCCTTGAATCGCATCATAAAGTTTCAAAAGTGGCTTGACTAAGGGGTTTGGTGAAGATGTCAGCTACTTGATGATCAGTTCTTACATGGTTTATGACTATATCCTCATTTTGTACATGTTCTCGAAGGAAATGGAATTTAACTTCAATGTGTTTGGCCTTAAAATAGAGTACCAGATTCCGAGAAAGATTGATCGCACTCGTGCTATCGCAGGAAATTGGAATCTTATTCATTATAATGTCAAAATCACTAAGTTGTTGTTTAAGCCAAAGTATTCGGGTAGTGCATAAGCTTAAGGCTATATACTCAGCTTCAGTGGTAGAAAGAGCTACACTAGCTTGTTTCTTAGAAAACCACGAAATCAGGTTGATTCCTATGAATTGACAAGTCTCACTAGTAGATTTTATATCTATTTTACAACCACCATAATCAGCATTGCTAAATGTGTATAATTCCAAATTAGCATGTCTATCGTACTAAAGTCCTAAATAAGGTGTGTGTTTGAGACATTTAAAAATCTTTTTCACTGCATTATAATGAGACACTTTTGGACAAGATTGAAACCTAAAAACATACATACCCTAAACATTATATCAGGACTTGATGCGGTTAAGCATCACAATGATCCAATCATAGATCTATATAGTGTGTCATCAAAAGGTTTACTATTTTCATCTTTGTCTAGTTTGTTACTAACACTCATAGGGGTAGGTGTTGGTTTCAACTCTTCAAATCCAAACTTCTTAATAATATCATTGACATACGTAAGTTGGTTAATGTGGATTCTTTGAGGGGTTGGTTTGATTTGTAGCCTTAAGAAGTAGTTTAATTCTCCTACCATTGGCATTTCAAATTTTAATTTCATACATTCTTCGAAGTCCTTTACTAGGATAAGGTTAGTTGAACCAAAGTTGATGTCATCTACATAAATTTGAACTATTAATAGGTTATTATCTTTTCTTCTTAGGAATAATGTGTTGTCTATACTCCCCCTTTGATAATCATTTGCATTAAGAAAATTTGCAAATCTATCAAACCAAGCTCTTGGAACTTGTTTCAACTAATAAAAAGCTTTCTTAATCTTGTATACATGGTTAGAGTTCTTTAGATCCTCGAATCCAGGGGGTTGTTTGACAAAGACCTCTCCTTGGATGTATCCATTCAAAAATGCACTCTTGACATCCATTTGATAGAGTTTAATGTTGCTTAGACTTCCAATAGCAAGCAACAACCTAATTGTTTCAGTCGTGCAACGGGTGCAAAGGTTTCTTCACAATCTATTCATTCTTGTTGATTATAACCTTATACGACTAGCCTAACCTTATTTCTTATAATGTTACCTTATCCATCCATTTTATTCCTAAATACCCATTGGGTACCTATTATAGATTTATTTTTGGGTTTAGGCACTAAATCTCATACATTGTTTCAGGTAAATTGGTTTAACTCTTCATGCATGTCATCTATCCATGATATATCACCTCAGGCTTCCTTAACATTTTTAGGTTCTAAGTGTGAGAGTAAGTTATGTCCTTCAGCTTGACTTATGTTTCTACGTGTTCTAACCCCATCACTAGGATTCCCAATAATCAATTCTTTAGGGTGTTTATGTTTATCTTTTATGTATAGCCAATTCCTAGGTTGACTAGGTTCACCTTCATCTTGTTCAAGTGTTTCATTAGTGTGAACATTATCATATACAATTGGAACACCTTGTAAATTTGATGGATTATCTTCCAATGGCAAACTTCTTCATTTACTTCACCTTAGGGTTCATGCATGTCTTGTTCAGGGGGAGTTGGTTCTAGATGATCAAGTACATACTCAAGTAACAAGTCATCATCATCAAACATATTTTCAACATTATTCTCTTGTTTATGTTGAATTTTATCACTAACTTCAAAGTATGCATTCTCATTGAATTTCACATGTATGAATTCAATTATTCTTCTAGATGCATGATTATAACACCTATATGCTCTTGAATTAGTTGAATAAGCAATAAATACGCATTCAATAGACTTTATTTCAAATTTGTCTAGATTATCTTTAGTATTGAGTACAAAACATTTACATCCAAATACTCTAAGACAATCTACCTTAGGTTGTCTATTGTTTAATAATTCATAAGGTGTTTTGTTTAACTTCTTTCTAATTGAAAGCCTATCTATAATATAATATGCACAACTAAAAACTTCAGCCCATAAGAATTTCGGTACTTTATTTTCACGCAACATTGTCCTAGCAATTTCTTGAATTGTTTTACATTTACGTTCAACAACTCCATTGAGTTGTGGTTTTCTAGGTAGTGATAATTCTTGTTTAATTCCATGTAATTCACAAAACTTTATTATTTCTTTGTTTTTGCATTCTCTACCTCTATCACTCCTAATTCTTTCAACATTTTCTTCATAAAGATTTTGAAGTTTGCTTAATAAGATTTTCGATTGTCAATAGAGCATCGTCTTTGTGTGTTAAGAACAATGTCCATGTGTATCGTGAGTAATCATCTACTATGACACACACATAGTAGTGTCCACCTAGACTTCTTGTCTTACTTTGACCAAATAAGTCTAAGTGAAGCAATTCTAGCACATGACTAGTATTCACTTTATGTTTTGGTTTCATTGTTCCTTTTATGTGTTTTCCTTTAATACATTTTTCACACATTTGAACATTATCTAAGTCTAACTTAGGCATTCCTTTAATTAGATTTTTCTTGGACAATTTCTCTATGGTTGAAATTCTTATACGGACTAGTCGTCTATGCCATAAGTTCACATCTAAGTCATGCGATATTAAACACTTAATCCTAGCTTCTAACATGTTATTTAATGATAATGTATAAATATTACCATCCGTAATTCCTTTTAGCATAATTTCTTCTTTTTCATTTGTTATATTACAAACAGTAGGGAGAAAAGAAACATTGCATCCACAATCAATAAGGTGCGAAATACTAAGTAAATTGCACGAAAGATTACTTACTAACAACACATTTTGTATTTGAAATGTGTTAGGATCCCCAATTGTCCCTTTTCCAACAACTTTTCCTTTGTTGTTGTCACTGAATGTCAACTTTCTTCCATTCTCGATTTGTTCCAGCTCGGTGAATAGCTTGGGGTTGCCAGTCATGTGTCTCGAACACCCACTATCTAAAAACCATTTGGTTTTTAGATTCTTTGGCTTTATGTCCTTCTTGTCTTTTTTGTGCTTTACCTACAAAAGAGATAAAGTTTTGGGTACCCTTTATTTGGGTACTTGAATGTTAGGGGTTCCATCTTTATTTATATACCCTTTGGGTATCTAAACTTGGATGTACCTTCTGCGCACATATTTGACATTATTATAAGTTGATAAATATAAAGGATTTTCATGGATTTGACAATTCCATTTAAAAGAATACACATTGTCATAGATATTATACCTTGGTTTATAAGTTTGATTTTGATATGCAAAGTGAGGCACATAACTTTGTTTCTTGAATGGCTCCATGTATGATGTATGTGCATTCCTATAATTTTTATAAGGAGGATGTGTATGTTGCCTATGATTATGTTTATAAGCATTATAATAAGTTGGTTGCATTTTATTTTGCTTATTCACATTCATATACACACAGACATAATTTCTATGTGTTCTAGATGCATAATTTTGCCTATGTACATGTTGTGTTTTTACCTTAGATTGAGTACAAGGAGTGTATGGTAATTTAGACTTACATGGTACAAATTTAGTCTTTTTGCCTAGTTTGTCATTTTCTTCTACATAGCCTTTTATCATTTCCATATTTTTGTAAAGATATTAATGTATCTAACATATTCCTTCCGGATTTAAAATTTTCTAACGTCTTTTCTAAGTCTAATTTAGAAATTTAAGTTGAGAAATTTTTTTTCACAATTATCTAAGTTTTTAACAAGCTACTTTCGGTTTTTAATGTTTGTTCATTTTTTCTATATGATTCAATTTTAATCTCTAAAGAATCAAGAGTATTAGTAGACTCTTGTTTAAAAGATTCTAATTGATCGAAAAATTCCAAGTTGGACGTCTTCAATTAGTTTCTTCTTTTCTTTGGATAATCGTTTACAGTGAACATGCATCTTCAAGAATTCTTCATACATCTTCAAGATACCATTGCATAGTTCTATCTTTTGCATGATTTGCAAAATAAAGGGGAAGATAGAATAAGAACATGATTTTTAGTTGATAAGTCATGATTTGGACTTGAGTTGGATAATATGCTAAGTTTCAATTGGTATATGTTTTGAGCATAGAGCATAGGTTAAGGGGGAGAATATAAGTTGAGGGGGAGCACATGAACATATATGTTTAAAACATGAGATTTGAGAGGTTGAAAACAGTTGATATAGAATTGGTGAAACAATTGGTAATTCGTGAGGTTTTCAAAACAATTCAATTGGTATAAAATTGGTAAATATGTGATAAAACAGTTGATAAAGAGTTGTGACATTAAAATCATGTTAAGTTATTTTGAAAGTCATCCAAAGGGGGAGAATGTTGAGAAATATGTTTGGATAATTTTAAAGGTCATGATTTTAAGTGGTGAATGCTTAAAAATGTCACATATGGTGTTATAAATGATTAAAAGTTTAAAAAGTGAAGAAAAATGACGTCGATCTCTCAGGCATAGACACATGGATTGATCGATGTACATCATCCCCCTAACATGAATCGATCGATGTTGGACAGATTGGAACCAAAAACTTATTGTGAGACGTCGATCTCTCACATGGATTGATCGACGTACGTTAGCCCCTCACGTGGATCGATCGACGTATGTCAGACCCTCACATGGATCAATCCACGTCTCACAGAAACTCACTGTGAGACATCGATCTCTGAAGCAGAGGCACTTCGATCGATCGATGTCTAAGGTTTTTAGAAATATTTTTCTAAAATGTGATAAAATGGTTGTTTTCATTTGTACATGATTTATATATGTTGATATTATGTGTTTTTGATGATTTTAAATGTCTTGTGACTAATGTGCCCTGGAAGTTTCTACAACTTACCAAAAAGGGAAAATTGGTATTTTGAGTTTTGTAGGAACATGACATAGTGCAAATGTTCCAAGGACACATTCATATCATATTTATCATCACAAAGGTGCTATTATATCTATTTCTGACCATCTGTGTCATTTATGGAGTTTTCTCTCACCAGAGGCATTTTGGTCATTTTACCCCTGAGGTCATTTTTGGTATTTTCACTTAAGGAATCTCTTGAGTATATTATTATCTTCATTCTGAAGTTGATTTATAATTATCTTGAAGATTATTTGGTGGTTTTCTACTATTTCTCTCAATTGATGATATTATCGACAGTAGCGGGATATGTGACGAGTTGTGATGTCACATTCTATTTTTTTTCTTGAAGACCTTCTTCCATATGTTATTGGAGGATATTAATCGTCATTTTCAGAGAATTTAAAGGCATTAAAGGTATAAAATTGATCACAACATACAAGGAGAAAAAGTGGGAATTTTGGTGTTATATGTTGACATAATCTTGTCAACTATTATTTGTTGATTTCTTCTTCAAAAATCTGAGTTGATATGCATATATACAGCCTCAAAAACATGTATATATATGTGGAAATGATGGTGTACTCATTGTATGACTTGGTGACAAGTATACCAACCAAAAAGAAGCTAGTTGGCAAAAATTGCCAACTATGAAAATTCAAGTGTAGCCAACGGCTACAAGGAGTTTTGGAGCAGATTTTTTAAGTCAAAAGGAGCTCTCACAGGCCCTATTATCTTGTCAATGAGTTGAGGTTTTGTTGGTGACATTATCCCTTAGTATTATCTCTACGCTTCAAGCAAATTCTGAGTCATTTTTGGAGACAACAAATTCGGCCAACATGGTTTCCAAGGTGGACTAATTGTGTTGCTTCATTTTACCAAGTGTACAAGGTGTTTATGTGGCCAACCAATGATGTGAAGACACTTAATCATTGATGATGAAGATGGTGACACATAAGAGTTCTTATCTTCAAGAGCCATTTCACACTATAAATAGGAGGCAAAGGTGAAGAAGAAGAACACACTTGAAAATCAAAAGTTGAATTGTCTTGCTATCTTCTTTTTCTCTTCGTTCTTGTTTCATTCTTTGTAGCCAAGGTGTTCTTGTGATATTTCTTATAGAGCTACAAGCCTCTTGTGTCTCATTTGTAAGATTGATTAGCTAAATCTATAAGGCTACATCAATAGGTGATGGAGGTGTTGCAACCAAGAGTTGCATAGAGGTGTACATCCAAGTCTTGAATAGGGTTGGTGTTTAACCCAAGGATCAAGCTTGGTTCTTGTTGTAATTTGGTTCATACAATAGTGAAATACAAGGAAAAGTGTTCCTTGGGGCTGGAGTAGGTCACATTCACCGAACTAGGATAAATCCTTGTTGTTCTTGTCTTCTTTACAGTTTTCTGTTTTTTGCCCGTTTCTCACTGCAGATTTCACACAACTTCTCACGTTCTGAAAAAAATAACTAAACACTTTCAAAATTAGTTATTTTTGGTGGAGTTATACTCCAGGCTGTTAGCTTTCATTTGCAACAAGAATCAATTAATTTGAGCAAGAGAAAATTAGTCTTACAATCGTTTCAAGATAACTGCTCCAATTTGGCTGCAATCTGACCAGTTTTGAAATAACTTGAATTCTGTTTTAACCAAGAATTGTTTAAGGCCAGAGCCTTTTGGAAACACAACCTAGACATCCTAAGGAGTGTTTCGACATAAAGATCAACTTTTTGGTTGAGTATTCAAAGAGAAATACGTTTTTCAATTTCAGCAACATTCTGTCCAATTGTGTCTAGATTGACCATCTGAATCTTTTTATTTGTTTGAAGGGCCAAACGATATTATTTTTGTCTAATGTTTAGAAAGAGTCTTTTTAATACATTGAAGTTACGTTCTGGAAATTTTTATAATTTTTGGAGTTGTGCAGACTGATTTTTGAATTTTTCAAAAACGAGTTCTGAATCTGAGGTGGTCTCAGATTCTGTTTTCAAAGGGGATTTTAATCAAGGGTAGTAGTGTAATTTCTGCTAACCACTATTCACCCTCCCTCTAGTGGTGTTTATTAGAGGTGCACGGTCTAACAGGACAGTTTTATGACATTGGTTTTAATCTATCGTTCATCGTTATGAAATTTTATGACATTGTCTTAAAGGTATAGCATCGTAGTAATATCGCATTTACATGACTCGTACAAAGACTTATAACATAGCATGGTTACTTTGATGACAATATAGTTTTTATTGGTGTTTATTTACATTTATGTGATGCATTTTATTTATTAAAGTTGGAGACGTGAAATGTTATGTTCTTTATTTACGTATCGTTATTTTATTACCCCGTCTCCCATGCATGATCCACATGACGCATCTAGACGAATTAGTTGCTGGGAGATTAATGTTATCGCCCATACTTGTCTTAATACATTGCAGATAACAGGGACATTGACCCGCTACTCCTAGAGGACATACCTCGACTAGAGTGTCTGTGAGCTGAGACGTAGGCCGGATTTATGTATCGTACATTTTGGGTTTTGATCATGATGTACTTAGACTATTTTGAGAAATTGTACATTATGATTTGTATGCACTTTGACAATTTGTATTATTATGCATGTTGTATGTTTATCTTTATTTTGCTTCTGCTATCTTGATTTACGATTCATGTCGACATACACATGTATAATATCGAAGCTTTGTACCTCTCGTAGTAGATTATGGTGGGTGCACCGTGCGAAACCCTAGTTTCGGGCAGGGCGTTAGATCATCGATCATGGGAATGGGTGATATCACTGTGAAAACTTTGCTTGGTTGCACATTTACATTACGAAATGTGCGACATGTTCCAGATATGAGATTCAATCTTTTATTTGCAAGCGCACTGGACAAGGAAGGTTATGAGCATTTCTTTGTAATACGACACAGAAACTTACCAAAGGTTCTCTGGTGATAGCAAAAGAGAACTTATGTTGTAATGTGTACAAGATACACTTTAAGGTGTGTGAAAGTCAAATAAATGTAGTAGAAGATGGTGATTCCCCAAACGTGTGGTATAGACGTTTGGGACACATTGGGCAGAAAGGATTGTAGTTAGTGGCAAAGCAATCCTTAATACCGTTAGACAAAGGTAAATCACTAGACCCATGTGATTACTACTTATTTGAAAAACAACATCGTGTTTCTTCTCAGAAGAACTCCATGATAAGAGAAAACAAATTGGAGTTGGTTCGCTCTGACTTGTGGGGTCCTATTGAGGTAGAATATCTAGGTAGAAACAAATACTTTGTTACTTTCATTATGATTCTTCTAGAAAAACATGGATCTACCTGATAAGAAATAAGTCACGTATTCTAATGTTTTCAAATGTTTCATGCAATGGTGGAAAGAGAGACTGGAGAAAAGTTGAAATGCCTTCGCACCGACAATGGCGCGAGTACATATCAATAGAATTGAAAGAGTACTGCACAAAACATGGTATAAGACATGAGAAGATAGTTCCTGGTACTCCACAGTATAACAGAGTTACAGATGAATAGAACCATTATAGAAAAAGTGCGATGCATGCTCAAAATGGCTAAATTGTCTAAGCCATTTTAGGGGGGAGGCTGTCAGTACAGTTGTCTACTTGATGAAACCATCACCTTCGGTTCCACTAAACTTTGATGTACCAGAAGTAGTATAGAGCAGAAGAGAAGTAAGCTACGCTCACCTTAAAGTATTTGGATGTAAAGCCTTCATGCATGTTCCAAGAGACCGGTGGGCCAAATTGAATGACAAAACTATTCTTTGTACCTTGGTTAGGATACAGAAATGAGGAATACGGCTTTAGGCTATGGGATCTAGAAAAGAAAAAAAATTAAAGAAGTAGAGATGTTGTATTCCAAGAACACTAAATGTTCAATGATGCAGAAAAGAAGTCTATTGCAGAAAATGTTACAGAGGTAACATTTATTCATTCATTGAACAATGACTTAAATGGAGGAAACATAGAAGAAACTAAAACAGGTGATGATTCTGGTGGTGTTGAGCAGGGGGAACAAACCCCTGCTTCTCTTGAATTGCAAGATATGGATCCTCAACCGAGAAGGTCTATCAGAAAACATGCACCTTCTACTAGGTATCCTAGTTCTCAATACATTCTTATAACAGATGATGGAGAACCAAAGAATTTTCAAGAAGTGCAATCTCACAGAGATAAAGATTGTTGGACAAAAGCCATGCAAGTATAAATGGATTCATTGAAAAAGAATCACACCTATGATCTAGTTCAACTTCCAAAAGAAAAGAAAGCTCTGAAAAACAAATAGGTCATCAAGTTAAAGGAAGACGACGATAATCTGCTAAAGTACAAAGCTCAATTGGTGGTGATAGGTTTTGGTCAAAAGAAAGGTATCGATTTTGTAAAATCTTCTCACCAGTTGTTAAAATGAGTTCTATTCGACTTTTACTTGGTTTGGCAGCTAGCTTGAATTTAGAGCTAGAACAACTACATCTAAAACAGCTTTTTTGTATGGAGATCTGGATGAGAAAATCTCCGTAGAACAACCAGAAGGCTTCACTGTTAAAGGCAAGGAAGACATGGTCTGCAAGTTGAAAAGGAGTTTGTACGGATTGAAGCAAGCACAACGATAATGGTACAAGCAGTTTGACTCAATCATGCTGAGTCGGAAATTCAAGAGAACAGTTGCTGATCCTTATGTATATATTCAAAGATATCTTGATCGTAAATTTATCATTCTTCTCTTATTTGTTGATGACATGCTAATTGTTGGATAAGATGGAAACATGATCCAAATCTTCAAAAAGAAATTGTCAGAAACATTTGACATGAAAGATTTGGGTGTTGTAAAACGTATCTTAGGAATGGATATTATTCGAGATCAAGCAACAAGAAAGCTTTGGTTATCACAGGAGGGATATATTGAATGAGTGTTTCAACGGTTCAATATGGACAAAGCTAAGCCAGTTACAACTCCACTTGCTGATCATTTCAAGCTAAGCAAGATAGATTGTCCTTCAACAGAGAAGGAAGAAGAAAAGATGTCATCAATTCTATATTCTTCTGCAGTAGGAAGCTTGATCTATGCTATGGTCTGCACAAGGCCAGACATTGCTCATGCGGTAGAAGTAGTGAGCAGGTTTCTATCAAATCTAGGAAAGACGTATTGGGAAGCAGTGAAATGGATCTTTCGATACCTTAGAGGAACTTCAAAATTATGCTTAACTTTTGGAGGTTCCAGACCAACTCTTGATGTATACACGGATTCAGATATAGGTGGAAATCTAGATGGTAGAAAATCTATTTCTGGTTATCTGTTTGCATTTGTAGGGGGAGCTATATCTTGGCAGTCGAAAATTCAAAAGTATGTATCATCATCAACTACCGAAGTAGAGTACATTGTAGCTACAAAAGCTGGCAAGGAGATGCTTTGGATGAAATGAATTTTGCAGGAGTTGGGGTTCAAACAACAACAATATATAGTATACTGCGATAGTCAAACTGAAACGACCCGTCCCGAGCCCTAGTATTCGAAACGACTCACCCGTTGTATTTCGCTAAGGAAAATACAAGGCGTCGACTATTACACGTCAGCAACGTGATGCAAATCGATGTCAGCGGAAGTCAAAATAAACCTCGAAATCATCATAAATAATAGGTACAATACAAAGGTCTAGGTCAAACTAAAGTAATACAATTTCTAGAATGAAATAAATGTATAAATCTCCACAATGTACGAACATTGTAAAATCATAAATCTTCTAAGCTCATCCTCAGAATATCCCTAATGGCCACAAGCAACCAGCTATCTCAGTCCAAATCATCCTCGACGCAGACTAGCTTATAATCCCGCTCATTTAAAAAAATATAGGAAGATGTAGTATGAGCGACACTTCGCTCAGCAAGTAACCTCACTATACTTGTCATGGGGTTAAGCACGGAGGATCAAATGTAACAAAAATAAATAACAATATAGAAAATAGCATGCTTCTCATTCGCAAATAAATTTACTATTATGCTCCTATAACAATCAAGCAACAAAGTCAACGAAAAGACCAATAACAAAGTCAAACCAAATGATAGTCAATCAAATGTGAGTCCAAATCAAAAATCAATTATGCAATTTCTAAATCAATGCGATGCAAAGTTCGGTACCAAAATTCCAAAGTTTTTCAAAGTTTTCCAAATTCCAATTCGATGTTAAATACAAAACGATTCGATCAAATGTCCAAATCCAAATACGATATCCGGTTCCAAACCAGTCCAACTATCCAAATATCGAATCGATTTTCAATGCAAAGGCCAGGGCACTTTCCTTACAAGTGACTTATACCGCAAGACTTACGAATTGATCCTCAAAATAGTCAAATGTGCCTGGACGACGCAATTGGCGGTCAAATGAGCCCGAGCACTCAATATACCAAAATAGACAATATGCTCGGACGGCCCGATTAGCGGTCAAATGTACCTGAGTGCTCTATATACCAAAATAATCAATATGCTCAGACGGCCCGTTTGTTAGGAACCAATGATATACTTCCCATGTAAGGGTGAATTTCCAAAATATGCGATGCAAGAGTTCCAAAATGATTTCAAATGTCGATGTTTCTAAAACAATTTCCAAATGTTGATATTTCAAATATTTTCCAAAACCAATTAATCCAAACAATACCAAATATTAAATCATCCAAACCAAGTAAGCCAAATAATCAAATATCCGATATCAAATACCAAAACCAATATTGATTCACCAAATAACTACCACTCATGCGTATCTATATACATATATATATGTCCACGCCCACACAGGAGCATATACACATATATACATACACGTTTTTCCTCGGCCTATTTTCCCCCAGCCACTATCCAACTCACATCTTTCCATTTTCAACCTTATTCCACTCTCAAACTGTTCAAAATACTAGTTTTCCAACACTTCAAATTTATCCAAACCCCATCAAAACTCTAACTGTAATTTACTTAAAATCATACGAGCCCTTAGGTTACATTTCATATAGTTAACAAAATTGGATCGTACCTAAACCATAAATCAGTCCGGCTGAATGGTTCCTCCCGATTACAATTTCCCAATCTCGGCCATAACCATACCCATCATCTTCCATTTATAAATATATATAATTAGATCCATAACAATATCCATGTTTCAAAGCTTATGTATTTTATATCCAACAATTATCCCAAATATCACCTCCCTGCAATGTTTTAGCCGAAAACTACAGTGTCCAACCTATAACCATTAACCGGCCATAGCAACAAAATTTTCCATTGCAAATCATAACAGTAAATCATTGTTATATATACATACAACAATCAACCTATTCCTATGTATACATATCTACCCTGCTTGGCCACTGGACACATTACTCATCGCTTTTTTTTTTGTCTACTAATCATATATATATATATATATATATATATATATATATATATATATTCACACGACCTACTTGTTTCCCTCTGTAGTATGTACATAAGATTTTTTCTTTTCTTTTTTTTCCCATTAGGGAAGACTCAAACACTAACTATTTAGACAGGAGAAACTATATGCGACCTTTGGACTTTATAAGAGTTAAAAAAAAAAAATATTCACACAGCACTCAGTACCTAAATGCATAATTCTCTATATTCATTTATGCAACCCTCAAACCGTGTGGCCGAAATTAACATAGCCCAAGAATTATATGATTTCTTTTTTTGCCACCATAAGAAGTGCACTTCCTAGTATCACATCACTAACTTTGTCATACACACATCCAGCAGCAGTATAGTCATAATATGCACTCAAACTTTACTCAGCCACTGACGTTTGAATTTCGAACATGAAACATTTAAGATTCATCCATTCACAAGTATACACATCCACCTATACGATTAGGGTGCACATAAAAATATACATATAAAATTCATCCAGATATGAATGCGAAAATACACATGTAGGATCTGACGTTATTACCGAAAATAATACCATAAATTATGCAAAAGTCATAGCAAATACAATTTGATTACTTACACCTAATTCATATATCTACACATGTACAAACGATACAAACATATATAAAATTCATCTATGAAATTAAAAAATACTAATGCATGATCAAAGTTAGTACCGAAAATATCGACATATAATTTGCCAAAATCATAGTAAATACACCAAGGTTACTTACATTGATTCGTATATTATACCCTAAATAGTTGGAATTAGAAACGGATTAAAACAATTTTTTTTTCCTTTCCTCTAAAAGCCTCGGCTGCCTGGGTTTGGACATGAAACCCTTCTTTTTTTTTTTTTTGGTTTGAGATGTGTCTTGGCCGCAGGGAATATTACTGGGGGAAATGGCTGGGGTGGCCGGTGGGAACCAATTTAAGGTGAGTTTTGAATTTTTTATTTTATTTTTTTATTTGTGAAATGGTCAAAACAGCTGTGGTGGGGGTGGGGGAGATATTGTAGGCTGGATTATAGGCCATTTGTGGGGGAATTAATGCCCCCTCCACGTCTGACAGTTTCATTTATATTATTTTTTTATTTTTTTTTACATTTGAAGCATTTTTTGTTTTCAATTAAAACTCTTTTCCTTTTCTTTTCTTTTTTTAGTAACACAAAGTGCCATTGACTTGAGCAAAAATACGGTGTATCATGCGAGAACCAAACATATCGATGTGCGATATCATTGGATTCGAAACGCCACTGAGGAGGAACACTTCCAAATCAAGAAGATCCACACAAACAATAATCCTGTTGATGTAATGACAAAAATCATTACAAAGGAGAAGTTTAATTGGTGCGTCAAGCAAGCTGGGATGAACTCTCAGTGAGAGTCAAAGTATGCCCCTAGTTTTGAGGGGGAGATTTGAAGTGTCCAAACAAGTATGAAACAAAGAAAAAAAATGGAAGACTTCTTTGTTTATTTGGTGGTATACCAACTTGACAAATGCAAAGTAGCCACCATATAAATAGCAAAACACATGTGTTTATTCATCTTTGCTTGTCCATAGACAGTCATGTTTTAGTAGATGGAAGATACACACCAAAAAACAAAAAAAAAAAAAGCATTTCAAGAGATTCTTGAGAGAAAAGTGAGTGAAAGAAAATAGAGAGAGTAAAAGAGAGTTGTGAGATTATATCAATCCGGTATAAGAAAATATTGAGCGTTTTGATTCTCTTGTATTTCTCAAGTTTAAGTCTAAACTTGAGTTGTATCTTGTATTCATATTATTTCGAATAGTGGAAGTTGTTCTCACTGCTCGTGGTTTTTTCCACCATAGAGAGAGGGTTTCCACGTAAATCTTGGTGTCCTTATTCTATCTGGCATTTATGGTTAATTGTGATATATACACCGTGCACATAATTTCTATCTAAGGAAGTCGGATCTTAAGAGGGACTGTGTCTGACCCCTCTGGCAAGACCTGAGATTTTACGTATAATGGTAATACTGTCTAGGAGGTTATTGTGATATTTTCTGGATATTATCGAATTGATTCACTTCACTTTTACTATTATTTATCTTGTTGTCATACTCAACGATTTTAGTGAGTAGCAAATTACTATCCACGGTTTTATTCCCCTCAGAACCAAGTCATTATTCCCAACAGTTACCTCAAAAAAACAATTGTTATTATGGTCCAAGCGTGAAACAAAGATTAACGTGGTATTTAGTCATTGGCAAATACGATACATATCAACCAATTAGCAAAGTTTTCATACTTAAGATAGCAAGTGCCAAACCTATATGTCTTTTATTGGTAAGAAACGTTTAAAATAATTACTTCTTACTTATTTACATGATTACATTTGCATTAGATCAGAAATTCCGCATCCTCTGTTCCTATCTCTTCTCCACAATTGTACTCCGTTTTGTTCGTCCCAAATTATACTTTTTTATCAATGAACAAAAAAGGAAGACTAATTGATGATGTCGGATTTATCATCAAGTATAAAGTATGATGTGGTAGGTTATGCCATAGATCTCCGTCAGTTGTCTGTAATAGGCGGTTGGCCGACCTGCACAAAAGAAAGAGGTCAGAGGACCCGGGATCTATGGCCCCGGGTAATACCCTCCGACGGTCAAGTCAGTTGAGGCCATTTTTGGAGAGGTTTATATACTGTATGGAAGTTTTTTGTAAAGGTTTTCTGGTAAACCTGTGATTTCACCGTGAAGAAGATGATTCACCATAGTAAGTTGTGAGATGTTGCTTCTCTTCTCTCTCCTGCTTCTCTGCCTTTTATATGGCGGCTCGGGCCAATGCATGGGCAGAGCCCGGAGGTTGTGACAGGCAAGGAGGTCATAAGGATGACTCCTGCTCTTGCATACTCGCCACGTGGCTCGGGACTGAGCTGAGTCAGCTAGTTTGGGACATCTGGCTGGGAGTTTCACCTGGTTGAATTACCTAGGGTAAACTCCTAGAACCGAGGTCAGATCCTCTAGAAGTACTCAGAAATGCCCGAGATGAGTTAGGGTGTGGGGCCAGCTTGCTGAGATGAAAGTGGCTGACTTCAAGGAGCGTTGGTGGGCACTTTATAATGTTCGCAGCTGACGTCACAAAAGTGGTCCGTGATCAACGAGTGGATCGGATCCAAGGCCGAATGCAGCTCTTTGGCCGAGATGAAACTGAAGGCCGAGATGAGGCCTTTAGGCCGAAATGGTCTTTAGGCCAGGATGGCATTGTAGCCATTTGGCCGAGATGGATTGTTTGCCCACATATGAGCTGGTCAAACTGAGGGCCGACCCGCGGGACTTAGCATTTTTTATACCCACATCCAACCGTTGACCGTTATTGACTAACGGGGGGTATTTTTGGCTCATCACTTGCCCTCCAGATTAGTCTGGCCGAGCTGACCTGAGAGGCAGGCTAAACTGTTTAAATTTTTTCCATGTCGTCCTTTTCTTCGATGACGTGTCAACTTCGGATTAGACCGTTCAGCACATTCATTAGGTGCACAGAGCACGAAGCGTTGATGGCAACTTTTGGCTGAGCTGATTAGATAAAACTAACCAGGTTCATAAGTACATCGTCTTTTCTGGCTCGTGTCCCTTTCCGATTGGTTCGTTCTGCGCATTTACTTTTTCACGGAGCGCGAAGCGTCAGTTGCGCAACTTTTTGGATTTGGCCGTTTCAGGAATCGAGGGCTATTAATTTCGAAATGACCTTTGGGCTGCCGAGATGGAGCCCTATAAATAGGCCTTTTGCTGGTCATTTTTTCTCTTTATTTACTTCCGCATTCTTTTCCCAGCATCTTGCTTTCTTCTCCGGCGATTCCCTCTGATTCCGGTACCTCCGGCCCATTTCAGCCTCCGTTCCATCTTCATCCAGTCTTCTTGTTTCTTCAAACTCTCTGTAAGTCTTCTTCTTCCATTTTCATTATGTCTTCTCCTTCCGGTGACTCCCAAAACCCTTCTGAAGGTGGTTCTTACGCCGCCGGAAGCGGAGAGGCTATTAGCTCTCCGTCGCCGTCTGGCATATCCATCTCTGCCGATGATCTCCCCATCGGCAATTTGCTCTAGTCCACCGGGGACTCTGCTCAGTCCAGCAGGGCCCTCACCATAGTTAGTTCTTCGCCGGAGCCAGTAAGGATTGCCCCTGCTTCGACGTCTGTAAATCCCCCGGCCCCACTGAGGGACCCTTTTCACTTTTTTGGAGTCATAGAAAGAGGTCGGCCTTCTCCTCTTGTCCAAGAAACTTCTTCTAGTTTGTCTGAGGCCGACCTAGATAGGATCTGTAAATATTATAAAATTGACAAAAATCGTTTCGGCCCTCTTCTTCCCTTGCCGGGTCAGACTGCTTATGATCCCCCTAGGAATTATGAAGCAGTCTATGAAGATTACTTCAAGTCTGGCTTCAATCTCCCTGTTCCTGAGCCACTTCTCCGTATTCTGCGAGCTTATGGGCTCAGGCTTCCTCAAATTCAGCCTAATGGCCTCAAACTCATTCTTTGTTACATTCTTTTTCTAAGACTTGCTGAACTTCCTTTTAACACCACTGTTTTTCGAGCCCTTTTTGCGTGTCAGACCTCGTAAAGCTGGTATTACTTCAGCAAGCGAGCGTCTAATTCCAGCTTCCATTTTGCCACCAATATTCCTTCTTCCAATAAGAGATGGAAGGAAAAATTCTTTTATGTCAAGAGGTCCGAGCTGCCGAGCAGAAGTATCTGGAAGGCTGGCAGAGCTGATAACACGAGGCCAAGCCAAGATCACTACAATGAAGCAGACAGACTTCGAGCACTTCCAATAGTCATTGACTGGCAGAAGGTGGACTCGGAGATCTGGCTAGCAGCCGATCTAGACCATTCGGCTGTTGGTAACCAATATTTGCCACTCTTTCCGGATCAATTACTCATTATTCGAGGTGCATTTTGCTGTTGTTTCTTTCTCAGCCATTTTCTCTTCTTCAGTGTCTAACTGTTTGAATCTTGATACAGGTGCAATGGCTGGTTCAACTACTGGGGCGGACTTAATGGCTGCGGCCCAAGCCAGAAAGAGGCTCAGGAGAGAAAGGAGGTTGGCCACCCCTGGTTCTGGGGGAGCCTCCAGTTCTGCTCTGCCCCCAGCTCCAAGTGCTGCTCCTGCTGAGCCCGAGCCAGCGGAGCCTGAATCAGGTAAGCTCTTCCTTATTACGCAAAAATTTCCTAAGTGTTAACACTTATTTGGGTTCTGACTTGCTTTATTTCTTTGCAGCTCTGCCCATTGTTATAATGGACGATGAGCCTGAGGCCGAGGCCCAGCCTCAGCCTCCTGCTGATTCAGAAGTCCCATCAGACGCTGGTGAAGGCTCCAGCCTTCGCCCCCGGAAAAGGCAACGGGGCGAAGGTTCAAGCAGTCGTGATCCGGGGCCATCTCAGCCCCCGGAGTGATCACTGCTGAGCCGGTTGAGGAAAACCTACCTCAGCCGGTTGAGGCTCATGACCCAATCCTGATTGGGTTTTCAGAAGGAGATTCAACGTTTGAGCCTGCCATAGCAGAAAAACTAAATAAGGTGGCAGTACTGCCCTTGGACCATCAAAAGTTTAGGGCAACTGCTTGGGGCGAGCTGACTAACGCTTTTCAGTCCAACATTGCTTTGCTAAGTAAGATTTTCTTTGAGTGTTGTTTTTATTTGTTAACACTCAAACTTTTCCTAACTCTGTTTCCTTCGCAGGTCCGAGCTCAAGAGTTGGAGATCCTGACTCGCAGTAAAGAGTTTCTTGGGGATCTTTAAGACAAGAACAAGCAGCTGGAAGAAGCTGAACAGAAGAGAGTTGAGCTGACCCAAGAGATCACCGAGCTGCGGGCTGGAAATACTCAACTCCAGCAAAGGGCCGAAGATGCTGAGATGAGGCTGGCCACCTCCAACTCTAAGGTGGATGAGTTGGAGAACAAAGTGGCCGATCTGGAGCTGACCTCCACTCAATCTTTAAATGAGATTGAGTTTCTGAAGAAGCAAATGGCTGAGATGGCGCAGAAGAGCCAGGATGATGCGAAGATGATCAACTTGCTGCGGCAAAACTTGTCCGAGGCTGAGATCAGAACAATTCGAGACTTCAGAAAGTCTAGATTTTTTGAAGAAAACATGATCCTTCTGCAAGGCTCAGCCATGGAGGTCGGCCAGACAAGAGCCATCGATGTCTGCTCAACTGTGCATCCAGATTTGAACAGAGAAGATCCTCGCCTAACTGAGCTATACAACCCTCTAGCTACTCAAGACTTCGAAGAGTTATTCCAGAAGTTCGTGGATGGAGCTGACTTGAGGGATGAAGATCAAGATGATTAGGCTCAGGATCCTTTTCTTTTATCTTTAGTTTGAGCAGACATCGATTTGTACTCCAACTCTTCATCAATGAAAACTTCTTTTTGGCTCAGTTGACTCTTTTGCCTTTAGCAGTTTTATCAAGTTTATTCTTCAATACTATTGTTGCTAACTTTTCATGTCAGTCTTAACAAACTTGATCAACCTTATTGAAAATAAACTAAGTCTTCAAGTCATAGAGTAAACCTGTTACTTGGGCCGAGCTAATTCATGAATTAACCTGAGATGGACTCTGCCTTGTTTAAATCAGGTTCTGACTTGGACTGTAATTGTGCTTCCAATTCTTGAATGTATAACATTTCTTTTTAACGCAACTTTATCTAGTCGGGCTAGACCAGATAAGGCATGTGCACTTTGTTTGATTTCACTTCGGCCTCCTTATGCTAAGAGGATTTTTGAGGCTTGTTCGTGCAAGTCCTCTCTTTAGTGAATTTTCACCTCAAGCTTGCTGAGGTTTTACAAGTCATTCTTTGGACTTTTACCTCGGACCTGCCAGGGTATTGTTCTTCCTTTTAGTAGGCCAGTGCCTCGGACTTGCCGAGGTCTTTTACACCCCCTTGATGGGTTTTTGTCCCGGACCTGCCGAGGTCTTGATGTACCCTTTAGCGGGCATTTGCCTCAGACTTGACGAGGTCTTGATGTACCCTTTAGCGGGCATTTTCCTCAGACCTGCCGAGGTCTTGATATACCCTTTAGCGGGCATTTGCCTCGGACCTGCCGAGGTCTTGATGTACCCTTTAGCGGGTATTTGCCTCGGACCTGCCGAGGTCTTGATATACCCTTTAGCGGGCATTTGCCTCGAACCTGTCGAGGTCTTATATGAGCCTTCCACGGTGCTCGAAGTCTGCTTGGGCACTTGACTCAGTACTTAACTCTGAATAGATGCTCCAAAAAAGTTTTATTAATATGCAAAATAGTTACAATTTACATCATTGATGAAGAAGTCTGAGATGAGAAGTGTGCCAAGTTCGAGGAAGAGTTTGTCCCTCTAAAGTGTGTAACTTATAGGCTCCCGTTGGGAATACTTCAACTATTCGGTAAGGTCCCTCCCACTTAAGGTTAAAAGTTCCCGCCGTGACTGCATGACTGACTTCATTGTTGCGCATCACCAGATCTCCCACTCCAAAAGATCTCGGACGTACCCGGGAGTTATAATACTGGGAAATCAAGTTTTTATATTGAGCCATGCGGATATGAGCTCGGTCTCTTTTCTGCTCGAGTTCATCCAAGTTTAACCGTAGTTCTTGGTCATTAACAGAAGCAGAGTAATAATCCACCCGAGTTGAGGTAGAGCCGATCTCCACAGGAATAATGGCTTCTGTGCCATACACTAATGAGAAAGGAGTTTCCTTTGTTGAAGTAGATGGAGTAGTCCGGTAGGCCCATAAGACGCTAGGTAATTCTTCCACCCAACTAGTACCAGCTTTGTCCAGGCGCTTTTTAAGACCATCCTTGATGATCCTATTGGCAAGCTCTACTTGGCCATTTGACTGAGGATGAGCTACTGAGGTGAAGCGTTGCTTGATATGCAAATCAAGACACCAACTCTTCACTGGATCCTCGGCGAATTGCCTGCCATTGTCTGAGATCAGGACTTGGGGTAGGCCAAATCGACAGATGATATTCTTCCATAAGAACTTCTTGACTTGGGCCCCAGTTATGGTGGCTAGTGGCTCAGCCTCTATCCATTTGGTGAAGTAATCAACCGCTACTGGCAAAAATCTAACCGAGCCGGGAGCTCGAGGAAGAGGCCCCACTAGGTCCATACCCCATTGCAAAAACGGCCAAGGACTGGAAATAATGGTCAACTCGTGGCTCGACAAGTGAGAAGTCGGAGCATGAGCTTGACAGGATGGACACTTTTTAACGAGCTCTTCTGCGTCTTTGCCAATAGTGGGCCAGTAATATCCAGCTAGGTAGCACTTGCGGGCTATAGAGCGAGCACCAGAATGACTTCCACATATGCCCAAGTGCATTTCGCGGAGAATATAGTCCCCTTCATCTTCAGGTACGCAACGCAACCACGGCTGTGAAAAAGACTTTCTGTACAGGTGATCATTAAAGAGGGCGTACCTGGAAGCCTTTAGGCGAAGGCGCCGAGCTTGAGACTTGTCCTCGGGCTGAATTTGATGTTGCAAGTAGGTGGCTATCTCGTCCATCCACGTATTGTGGTAGTCTTGTTGCAAGACTTCATTTCCATCAAAGGCACGATGTTTCACCAGCTCTGCAACAATCTTTTTCCCTATAGTGGCCGAGGTGGACGAGGCCATCCGAGATAGTGTGTCGGCCCGTTTGTTGGCCGACCTGGGGATGTGTTCTATCATAAAGTGTCCAAACATTCCTTTCAAATGCTGAACCTTAGCCAAATACCGCTTCATGTTGTCCTCCTTGGCCTCATAATCCCCGTTAATTTGAGAAACTACGAGCTATGAGTCACTTCGGGCGATTATTTGCTGTGCCCCCAGTTTTTGAGCTAGACTTAGCCCAGCTATCAAAGCCTCGTACTCGGCCTCATTGTTAGTGGCCTCAAAGTCAAAACGCAAGGCGTATTCCATCTCTTCCTGATTTGAATTAATTATCAGGAGTCCTGCTCCGCTTCCTTCTTTTGAAGAAGATCCATCTACGTATAAGACCCAACCTTGTGCTGGAGGAAGATCTTCTTCAACAGATATCCCTTCGGCCAAGAAGTCGGCCAAAGCTTTAGCCTTGATGGAGGTGCGTGACTTGTAATTGATATCATATTCAGCAAGCTCCATGGCCCACTTAGCAGCTCGGCCTGAAGTGTCTGGCCGAGATAAAATTTGTTTCAAGGGCTGATCCGTCACCACTATTATGGGATGAGCCTGAAGATAGGGTCGGAATTTTCGTGTCGCCACTATCAATGCTAAGATGATTTTTTCAGCATTAGGATAACGCACTTCGGCCACATGCAAAACTTTGTTGGCGAAGTAAATAGGTTTCTGTACAGCATCCTGCTCTCTGAGCAGAACTGCACTTACTGCCTCGTGGCAGCATCGGCCAAGTGTGCTTTTAAATCATCAAAGGCCTTCTGGTACTGGTCATCCCAGAGAAAAGCAGTTTGTTTCTTCAAGATTTGGAAGAAAGGTAGTGATCTCTCAGCTGACTTAGAAAGAAATCTGCTCAGGGCAGCAATTCGGCCTGTCAACCTCTGAACCTCTTTGATGTTCCGAGGTGGGTGCATACTTTCTAAGGCTTCAATCTTGGCTGGGTTGGCCTGCACTCCTTCCTTGGACACCATGTATCCAAGAAACTTTCCCGTACGTACCCCAAAGGTGCATTTTTTCGGGTTCAGCCTCATACGGGAATCCCTTAGGATGACAAACACTTCTCGAAGATTTGAGATATACTGATCAAGAGACCTGCTCTTGATCAGCATATCGTCAATGTAGACTTCAATAACTCGGCCAATCTGATCTCGGAACAGCGAGTTGACCAAGCGTTGGTAAGTAGCCCCTGCATTTTTGAGACCAAAGGGCATGCTGACATAACAATAGGTGTCCGACTCGGTTATGAAGGAAGTCTTTTCTTGATCCTCCTTTGCCATCATGATCTGATGGTAACCTTTGAAGGCATCAAGAAAATCAAAGACCTCATACCCTAAGGTGGAATCCACTAGTCTGTCAATCTTTGGCAAGGGATAACAATCTTTTGGGCACGCCTTGTTCAAATCGGTATAATCCACACACATTCTCCAGGTCTTGTCGGGTTTAGGGACCACAACGGGGTTAGCTAACCATGTCGGATACAAGACCTCTGCAATGAACTTTGCGGCAAGGAGCTTTTTGACCTCCTCGGCTATCACTTTATGCCTTTCCGGGGCAAAGTTCCTTTTCTTCTGCTTAATGGGTCTGACCTGAGAATCCACATTAAGCCGATGTTCTGCTAAGGAAGTCGGGATCCCGGGCATATCCTCTGTCGTCCATGCAAAAATTTCTGCGAACTCCCTCAGCAAACTCTAAAGCTGAGCTAACATCTCAGCTGGCATCCAGGTCCCAATCTTGATGGTGTTCTCAGGCCGACCTGGATCTAGGATGAATTCTTGGACTGCATCATCTGAGTGCAAGCACTCCTCAGTTGGGGGAATGAGATCATCCAATACAACCTGTTGGACGGCCCCACCCCCTTGGGTAGCAACTGCATAATAGTTTTGAGCTATAGGAATATCCTCTTGTAAAGTAACTACTCCGCTTGGTGAAGGAAACTTCATGCTGACATGTAAGGGAGATATTACAGCTTCCAGTGCTACCAATGCTGGTCGGCCTAGGAGAATATTGTAAGCCGACCTTTCCTTGACAACCACAAAATCCATCCACAAACAGCGATAAGCGGGAGGTTTGCCGAAGCTAACGCTGAGTGTAATCAGGCCAGCTGGCCTGTTATACTCGGAAATTTTCGGATTAGTCGTTGTGTGCTAGCTTAGAAATTAAGCAGCCGTTGGGTATGACAATCTTTCGAAATTAAATAAATTGTAGCGTGTCGATTGTGTTCATGTAATGTTATAATTATATTGAATAGTTATATGCGTATAGAGTAAAAGAAAAAAAAATAATATATAAGATAAATGAAATAAAAGGAAAGGAGTGTTCCGTTGGATAAGCAAAAAAAAAGGAAATAAAATAATAATAAACTAAATAAAAGATAAGGATGAACAAGTTTAAAAAGAATATTTAAAAAAAAAAGAAAAAAAAGGGTGATGGAACGTGATTTAGGGGAGGAGAGTAACTGCATTCTCCCCCAATTTTCGTTAGTGGGTAAATGGTAACCCAGGCAGTAGAATAAAGAGGGAATCACATTAGTTAAAAAAAACATATAGCATACAGAAGAAGGAAAGCGGCGCTGGGAAGGGAAAAAAAAAGGGGAAGAAGAGAGAAGGAGAAGGAAAAAGGAAGAGAGGCCAATGGGTCGCGTAGTTTTTATCTGCAATCCAGGTAGGTTCCTTTTCCCCCTCCAATTGATCCAAATTCAAGTATGCTTTGGTGGTATTCTGTGTTTTTGCAATGTTTTAATTGTTAGATTCAGCCGTATGTTGTTCAATCTGTGAAAAGCATGAAACTTGGACTGTGTGGAACGACTATACTGATTTGCTTTGCTTTATTTGATTCTAGGAGAAAATTTGATAATCAAAATAGTAAAACTCTTGCAGGATTAGAGATTTTTCATTTTTTTTGGCCTTAGAATAGGTCCCCATAGACTGGAAATAGGCGAAAATATAGATCGGGGCCGAAAAACGGTCGTCGGAGGCCGCCAGTGCGCCGCACGCGCCGCCGGAAGCGGCCGCGCGTGGCTGCACGCGCCACTGCCAAATCTGGCGCTGGAATTTACGAAGTAAAAGAAAAAAAAATTAAAAGGCTGAAAGGGCCGAAGGCCCTGAACCGCTGGGAGGGGCTGCTCTTAACGGGCCAGCTTTGTTTAAGAGGCTCGCCCAATTGTAAAGTTAAACAAAAAAAAGGGAGGGCTGGTAGCGGGCCAGGCCGGATGGCCAGCGGACCAGGCCGGATGGCCAGCGGACCAGGCCAGTCACCAGCCGGCCCAATAACTGCCGAAAGTAAAAAAAAAAAGAAAGGGGGATTTCGGGCCGGACCCATGGCGGCCGGACCCAGAGAACCGCGGACCAGGGCTGGCAGAAAGGGCCAGCCCAATTTCTATTTTAATTAAAAATCTTAATTTCTAGAATTTCTGAAATTTTAGTAATTGAATTTTAATTAATTTTAAATGGTAATAATTACGAGAAAATTATAAAAAATATCAGAAAATTTTAAATAAATTCCAGAATTTATAAAATGTTAAATTAAGTTATTTCCATTAAATTTTAGAAATTATGATATATTCATTCAACCTAAATAATTAGGTAACAAATAGAAATAAATAAGGGAAAATGAGGAAAAATATAGAAAATGCACGATAAAGGTATACAAGCCGTGGAAAAGTGGATTTGATGCCGAACAAGGTTGAGTTAGAAACCGGATGATAATTGAACCTAGAATTGAGTGCCGGAGGATGGTGAGGATGGGCCAGGGGCCTCAGGCGATTGTGTTTTTGCATTCATGGCACGTGCATTACATTGATGGCGGGTCATGACGTACGGGTCACGGGCGCTCAGGATGGTGTACGGTGGCAGGGCCACGACACTCAGGATGGTGTGCGGAGGCGCGGCCACGCACACTCAGTATGGTGATTGTGGGGTGTACGACCTGTAACCACTCAGTAGGACCCGGGTTCATGCATTGCACGGTATGGATATTGACATTCTGCGTGACATGACTTTGTTGCGTGTGACATGTATAGTGGGACATGCATCATGTTGTTGCGCATTCTGTATCTGGAGTGATTTACTTTCCGCATTCTTTCGTATGCTTATGTGATATTATGTTTTATGTGCTATGTGTTTTATCATTATTGGATGCTTGTCTTGCACTACTTGGAGGCAGGTGCCTACTGAGTGATTTCCCAGTCACTCACCCCTACTCTCCCCCCCCACCAGGTGAGCAGGAAGAGAATTATGACTACGTCTTTGTTGAGGACGGGGCTGATACAGTGGAGTGGGCAGACTGATGGTCGCGCTTAGGATACCAGGAGACCCTGCGACTGTTGGTCTTTATTTTATTGAGATATCACCAGACATTACCTTGTTAGATTTTCAGACTTATGTTATTGTCAGGATTTGATATTATTGTATTAAGGAATTTTATTTATCAAGGAAACTTTATGTTATGGTAGTTCGTTTCCGCGCGAAAAAATTTCTACGTCCTTTTTTTGGACATGATGGAAATTGATTCGACGCTTTGTATTCTCCTCAGCGAGATACGGCGGGTGCACCGTTCTCGATACTAGGGTTCGGGAGCGGGGCGCTACAGGTGGTATCAGAGCCAAGGCTTCAGATCCGCCTCGGAAACGCAGGATTAATTAGACCACTTAGACATAAGCTATGATATTTACTTAGGAATAACGATTATACCCCTAATAAATGAAATAGACCTAAGTTATGATCGGGTTAACGGAGGTGTGTGTCGTTGGTGAGCTTTCTCTATTTAATTAACGTTGAACCCCCAAACCTTCGCATGAGCATCATAAAGGCTCAAATCAATCGATCACTCCCGTCCGAATTCTCGCCAAGATTTGCACAAGATCCAGAAAAATACCGTTGTGTCGTGAATTAACTGGCAAAGGAGGCAACGGTGGTTGCGGTAACGACCACCATAATCAGGGGGCCATTCTCCAGACATTGGTTAACACCATGACCACCACTTCAGCGCAATAGCGGCAGTAGCAGTTGAACCAGCAATTTCCGCCGCTGCCACCACCCGATATAAGGTTCCACTACATGAAAATGCAGGATCTCCGGAATCTGATGTTTAGAAGGACCCTTCACCGGGGAGGCATAAATATGCGACATGACCGCTACTAATCACAAGACCGCTTGCGATGGAAGTATAGACATAGAGGAGCGCATGGCCACCGCGGTCACCATGTGCTCATTGTTGATACCACGTCTGGGTCAGTGTGGGAGGATTATGCAAACCTAAGTGCAACAACAAGGACGTTTTACGAGTAAGGGCACTGAGTAGAAGCCGGCGCCACCATCACAGCAAAATCAAGACCAGTACAAAGGGAAGCAAGGATCAGTACGCGTACCCACGTGATGACTGATACGAATATCTGGGAAGCTGGCGACGTCGTAGTAGAGTTTAACTGCTGGTGACCAAGTCTCAATGACTTATCGTCAGTACAGATGATGTTAGTCAGAGATAAATGATCAGAGTTGCGCAGCGGAAGCGTGGCTCTCTTAAGTCACGTAAGTTCAGGAGAGTGAAAAAAAAACAACTACACAAACACAACATAGTGCACACCATACTCATGCACGACATAAATAAATACATAGCCTACCATAACATGTAAAGTAATTTACTTAAATCGTTAGTAGTAAAATCGCAGTCACACCTGCAAACTCAATAGCTCTCCATTGCCTAATAAAATTTACTAATTCAAGTACAACATGAGTAATAGATACCACAAAAGTGCAAAATAGAAATTAACCATCTTATACCACAAAAAAAAAATAATTACCAACTCGATGTAACCTACTAAACAAAAAATATATATATATATATATATACAAGACATATTAACTATTAAAATGGGTGCAACCTTACAATAGCAGGACTTTGTGAGATGTAATGAACCAACCAACTTATAAGACCATATAAAGTTATCAATACACAAAACACAAACAATATAAGTGCGAAAGACAAATAATAAATGTTTGATATACACATGTACCTATACATACGAAGTGACCAACTTAAAGATACAAAGCAATAGGTAAAAGCACTATGTATATAAAATGCGAAAACAACGTAGAAGTTACGAACATATAAAAGATATACGATAAGTTAGGATTATACGTACTAAATGATCCCTATAAAAAACGAATCCATGCCAGATAACCGGCTTGAAAATTTATGAACGTTATGTTGTCAATACACTCAGGGGTTTACTAATCCGTAGAGTAATACATAATTAAAAAAAAAAGCGGCCCTTACCACAACAAGGAAACATATACACGAGCATATTAATTAATAGCGTAAATAAGTCGAGTTAAGAAAACGTGCAATAGATACATGAGATAAAGGTAATTAAATGATCCTAAGTATTTCTATGCACAAGAATACACACAATTATATCGATGACACCACGGCATAACTAATACAACAAAACAGTAATAAACATCACAATATATAACAGCAACAACAACACAATTACAATGAATACAGTAACGCAAATACTTTTCATACAAGACATAGGTCACGATATAGTATACATTTACAAGCTTAAAACAAATCATTAACATACATAACTGAAGTTAAGCATGCTAAATACGAGTTAGAAACGACATAGTATGGCATGACATCATAGAAATAGATTAAAGTGTAAACAACTTAATAACACATATATATATATATATATATATATATAAAAAGAGAACAAAACAGTGATATATAGATCGTACTTAATCACCCAAATAAATTATGTATCTACATTATAGTAAGATCTAAGCATTTATGCATTTCCCTTCGGTGCAATTTATATAACGATATTTATACGACAATAAGATAAGCTAATGCGGAAATATAGAGTTTATGTAACAAATATTATTAACGACTAACACAAGTACAAAAAGAGAGATTACGATAAACAAAGACTAAATAAACGCGTGTAGCGTGTGTACCGCTTCAAACTCAACTCACAAACTACATAAAAATAATCCATGTGACAAACTATGGATAATGATTGTGAATTCATGAGTTATATATGATACGTAAGTCATATATGTGGATACACAACCTACCATATGTCTATGCCGAACATGTAAAAAAAACAACAACAACAACAACAACAACAACTTAACCATGACAACGACACACATATTAACACTCGGGTACGCTGACGTATATAACGGACGTAGCTACGTTGAGCACTGCAATTCATCCTTAGACCGTTGAGCAGTCAGAGAAGACGATACAGACATTGGATGACATGTTGAGGGCTTGCGCCATTGACCTCAAGGGGAACTGGGATGGCGCTATATGGGTGTAAGTGCGGACCTCCACTCCAGTGGAGCGAAGTTTTAAAGCGCACTATCACCGGTACGGAGCTAACGGAGCAGACCATTGAGAAGGTGAAGTGAATTTGTGAAAGGCTTAGGGTGGCTCAAGACAGAAGTAAGAGCTGGATCGATTCGATGAGGCGCCCTCTGGAGTTTACTGTCGGGGTAAATGTTTACCTAAAGGTATCGCGTATGACAGGGGTTGCACGTTTTGTTTTGAATGGTAAACTAAGGCCTCGTTACAATGGCCCCTACGAGGTACTCGAAAGGATTGGTTCGCTAGCATACCGTTTGGCGTCACCTCCGGGCACTAGCCCAAGTATACAATGTGTTTCATGTCTCTCAGCTGAGAATGTATGTTTCTGATCCGAGACATGCAGTGGACGCTCACCCTTTGAGGATTAAACCGGGCACGTCATACGAAGGACTCCTGTTCAGATCATGGACCGCAAAGACCAAGAGCTGAGAAGGATAATCATTCCATATGACAAGGTGCATTGGGGCGACCATAAGGAAAGGGAAGCGACATGGGAGTTGGAACCAGATGCGCAAACACTATCCCTACCTTTTCGAATAAGGTATAACAAGTTTCGAGGACGAAACTTCTTGTAAGGTGGGTAGAATGTTATACCCGGAAATTTTCGGATTAGTCGTTGTGTGCTAGCTTAGAAATTAAGCAGCCGTTGGGTATGACAATCTTTCGAAATTAAATAAATTGTAGCGTGTCGATTGTGTTCAGGTAATGTTATAATTATATTGAATAGTTATATGCGTATAGAGTAAAAGGAAAAAAAATAATATATAAGATAAATGAAATAAAAGGAAAGGAGTGTTCCGTTGGATAAGCAAAAAAAAAAGGAAATAAAATAATAATAAACCAAATAAAAGATAAGGATGAACAAGTTTAAAAAGAATATTTAAAAAAAAAGAAAAAAAAAGGGTGATGTAACGTGATTTAGGGGAGGAGAGTAACTGCATTCTCCCCCAATTTTCGTTAGTGGGTAAATGGTAACCCAGGCAGTAGAATAAAGAGGGAATCACATTAGTTAAAAAAAAACATATAGCATACAGAAGAAGGAAAGCGGCGCTGGGAAGGAAAAAAAAAGGGGAAGAAAAGAGAAGGAGAAGGAAAAAGGAAGAGAGGCCAATGGGTCGCGTAGTTTTTATCTGCAATCCAGGTAGGTTCCTTTTCCCCCTCCAATTGGTCCAAATTCAAGTATGCTTTGGTGGTATTCTGTGTTTTTGCAATGTTTTAATTGTTAGATTCAGCCGTATGTTGTTCAATCTGTGAAAAGCATGCAACTTGGACTGTGTGGAACGACTATACTGATTTGCGTTGCTTTATTTGATTCTAGGGGAAAATTTGATAATCAAAATAGTAAAACTCTTGCAAGATTAGAGATTTTTCATTTTGTTTTGGCCTTAGAATAGGTCCCCATAGACTGGAAATAGGCGAAAATATAGATCGGGGCCGAAAAAACGGTCGCCGGAGGCCGCCGGTGCGCCGCACGCGCCGCCGGAAGCGGCCGCGCGTGGCTGCACGCGCCACTGCCAAATCTGGCGCTGGAATTTACGAAGTAAAAGAAAAAAAAATTAAAAGGCTGAAAGGGTCGAAGGCCCTGAACCGCTGGGAGGGGCTGCTCTTAACGGGCCAGCTTTGTTTAAGAGGCTGGCCCAATTGTAAAGTTAAACAAAAAAAAAAGGGAGGGCAAGTAGCGAGCCAGGCCGGATGGCCAGCGGACCGGGCCAGTCACCAGCCGGCCCAATAACTGCCGAAAGTAAAAAAAAAAGAAAGGGGGACTTCGGGCCGGACCCATGGCGGCCGGACCCAGAGAACCGCGGACCAGGGCTGGCAGAAAGGGCCAGCCCAATTTCTATTTTAATTAAAAATCTTAATTTCTAGAATTTCTGAAATTTTAGTAATTGAATTTTAATTAATTTTAAATGGTAATAATTACGAGAAAATTATAAAAAATATCAGAAAATTTTAAATAAATTCCAGAATTTATAAAATGTTAAATTAAGTTATTTCCATTAAATTTTAGAAATTATGATATATTCATTCAACCTAAATAATTAGGTAACAAATAGAAATAAATAAGGGAAAAATGAGGAAAAATATAGAAAATACACGATAAAGGTATACAAGCCGTGGAAAAGTGGATTTGATGCCGAACAAGGTTGAGTTAGCAACCGGATGATAATTGAACCTAAAATTGAGTGCCGGAGGATGGTGAGGATGGGCCAGGGGCCTCAGGCGATTGTGTTTTTGCATTCATGGCACGTGCATTACATTGATGGCGGGTCGTGACGTACGGGTCACGGGCGCTCAGGATGGTGTACGGTGGCAGGGCCACGACACTCAGGATGGTGTGCGGAGGCGCGGCCACGCACACTCAGTATGGTGATTGTGGGGTGTACGACCTGCAACCACTCAGTAGGACCCGGGTTCATGCATTGCACGGTATGGATATTGGCATTCTGCGTGACATGACTTTGTTGCGTGTGACATGTATAGTGGGACATGCATCATGTTGTTGCGCATTCTGTATCTGGAGTGATTTACTTTCCGCATTCTTTCGTATGCTTATGTGATATTATGTTTTATGTGCTATGTGTTTTATCATTATTGGATGCTTGTCTTGCACTACTTGGAGGCAGGTGCCTACTGAGTGATTTCCCAGTCACTCACCCCTACTCTCCCCCCCCCCCACTAGGTGAGCAGGAAGAGAATTATGACTACGTCTTTGTTGAGGACGGGGCTGATACAGTGGAGTGGGCAGACTGATGGTCGCGCTTAGGATACCAGGAGACCCTGCGACTGTTGGTCTTTATTTTATTGAGATATCACCAGACATTACCTTGTTAGATTTTCAGACTTATGTTATTGTCAGGATTTGGTTATTATTGTATTAAGGAATTTTATTTATCAAGGAAACTTTATGTTATGGTAGTTCGTTTCCGCGCGAAAAAATTTCTACGTCCTTTTTTTGGACATGATGGAAATTGATTCGACGCTTTGTATTCTCCTCAGCGAGATACGGCGGGTGCACCGTTCTCGATACTAGGGTTCGGGAGCGGGGCGCTACATGGCCGAACTGGCATGCCAGTAAAACCAAACAAAGGGGAAGCCACTGGGGTCATTTAGGAGTCTGCTAAGCCCAATTGCTTATATACATGATAATACATGATATTTACAGCACTTCCAGTATCCACATAGACCCTTCGCACTTCTACAATTTTATCTGGTGCCAAGTGTATACACAAACCTATTACCAGACCCGTATTATTAGAGTCTGATGGAACAATGTCTTCTGGTCCGTAGACCAGTTCTCTGGCTAACCTTCTCTTTTTAGAGGGAGGCTCAGATGACGTCCCTGACGTACTGGGACCCCCTTGATTTTGCTGAGGTGGCCTTCCGGAGATAGTATAGATCACCGAGTTGATTTGGGTCTGCACTGCAGCCTCTTGTCGGCCTCTATCATCATCATCGTCTGACCTAGGACGCGCAGGTGGAGTCTCGGGTTGGCACTTGTCCTTCTGCGAACTTTTTTGGAAGTCCAAACGATTGTGAAGCCGTGAGCGTGGGTCGTAGAACTGCTTCAAGTGTCCCAGCTCGATCAACTTCCGAATTGCTTGGGCCAATTGCCGGCAGTCTTCTGTATCATGGCCGACATCACGATGGTAACGGCAGTACAGCTTAGGATCCCTTTTATCTCTGGGACCTGCCAGAGGTTTAGGGTCCGTTCTTAAACCATCACGTTCCATAACAGCCAATATTCTGTCCTTAGAGGCTAAAAGAGGCATTCCTTCTCTACCCCGTTTGCCTTGGGCCCCGAGGCGATCAAACACACTACGCCGATAACGCTTGTCATCATGTCGGTCTGTCTTGGCACTGGGCCGAGCTTCATGCTGAGTACTCTGCTCGGCCTCCTTCTTCAATCGGTTTGCCTCTTCACCTCTCACAAACTGGTGTGCCTTCTCCAGGCACTCCCTCAACGTGGTGGGCCCCTCTTCAGCAAGCTGAGAAAAGAGACGACTCGCCCTGAGACCATTAATGAATGCAGCTAGCTTTACTCCTTCGTTCCGATCACTGACCTGCAGTGATTCGTCCGAGAAATGCTGCATGTATTTCAGCACTGACTCTTCTGGACCATGTTTCAAGGTCATCAGATGTGAAGAGTTTTTGATAAATGGCGCACTGGAAACAAATTGAGACTTGAACTTCTGCGCCAACTGTCTGAAGGAGTCCACTGACTGAGGTGGAAGCTCCTGAAACCATCTTCTTGCCTTCCCACGCAGGTACATGGGGAAGGTTTTGCACCGGAGTGGATCGGAAATATTTTTTAAACTCATGGCCGTCTGAAATTGAAAAAGATGATCAGTAGGATCAGACGTTCCATCATAAGTATTCATTTTTGGCATTTTAAAGTTGTCCGGTGCCAAATTCTCCGCAATATCCCAAGAAAATGGGCTTTCTTGGATCACCCTCATGTATTCCGGCTTTGGTTCCTCAGGACGGCTCCTCGGCCTACGAGGGTCAGCCTCCTGACAAACACTTTTGAAGGATCGAGACCTTATACCGAGGCGCTGCCTGGGCAAAGGCACCGACTCCACCGTTGGAGCTACAACACTGCCCCTTCTGGCATCCGCCATGAAACCTTGAGGACCGTGAGAAGATTGTTGTTGAGTTTTCTCCTTAGCATGGAGAGGAATGGAATCGTCCTCCATGTACTCTATCTCGGGACGCTTTCCCTTGAGCCGTTCTACAACGGCCTCAAACACATCCAGATTTTCGGCCACATACTTCATGGCATTTTCTCGTTCATCTGCAGTCACCACTGGTGCCTTTTTCGCATCCAGCTCTGGCCTCCTGGAATCCTGTCCAGGATGAACAGAGCGAGTATCTCTGTGACGGTGGGGATTGGAAGACTCTCCTAGTCCCTCACGTGGTTCTTTTCCCATTTGAGCTGACTTGAAAGCTTAAATAGTGCAGTAAAGAAAATTTATTTGACGGAAGTTCGGGGCCCTCCTTCTAGCGCCAATTTGATGATGTCAGATTTATCACCAAGTATAAAATATGATGTGGTAGGTTATGCCATAGATCTTCGTCAGTTGTCTGTAATAGGCGGTTGGCCGACCTGCACAAAAGAAAGAGGTCAGAGGACCCGGGATCTATGGCCCCGGGTAATACCCTCTGACGGTCAAGTCAGTTGAGGCCATTTTTGGAGAGGTTTATATACTGTATGGAAGTTTTTTGTAAAGGTTTTCTGGTAAACCTGTGATTTCACCGTGAAGAAGATGATTCACCGTAGTAAGTTGTGAGATTTTGCTTCTCTTCTCTCTTCTGCTTCTCTGCCTTTTATATGGCGGCTCGGGCCAATGCATGGGCAGAGCCCGGAGGTTATGACAGGCAAGGAGGTCATAAGGATGACTCCTGCTCTTGCATACTCGCCACGTGGCTCGGGACTGAGCTGAGTCAGCTAGTTTGGGACACCTGACTGAGAGTTTCACTTGGTTGAATTACCTAGGGTAAACTCCTAGAACCGAGGTCAGATCCTCTAGAAGTACTCAGAAATGCCCGAGATGAGTTAGGGTGTGGGGCCAGCTTGCTGAGATGAAAGTGGCCGACTTCAAGGAGCGTTGGTGGGCCCTTTATAATGTTAGCAGCTGACGTCACAAAAGTGGTCCATGATCAACGAGTGGATCGGATCCAAGGCCGAATGCAGCTCTTTGGCCGAGATGAAACTGAAGGCCGAAATGGTCTTTAGGCCGGGATGGCATTGTAGCCACTTGGCCGAGATGGATTGTTTGTCCACATATGAGCTGGTCAAACTGAGGGCCGACCCGCGGGACTTAGCATTTTTTATACCCACATCCAACCGTTGACCGTTATTGACTAACGGGGGGTATTTTTGGCTCATCACTAATTATTCCTTATTGACCGGGTAATATCAAATTACGAACATGTACAGAAAAGATTATTTGACCAGTTCTGATAATTTTATATAAAATTACTTTGAACAAACAATTTGTTAAATATGGAATACTTCTTTTCCGACTCATTCATCAATACGCAGAGAGTTAAGTGGTTTCTTTTTGTCGCTAACTGAAGTAAAGGGCTTTTCCATAATTGGAAATAAACAGGTCCTTCACGATTATATGCCATTTTTCAAAATGGAAAAGTTCGGAACCTTATTTTAATAATAAATAAACTTAAAAGACTTTGAAAGCAACAAAAAGGTACATGATAATTAAGCAATTTTTTCGGGGGTGGCGTGGGGTAGGGTGGGGTGGGGGGGTTCGCCCAAACTTATTCAAGTTGGCGTCACTGTAACTGGAGTTTCCCTATGTTTCCACCAAATAGTGAAGTTGAGCTTATACCAGAGATGATCTTTTCTCCAGATTTTTGGTATTGTCACTTTTTATGTCTCAGAAATATTGTCGTGGATACGTCAGTGTTTTAAAGAAGAATGAATAAATAAAATTGATAAACCAGGATTAATCGTCTGTTAGTCAACAACAGTCAATGGTACAACTCCTGCAGTTCAGCACCCAAGTATTGCTGTTCAGCCTTGGCTGCACTTCGGCTATGCCCCATGGTATCCTTATTATCGAAGAATATGCCAAGTGTTGCACCTTGGGACTAACTTCAATCTCAGCTTCAGCCAAATGCTACACTCCAGATCACTTCGGCCAGATTCATCACCACACTTCGGCAAAGCCTGGTTTTGCACTTCGGCAAAGGAGTCAAGTACAACATTACATCGTGGAACCATCAGGCAGAAGTGCAATTCAAAGGAAGAGTACACGTCTGGCTATCCAGCCTGTGCACGTCAAAATCACATCAGCCGACCTATTGGTCACATCAGCCAGCCTACTGGTTATATCAGCAGACCTACTGCGTCATAGGTCTTCTGCCCCAAGCAAACGTCATATCCGCTATCAGAGGCCAAGGGCGGGAAACTAATAAAAGCAAGCCAATGCAGACCAGAAGAAGGATCTGGATCCAAACATTTCCTATCTCCTGGAGCTAATACATTGAATCTTCTCTTCAGCCAATAACTGTGAGAATTTTTTAACTCCATACACTAAACTATATTCTCAGTGAGAAATGACCCAAACTGACTTGAGCGTCGGAGGGTTTTACCCGGGGTCATCCCCCGGGGCCTCTGACTTTCTGCTTCCTTGTGTAGGATTTTCAGGAAGCTATTCCAGCTATTCTCTTTTATTCAGCTGACGACGTTTATTTGAGGTCATCTTTGACCCTTGGTGAAGATCCGACTTCATCATTTGGCGCTAGTTAGAGGGCCTCTTGTCCCTTAACCCAGTAAAACAGTTACTCAAAGCTTTCTTAATTTTGATTTTACCCAGCTATGGAGAGAAAGATGGATAAAAAGGATGAAAAAGGGTCCAAGCAACCTATGACATCTAAAAGAAGTCAGAAATCTTCTCAACAGCAAACAGAACAGTGTTCTACGGAGCCTAGAGAATCCTCAACTCCTACCATTGCCTTCACATATGAATAACATATGCGAGCCATACGCTATGTGGCTCAAAACCCGGGTATGTTCCAAGCTGTAGTGAGGGAAATGAAGGGAAAAGCTTCTGCAGCAAGGTCCAGTGGGTCTCATTCCAGTAACTCTCACCCACAGGAACACCTGGAGTACTCGCCAACTCGGCCTGACTATCACCCTAAGCGTCAGGCCGAATTTATGTCTGAGGCGAGGCGTTCAAGACAAGGGTCTAGACACCAGAGCTTAAAATGCACTCAAAAAGCATCTTTACCATTCAAACATGGCAGAGAAGTTGACAATAAAGGCAAAGCCCCGCTGTAGGAAAGATGCTCTGGGGCCGAGGGAAAGAAAGGAACTCTCTGCTGGCATCAAAAGCCCATATTCTTTTCTATATGAGGAAGAAGACCCTGGCAAGGGAACCTCAGCCCTTGGCTGGACCGATCCACAAAAGAGATCACCGGCTGTATTGCCTTTATCATCATGATATTGAGCATGATACAGAAGACTGTAGGCAGCTTGGACAGGAAATTGGGCGTCTGATTGAGCTTGGTCACCTACAAAGGTTCTACAATCCAAGGTCAAGGTTGCACAACAGGCTGGACTTTGGCAGGCCCCCTCCGGATGAGAATTGCAAACCTGGGCCTCATCATGGGTTGCCAAGAGATGAGGATTTAGATTCTGATGAGAAGGGGCTTCGGGTTCCTGGGCGAACAAGGCTGACTTGACAGCAAGAGTCTGTGATTTAAATGAATCAGGATTTATTGCCTCTTGTGTACATCCGGAATTTTTCAGCTCGGCCTTGCATTATTAAAGGATCAATCTTTTGTTAGATCCCTACACGGCTCTGTTTAGCTTCACCATATGGGAAATGAAGAAACTCCTTTGGACAAGAGGAATAGTTTTATGCTTACCGGGCATCCACTTTTTAATCCGTAGTGGAAGTGGGGGCATACCTTAGCAGGTCTGAGAGAGTTGAGCAGGACTCAACATTGGGACATGTTTCCCTATATTTCACCTCAGCAAGTCTGAGTAGGTTGACCAGGTCTCAACACATTGGGACAGGTTTCCCTATATTTCACCTCAGCAGGTCTGAGTGAGTTGAGCAGGACTCAACATTTGGGACCCTATATTTTACCTCAGCAGGACTGAGTAGGTTGAGTAGGACTCAACATTTGGGACAGGATTCCCTATATTTTACCTCAGCAGGTCTGAGTGGGTTGAGCATGATTCAATATTTGGAACAGGTTTCCAATAAATTCTTTACCTCAGCAGGACTCAACATTTGGGACATGATTCCCTATATTTTACCTCAGCAGGACTGAGTAAGTTGAGCAGGACTCAACATTTGGGACAGGTTTTCCTATATTTTACCTCAGCACGACTGAGTGAGTTGAGCAGGACTCAACATTTGGGATAGGATTCCCTATATTTTACCTCAGCGGGACTGAGTAGGTTGAGCAGGACTCAATATTTGGGACAGAATTCCCTATATTTTACCTCAGCAGGACTGAGCGAGTTAAGCAGGACTCAACATTTGGGACAGGATTCCCTATATTTTACCTCAGCAGGACTGAGCGAGTTGAGCAGGACTCAACATTTAGGACAGGTTTCCCTATATTTTCCCTCAGCAGGACTGAGTGAGTTGAGCAGGACTCAACAGTTGGGACACGATTCCCTATATTTTACCTCAGCAGGACTAAGTGAGTTGAGCAGGACTCAACATTTGGGACAGGATTCCCTATATTTTACTTCAGCGGGTCTGAGTAGGTTAAGCAGGCCTCAACACATTGGAACAGGTTTCCAATGAATTCCTTACCTCAGCAGGTCTGAGCAGGTCTCAACACATTGGGACAGGTTTCCCATTATTTCACCTCAGCAGGTCTGAGTGGGTTGAGAAGGATTCAACATTTGGAACAGGTTTCCAATAAATTCTTTACCTCAGCAGGACTGAGTGAGTTGAGCAAGACTCAACATTTGGGACATGATTCCCAATATTTTACCTCAGCAAGACTGAGTGAGTTGAGCAGGACTCAACATTTGGGACAGGTTTCCCTATATTTTACCTCAGCAGGACTGAGTGAGTTGAGCAGGACTCAACATTTGGGAGAGGTTTCCCTATATTTTACCTCAGCAGGACTGAGTGAGTTGAGCAGGACTCAACAATAGGACAGGTTTCCCTATATTTCACATCAGCAGGTCTGAGAGAATTGAGCAGGACTCAACATTGGGACAGGTTTCCCTATATTTTACCTCAGCAGGACTGAGTATGTTGAGCAGGACTCAACATTTGGGACAGGATTCCCTATATTTTACCTCAGTAGGACTGAGTGAGTTGAGCAGGACTCAACATTTGGGACAGGATTCCCTATATTTTACTTCAGCAGGTCTGAGTAGGTTGAGCAGGCCTCAACACATTGGAACATGTTTCCAATGAATTCCTTACCTCAGAAGGTCTGAGCAGGTCTCAACACATTGGGACAGGCTTATATTTCACCTCAGCAGGTCTGAGTGGGTTGAGCAGGATTCAACATTTGGAACAGGTTTCCAATAAATTCTTTACCTCAGCAGGCCTAAGTAGGTTGAGCAGTACTCAACATTCGGGACAAGTTTCTCTATATTTTACCTCAGCAGGTCTGGGTAAGATAAGCAGGACTCAACGGTTGGGACAGGTTTTCCTATATCCTACCTCAACAGGACTGAGATGGCCGAGCAGGACTCGATTCAACAATGATCATGACAGAGCCAACATGTGGCTCATTTATTTTGCCTAAATAGATCAAATAACAGGTTTACTTTATCTAAAATTTATTGTAAATGGCAAAGTTAAAGCACGACAGAGCTGCAGTTCAGTCAAGCAGCGTAACATTTTTTGGCAGAGTCAAAGGTCGAGGCTGAAGCCCAATACTTTGCGGAAAAATCCAATGTAAGATTGACTTAACAGCTCTTTGGCCGAGCCGAAGACAAAAGAGTTGGTGCATAGAATAATTTAAAGGACTTTGGCAGAACAGAAGATAAACTCTTGCATAAACTCTAAAAATAGAGCAAGTAACCAAAAGACAAAGTCAGGAAGGTAGTAATCAATTGAAGAACACAAGTTGGAGGAAATTGAATTTTCATTGAAGAGTGTATCTATTACAACTGCAAAATTACAAAAAAAAAAAAGAGGAAGATCCTATTCTACTCTTCATCCTCTTCATCACCCCTGAGATCAGCTCCATTCTTAAAAAGCTCTAGCTGGTTTTCAAGTAAGCTTCCAGCCTCAGGGTTGTAGAGTTCAGCAATTTGAGGATGATTTTTATCCAGGTTTGGGTAGACTTCAGAGCAAGTGTCGATTGCCCAAGTCTGTCCAACAGCTATCGCTGAACCTTGCATCTTCAAGAAATTACCAGTGAAGAACTCAGACTGCTTGAACTCAGCAACGGTGGTTTTCTTAATCTCTTCAGCCTGAAGTTCAAATTGGTGGAGGAGATCAGCTTTGCTTTTCCTTTCAGCTTCCAATTGCTGGTTCAGTTTAGCTTTGCTATTGGACAACTTTTGCTTAAAAGTACCAAGTTCCTTTTGATAAAACTCCAGCTCAGCTTGGGCTTTAGAAGATACTAACTCGACGTTAGCTAATGCTTCCTTCAGCTCAAGCACTTGGGAATTTGCAGCGGCCAGTTTAACATCTGAATCTTGTTTCCTTACTTGAAGCCTGGAATTTTCTTCAGTAAGAATGGCCACTTCATACTGTTCACTTGGGCTTCCAGCTGGTTCAATCTCGTATTGCTGGGTCTTGCCACCTCTGCCAACCCGTCATAGGCATTTCTGAGATTGGTATTGATCTCAGAGAGTTGGGCAAATTTTGTTAGGAAATCGAACGAGATCACTGCAAAAACGCACAGCGGAAAAACAAAAACGATCTCCGATTTCCTACCAAGGATCCATGTTGTTCGTTTAATTCGACAACAGAAATCAAAAATTACCTCCGTAGATTCGAAATCTGCAGATGAAAGAGGTGCGAAAATACGACCACCCTCTGTCGGTATCCACACGAACGCTTCCGCCCGGAGTGCTAGCTCTTCAAACGGCACGGCTGAAGAACTCGCTTTTCACAAAAACGGCTCTAGGGTTTTTCTTTGATGATTCTGTATTTTTTGTGTGTGTAGTGTATACGAGATACACAAATATATATACACATACGTAGACATCAAAATCCGAGTCATAATCGGATTAGTTGATGCCAATCAAAATCCATATCAGATACGGATTGTAACAGGATATTCAAAATCCATATCAGATACGGATTCTCTCGTTATTATCCGATAATGCATATATATATAATCACCAAAAACGAAAATAATAATAATAATTAATATCCAATATTAATATTATTAATATTAAAAACGATAATAATAATAATAATAATAATTAATATCCAATATTAATATTATTAATATTATTAATCTCAGCCATACGCATTCTTGTGTGTGACCCGATAGGCCCATATTAATTGGCAGTTGATTAAATCTCTATTAAACCAACAAGTCGTAATTGGCCTCTAGCAAGGCATTACAACTACCCAATTAATACGAGTAAAGTCCAACTAGCCTAATAATAGTACATGCATTAATCCCTTTGTCACACGATATCTAGTTTGAACATAAGTCATGGTCAGCGTCATACTTATATAGTTCAAACATATGATTACTCGATCTCTAAGTAGACTGATAAAACAAATGATATTGATCACACTATCAAATCATTTGAGCACGGCCATGCATTTCACAGTCTCACTAATCGAGGGGCCCAAAGATATCTCTCTCAAAAGAGAGGGACAAATTCTATCTTGATTGTTCAATATCCTCTACATAATTTCTATCACATTCAATCATGACCTTTATTATTATCCAGTTACGGATAACGTTTGATCATGTCAAAATATAATAGTCCTTATGTTGGAAACTATGACAATCTCAAGTCAAAGGATTAAAACATGACTATCATGAGATTTACTTATGACGCTAATCCATGTAGCAATCTCATGATGGGTCTATCCAATACACTGTTCTCTAACAAGTATCTATGAGATTGATTTGTATCACCATACACATAATCATCTCATGATTATCAAATCAATACTCATACTGATTATAAATTATTTTATCTCCATAACAATAATGAATCAGGGACATATATCAAAATTGTGTAACATACTAACCAACAATAATGATAATAAAACCTCTTTTATTAATAATAAATGCATAACATAAATATCTAAATCATGGCCTAGGGCACATACACTAACAAATTTGGCACGCAGCTCTTCAGCCCGTTTGAGTATGTTATACTCTTGAACCCAGTACTGCAGAAATCAAGTTGGTTAGAGAAAACATAAGTGATCAAGCTAAAAAAGATGGAGAGTATTGGGAAATCTTACCAGGGACATATTGGTTGCAAATGAATTCATGGCAGTGTCCCAGTCTAGGCTGCCATAAAGTTGCCAGTCGCTGGGTAACACTGACATCTCAGTTACTTTCCTAGCTACACTAGGATTTGCAGCAGTATCAGCAAAAGAGAACTGCAAAGTCCTCGTACCTCGGTGGTTTCGTAGGGAAGACTCTCCCTCCGGCGCATTTCCCCTGGAAGTCTCTCTTAAGAGCTCAAAAGAGGGAACAGCCGCATCAGAAACCCACCTTGGTGGAGGCATAACTTCCTCTTCGGCAACTAGAGAGGAAGGAATCAAAATGGGGGCATCAATTCCCCCACTCCCATCATCTGGCTGAGCTGAAGCTGGGGCAAGGACTTGAGCTTCAGCCCGGATAGGATTATCAAGAGTTCCGGCTGAAGAGAAAAAAGGTCCAGTGATTAAATGGGAACAAGGTATGTTCAAAACCAACGTAAAGCGAAAATTCTACCTGGAATTTCGGTCTCGGCTGAGGTCAAATTAACTGGAGTCATCTGTGCCTCAGCCGAAGAGACCTGCCCTGAAGAGGAAGGTTGTCCTTCAGTCCTTTTCTTCTTTTTGGGAACCAAATTCTTCAGCCTTGCAAGGGTCTCGGACACCATGACTCCTGCAGAATTCAAGGAACAAAACAGTCAAAACACAGATGCAACATCAGAACAAGTCAAAGATGTTCAAAATATTGCTACATACCCCGAACTATTCTCAAAGCAATTAGGATGAGAGGTCAAAAGTTATGTTCTGGCCACAAGTGTTCCAGGTCAGCAACCCTTACAACTGGCCAGTCAACTTTCTTCCAATCCACGGCCATGGGCAAATGTAACAATTCGGAGGCTTCATCACAAGATTTCTCGCTTGGCCTCCTATTATTTGCACTGCCGGATTTTCAGAAGGTTCTTTCGGGTAATCCTATAGCTTTGATGAAAAAGAAACGTCTAGTCCAATTTTTGGTAGAAGAGGGAAGGTTTACGACATGAAGGTTTTCACTACTTGGATTCCTCCTACCAAAACAGTACCAACTATCCTTCTGTTCGCACACAAATATTCCCTTAAAAACAGCAAGTGAAAAGGCTTTCTCTGCAGCTCTTAGGTAAAGCAGGTAACTGAGGATAACCTTGAGACCATTAGGCGTTATTTGAGGAAGCCTAAGTTCGTAAGAATGCAGGATTTGGAATAAAGGAGCTGGAATGGGAAGATTGAAACCGGATTTAAAATATTCCTCATAGACTGCCTCATACCCTTCTGGGGGGTCATAAGCAGTTTGATTTGGCAAAGGAAGAATAGGGGCAAATGTACTCCTATCAACATTATAATGTTGAAATAATTCGGAGAGGCCAGTAGCTTCCAAGATGCACATTGAGTTCTGCACCATTGGAGACGGGGCACCTCTGTCAATTAACGTCGAGGGCACCATGGATTCCGGGGTAACCAAAGAAGAAGAAGAAATAACAGAAGCCATGAGTAAAATAAAGAAAAGCTTACAGAAGTTTGGAGGGTTGAGCTGAAAAGCGCCGGAATAAAGACGGAGAAGGGCTTCGAAGACGAAGAAGAAGAACAAGACAGCAGAATAAGCAACGTGCAGAATAGAAGAAGAAGAAAAGAAGGGATTAGGGCAATTGTCCCAATTTATAAGAAGGAAAGGCAAAAGTTGCAACTTTTCGTTTAAAATTCGAAAAGGCGACGGTTCGAGTATTTACCCCTCTCGGGTACTGAAACCGCCAAAAAGATAATGATGAGGCGTTGGAATTGACGCTTATGTTAAAAGCAGGAATTACGACGCTGCTAAGAGGATAACTGCTTAGTTAATGAAGACACGTCACAGACTCATTAGAATAGATTTGTCCGCCCTCACAGTTCAGCTCAGCTGCACAAAATCTGGGGGCAAATGATAAACCAGGATTAATCGTCTGTTAGTCAACAATAGTCAACGGTATAACTGTAGCGCCCCAGCCCGATACCGTTATCGGAACCAGTGCACCCGCCGTAGCCTACTATGAGAACTACGAAGCGTCAAGCAGATCAAGCATACATTCTTCATAATGTAAGTTAAAACCAGCGGAAACGTCATAAAATCTAAACCTTCGTTGTCAATATTACAACCAGAAAACTGCAGCGGAAATAAAACTGTTTGTTCATCTAGCCGACATAAGTTTTAGAACAACATAATAACAATGAGTTTCAAACCCAAACAAAATAGTCCAGCATCTATCTATTCCCTTGTCCATCATCCCATTGAGCCCACTCGCCGTCGTCTTCGATAAATATCAACTCATAATCAGGCTCACCTGAAAAGGAGACAGAATGATTGTTCTTAGCGAAAACTTCGCCAGCAAGTAACCCGTCTATACCCCCTACGGAATCACACACGTCGAGTCACCAATGTATAAAAAAACATTGCCCAAAAATAAGGTGCTCGGGTTAACAAATAGCATCTTAATAAGAATTACTCAAAACAGATAAAGCACATATGTGAGCACAGTTACGAGAACCAAAATGTATTAAAACAACGTATCACATAAACAAGTCATAGACTAACCACATTTCTTGCATGTCAAGTCTTATGCTTCGTGTGTCATGATGCATGTACTTCTTTAAAATCACACACAACACCCATGCATATGTCTTCTTTCATAAACATGTCATGCATGTCATTTCACAAAACATTTCATCACTTTACATATCATATTCTTCGCGTAGCAGAACTTTATACCCTGTGGGTGATCAGCCCACAGCCATCATAACTTTATACCCCGTGCTGAAAGGTCCACGGCCCCATTACATATATCATATATCCGTGCTGAAAGGTCCACGGCCCCATTACATATATCATATATCCGTGCTGATAGGTCCACGGCCCCATAAAATACTTCATTTTCCGTGCTGATAGGTCCACGGCCCTATAACATACTTTATACCCTGCTGTTGATTCACAGATCACGCTCTTTATACCCTGCTTTCGCAGACGTGACTTTTATACCCTGTGATCAACCAGCAGCCATTTTGTCTTTCGCAAACTTTACCTTTCTTGTTCTTTTGCAAAACATATCTCAAATCAAATGCAAGTGCCCATGTCATGATGCAGGATGCACAGATCGCTTCATATCAACATGTAGCACACACACACATACATCTTGTCTATCAAGGATATGGTCTTGCACCTCAAACACTCCCTAAACGTGTTTTACCAAGTCTATTTGTCTCACTTATTCACTAGAATTCAATCTTATGCTTACTTAATCAAACTTACCATCTACACCTCAAATATACCTCAAATACCCTTGCATTTTATGTTCAAAAGAAGTGTATAAAGTTACTACACTTACATAGGGCGCTTAAAGGGTCAAAAAGACTTCCAGTACAGTTGGAACGCTACATGAAGCGCCTATAGTGACTTCAAGCGCCTATACTAGGTGTTCGAAGTGTTCGGGGATGTTCCGTAGACATTGAACGCCTACATGAAGCGCCTAATGTGACATGAAGCGCTTCAAGTAGGTGTTCGAAGTGTTCGGACGGTTCTAAACTGCAGTTTTTCTGTACGGGAAAGTTCCAGGACACATGGAACGCTACATTAGGCGCCTAATGTGACTTGAAGCGCCTCATGTAGGCGTTCGAAGTGTTCTGACGATGCCAAACTGCAGTTTTTCTGCAGTAACTTCCACCCAACTCCTTTCTTCTTCAACCCTTCCATATTCAACTCTTAAAGATCCATCTTAACATCTAAATTCATCATACTTAACATACATCTAATCATGAATTGAAGCTTAGTTGTGCCTAACAACATCCACTCTAACTCTTCAATCATTCACCATCTTCAAAGATTGTCATCAACAACAACCAACACCACAAGTCTACAACAATGTCAACTCTCATCCCTCAATTTCCTGCACATACTCTCAACGTCAAAGTGTAGACAATCAACATAAGAGTAGAGCAAGACAATAAGCAAGTCAAGATATACACATTATGGGCATGCTTGACAACAACAAAGCACCACACAACTATTTTCAGAGATATGGCCCAAAGAACAATACTTTGCACAATTAGCAACAAGACTTACATATAACAAAGCATTTAAAATAGTCAAGACAAGAATACCAATGTGTGATTCATGTTTTCTCTTTGTAAGAACATAGGGCCTAAGTATCAAAATTTACATAAAGCGTATAGAAAGATTACTTGCCTTGAATTCTAGATAATCTTACGGATTTACTGCAGAATCTTGACGAGAATTGAACCTAGAATGGCCTTTATCCTTCCTTCTCCTTCCTCTCTTCTTCTTCTTCCTCTCCCTTTTCTCTTCTCTCTCAATTCCTGCGGTTTTCCTTTTTCTTTTGTGGCCCAAAACCGTCCCTCATGCTGAGAAGGGGGAAGTTATACTAGATTTTGTAACTCCCCTAACTCCTAGTAGGGACTATTTGATAATTTACTATGATTTCTTTTAATTCTACTTTTAACCCCTTTCTTTTGTTCTTCTATGTTTTGAGTAACTAAGTTTTATAATCTTACATAATTAATTAAGTTGCATTCAAGGTTAACCTCTAAGTATTGAAAGTTGCGCTTAAAAATCACGGGGTGTAACATTCCACCCCCCTTACAAAAAGTTTCGTCCTCGAAACTTACGTACCTTAGTCAAAGAGCTGAGGATACTTCTCCCGCATTTGTTCTTCGAGCTCCCAAGTGGCTTCACGTTCCGTGTGATTGCTCCATTGAACCTTTACATACGGGATCACTCGCTTCCTCAACACTTGATCCTTTCGGTCCACAATTTTCACGGGTACTTCCTCATATGTAACATCGTCCTTGAGTTCCAAAGGTTGAGCTTCAAGTACATGACTTGGATCCGCCACGTACTTTCTTAATTGTGACACGTGGAATACATTGTGAACTTGTGCCAACACCGGGGGTAATGCCAACCTATATGCCAAGGCTCCTACCTTCTCAAGTATTTCATAGGGACCAATGAAACGAGGGCTTAGCTTGCCTTTTACTCCAAACCTCATGACGCCCTTCGTAGGTGATACCTTCAAATAAACTTTATCACCCACATCAAAATCCAATGGTCGTCGTTTGGAATCTGCCCAACTCTTGCTACGGTCCTGAGCCGTCTTGAGTCTTTCCCGAATGACCTTTACCTTCTCTAGCGTTTTCTCTAATAGCTCAGGTCCCGTGATGGTCCTCACGCCCACTTCGTCCCAATAAACCGGGGACCTACATTTCCTTCCATACAAAGCCTCAAAAGGAGCCATATCAATTGCGCTGTGGTAACTATTGTTATAAGAAAACTCCATCAGCTTTACCATTCCATCCCAACTCCCTTTGAAATCCAGCACGCAAGCTCTTAGCATATCTTCCAAGGTTTGAATTGTCCGCTCGGACTGTCCATCAGTTTGGGGATGGTATGCCGTACTCAACCTTAATTCTGTACCCATGGCTTCTTGAAATGCTGTCCAAAACTTAGATGTGAACCGTGAGTCTCGGTCGGATACTATACTTACCGGAACACCATGTAAGCTCACTATGTTCTCCATATACACATTCACTAGTTTGTCGAGAGGTGTCTCACTTGAAACGGGTAGGAAATGGGCAGACTTTGTTAAACGGTCCACGATAACCCAAATCATGTCACATCCACTTCTTGTCTTTGGTAATCCGGCTACAAAATCCATTGTGACATGTTCCCATTTCCATTCCGGAATTTCCAACGGCATCAACAATCCACCGGGCCGCTGGTGTTCCGCTTTGACTTGTTGACACACTAAACACCTCTCTATGAATTCCGCAATATGTCTTTTCATCCCGGACCACCAATAGTATCGCTTGAGATCTCTATACATCTTGGTGCTACCGGGGTGTATCGATAACCTTGAATTATGAGCTTCTTGCAAAACTTCTTTCCTAAGTTCGTCAACATCCGGCACGCATAATCTTTCCCTAAACCATAAGCTCCCATCATCCTTAGTCCGAAATCCTTCAACTGGACTATGTTTCACCCTTTCCATTATCTCACTTAAAGCCTTATCTCTCTTCTGTGCCTCCTTTATCCGATCAATCAAACTCGGGGTGATAGTCAAGGCTGTCAAAACATTCACCGTGGATTCAATCAAATCTAAACCAAACTCCTCCATCTCTCTTTCCAGTGGTGATTGTCGTGCATGGCTGGACTTCCTACTTAAGGCGTCGGCTACCTTGTTAGCCTTTCCCGGGTGATAATGAATAGTTAGGTCGTAGTCTTTTAGCAATTCCAACCATCTCCGCTGCCTCATATTCAATTCCTTCTGCGAGAACAAATACTTTAGGCTCTTATGATCTGTGAATACCGCGCACTTCTCTCCATACAAATAATGCCGCCAGATCTTCAAGGCGAACACAACCGCGGCAAGTTCAAGATCATGTGTGGGATAGTTTTGTTCATAAGGCTTTAGCTGTCTTGAGGCATACGCGATGACTCGTTCGTTTTGCATTAAAACACAACCTACAAACAAGGTGTTAGTCTAAACTTAATGAGTATATAAGATCATAACCTTATACTATAATTTACGTACCTAACCCATTCTTTGACGCATCACTATAAATCACAAATCCATCCGTTCCAGAGGGTTGAGCTAATACTGGAGCTGTCGTTAATCTCTTTTTAAGCTCCGTGAAACTTTGCTCGCATTCAGCCGTCCACTCAAACTTGGACTTCTTTTGAGTAAGGCGACTGAGAGGTACGGCAATCTTCGAGAATCCCTCAACAAATTTTCTGTAATAACCCGCTAGACCCAAGAAACTTCGCACTTCGGTGACATTTGTAGGTCTAGGCCATTCAGTTATAGCTTCCACCTTCTTCGGGTCCACAGCAATCCCCTCTTCTGATATCACGTGGCCTAGGAACGCCACACTTCTTAACCAAAACTCACACTTGCTAAACTTTGCATAAAGTTGTTTCTGCCTCAAAATGCCTAGTACGGTTCTCAAATGCTCAGTGTGAGTTTGCTCGTCAGGAGAATACACAAGGATATCATCTATGAATACCACTACAAACTTATCCAACTGCTCTCGAAAGACGGTATTCATAAGATCCATAAAAGCTGCGGGGGCATTGGTTAATCCAAATGGCATCACCAAAAACTCATAGTGGCCATACCTTGTGCGGAAGGCTGTCTTTGCGATGTCCTCGGCCTTCACTCGCAGCTGATGATATCCTGATCGAAGGTCAATTTTCGAAAAGATCTTGGCACCTTTGAGCTGGTCAAATAAATCCTCGATTCGTGGAAGGGGATACTTATTCTTGATAGTAACTTTGTTCAGCTCTCTATAATCAATACAAAGCCTCATGCTGCCATCCTTTTTCTTTACAAACAAAACGGGTGCTCCCCATGGCGATACACTAGGGCGGATAAACTTCTTGTCTAGTAACTCCTGCAGTTGTTCCTTCAACTCTCTCAGTTCTGCCGGAGCCATTCTGTAAGGAGCTTTGGAAATAGGTTCTGTTCCGGGAATCAAGTTAATTTCGAACTCAACTTCTCTCGGAGGTGGTACTCCTGGTAAATCTTCCGGAAACACGTCGGGAAATTCATTGACCACTCGAATTTGCTCCATAGACGGCACCTCCTGAGTAACATCCATGGCATACACTAAGAATCCCTCAGCACCCTTCCTCAATGCTTTGCGTGCTTGTGCGACAGACACATATACCTTCTTGGGAACTTTCCTTCGTTCTGCATCTCCTTGAAATATTACCTCCTCCATCTTAGCATTCTTGATTGTCACTTGCTTCAACCGACAATCAATATTAGCGTGATTCTTGGCTAGCCAGTCCATTCCTAATATGACGTCAAAGTCATACATCTGAATAGGGATCAGTGTGGCGGGGAATGTGTGTCCCTCAAACTCCAATTCACAATCCCGGTACCGATGATACGAAACCATAATTTGATCTCCGGCCGCTTGAACACGATACGGAGTTTCTAACCATTCAGGCAGACTACTCAGGTGTTTAGTAAATCTCTTTGCTACGAAGGAGTGGCTTGCGCCGCTATCAAAGAGCACGTTGGCAGGTACCTTATTTACTAAAATCGCACCTGCTACTACGTCGGTAGCCTCCTGCACATCCGTATCCGTCATGAGATGTACACGGGCATTTGCTCTAGGCTTCGCTCTCGGCTGCTGAGCCGCCTCTCCAGGATTATTTTTCTTCATCTCCGGGCAATCTCTAATTATATGGCCCACTTGACCACATCGAAAACATGCCCCAGCCACTTTCCTACACTCTCCAACATGGTTCCTGCCGCAATGTGGACAAACTCCTATAGCCTGCTGAGCTACTTGGTTCTGGGGTGGCAGTCTCTGAAGATTCCCAACTGGCCCTCTCTTCGGAATCTTGACCCAACGTCCGGGTCTTCCACCAACTCTCACATCCTCCCTCGGTCTCTTGCCTCTATCAGACCCTCCTACGCTAGCTGCTCTTGCCGCTACTCGGCGGAAATCACTCTCAACACGGAAACACGCATCTAGCATATCCTCATAAGTTTTCATCCCCGCATTCACTATCGCTGATTGTATCCGCGAGTCCAAACCCCTCTCAAACTTCGTCATCTTAAGACGATTATCAGACATGATCGCAGGGGCAAACTTACCCAAAGCATGGAAACGATCTGCATACTCCGACACTGTCATCCTTCCTTGCTCCAGTCTGTCAAATGCTCTTATCTTGTCCAATATTGCAGTCTCCAGTACATAGTACTTAAGGAACACATCACAGAACTGAGTCCACGAGATCGGTGGAGTCATTCTTAACACCATTCCTTCCCACCATTCGCCAGCCTTGCCACTTAGAAGGGGTGTGGCTACCTCAACTTTTATCTCATTCGGAACTTGCACCAGCCGGAAACATTTCTCAACCTCAGCCAACCAATGCTGAGCCTCTTCCGGATCCGTACATCCACCGAACTCCGGCACCCTCATCTTCCTCATCTCTCCATAAAAGAACCTGATGTTATGCTGCGGCGGTGGTGGAGGCGGAGGCTGATGCTGCTGCACATACCCTTGTGCAATGACCGTCAGCGCATCAGTGAGTACTTGGGGTAAAACCACTTGTGGTGGCTGGTTCTCCTGTCCATTGCCAGAGTTGCCTGTGTTATCTCTTCTTGGAGGCATATTTCGCTGAAAGGTTAACATTTCATTAGTATTCAGTAAATACAAAGATTACTGAAAGCTCGAACGCGTGCTACTAGTTAAGGTGTGTAGTACAGCTATTAATACAAAGTTAGATAATAAGACGCGCTCGCACACACCCAACCCATATCATACTTAACCACTAAGATTAGTACTTATAACTAAGGATCAACCTTAAGGGAGAATCATAGCTTAAGAGTCTAAAAGATCATAAACTTAAGTTCCCGAAATAGATCTGAAGCCTAGGTCTCTGATACCACCTGTAGCGCCCCAGCCCGATACCGTTATCGGAACCAGTGCACCCGCCGTAGCCTACTATGAGAACTACGAAGCGTCAAGCAGATCAAGCATACATTCTTCATAATGTAAGTTAAAACCAGCGGAAACGTCATAAAATCTAAACCTTCGTTGTCAATATTACAACCAGAAAACTGCAGCGGAAATAAAACTGTTTGTTCATCTAGCCGACATAAGTTTTAGAACAACATAATAACAATGAGTTTCAAACCCAAACAAAATAGTCCAGCATCTATCTATTCCCTTGTCCATCATCCCATTGAGCCCACTCGCCGTCGTCTTCGATAAATATCAACTCATAATCAGGCTCACCTGAAAAGGAGACAGAATGATTGTTCTTAGCGAAAACTTCGCCAGCAAGTAACCCGTCTATACCCCCTACGGAATCACACACGTCGAGTCACCAATGTATAAAAAAACATTGCCCAAAAATAAGGTGCTCGGGTTAACAAATAGCATCTTAATAAGAATTACTCAAAATAGATAAAGCACATATGTGAGCACAGTTACGAGAACCAACATGTATTAAAACAACGTATCACATAAACAAGTCATAGACTAACCACATTTCTTGCATGTCAAGTCTTATGCTTCGTGTGTCATGATGCATGTACTTCTTTAAAATCACACACAACACCCATGCATATGTCTTCTTTCATAAACATGTCATGCATGTCATTTCACAAAACATTTCATCACTTTACATATCATATTCTTCGCGTAGCAGAACTTTATACCCTGTGGGTGATCAGCCCACAGCCATCATAACTTTATACCCCGTGCTGAAAGGTCCACGGCCCCATTACATATATCATATATCTGTGCTGAAAGGTCCACGGCCCCATTACATATATCATATATCCGTGCTGATAGGTCCACGGCCCCATAAAATACTTCATTTTCCGTGCTGATAGGTCCACGGCCCCATAACATACTTTATACCCTGCTGTTGATTCACAGATCACGCTCTTTATACCCTGCTTTCGCAGACGTGACTTTTATACCCTGTGATCAACCAGCAGCCATTTTGTCTTTCGCAAACTTTACCTTTCTTGTTCTTTTGCAAAACATATCTCAAATCAAATGCAAGTGCCCATGTCATGATGCAGGATGCACAGATCGCTTCATATCAACATGTAGCACACACACACATACATCTTGTCTATCAAGGATATGGTCTTGCACCTCAAACACTCCCTAAACGTGTTTTACCAAGTCCATTTGTCTCACTTATTCACTAGAATTCAATCTTATGCTTACTTAATCAAACTTACCATCTACACCTCAAATATACCTCAAATACCCTTGCATTTTATGTTCAAAAGAAGTGTATAAAGTTACTACACTTACATAGGGCGCTTAAAGGGTCAAAAAGACTTCCAGTACAGTTGGAACGCTACATGAAGCGCCTATAGTGACTTCAAGCGCCTATACTAGGTGTTCGAAGTGTTCGGGGATGTTCCGTAGACATTGAACGCCTACATGAAGCGCCTAATGTGACATGAAGCGCTTCAAGTAGGTGTTCGAAGTGTTCGGACGGTTCTAAACTGCAGTTTTTCTGTACGGGAAAGTTCCAGGACACATGGAACGCTACATTAGGCGCCTAATGTGACTTGAAGCGCCTCATGTAGGCGTTCGAAGTGTTCTGACGATGCCAAACTGCAGTTTTTCTGCAGTAACTTCCACCCAACTCCTTTCTTCTTCAACCCTTCCATATTCAACTCTTAAAGATCCATCTTAACATCTAAATTCATCATACTTAACATACATCTAATCATGAATTGAAGCTTAGTTGTGCCTAACAACATCCACTCTAACTCTTCAATCATTCACCATCTTCAAAGATTGTCATCAACAACAACCAACACCACAAGTCTACAACAATGTCAACTCTCATCCCTCAATTTCCTGCACATACTCTCAACGTCAAAGTGTAGACAATCAACATAAGAGTAGAGCAAGACAATAAGCAAGTCAAGATATACACATTATGGGCATGCTTGACAACAACAAAGCACCACACAACTATTTTCAGAGATATGGCCCAAAGAACAATACTTTGCACAATTAGCAACAAGACTTACATATAACAAAGCATTTAAAATAGTCAAGACAAGAATACCAATGTGTGATTCATGTTTTCTCTTTGTAAGAACATAGGGCCTAAGTATCAAAATTTACATAAAGCGTATAGAAAGATTACTTGCCTTGAATTCTAGATAATCTTACGGATTTACTGCAGAATCTTGACGAGAATTGAACCTAGAATGGCCTTTATCCTTCCTTCTCCTTCCTCTCTTCTTCTTCTTCCTCTCCCTTTTCTCTTCTCTCTCAATTCCTGCGGTTTTCCTTCTTCTTTTGTGGCCCAAAACCGTCCCTCATGCTGAGAAGGGGGAAGTTATACTAGATTTTGTAACTCCCCTAACTCCTAGTAGGGACTATTTGATAATTTACTATGATTTCTTTTAATTCTACTTTTAACCCCTTTCTTTTGTTCTTCTATGTTTTGAGTAACTAAGTTTTATAATCTTACATAATTAATTAAGTTGCATTCAAGGTTAACCTCTAAGTATTGAAAGTTGCGCTTAAAAATCACGGGGTGTAACAATAACTCCTGCAGTTCGGCACCCAAGCATTGCTGTTCAGCCTTGGCTGCACTTCGGCTATGCCCTATGGCATCCTTATTATCGAAGAATATGCCAAGGGTTGCACCTCGGCACTAACTTCAATCTCAGCTTCAGCTCAAATGCTACACTCCAGATCACTTCGGCCAGATTCATCACCACACTTCGGCAAAGCTTGGTTTTGCACTTCGGCAAAGGAGTCAAGCACAGCATTACATCGTGGAACCATCAGGCAGAAGTGCAGTTCAAAAGAAGAGTACACGTCTGGCTATCCAGCCTGTGCACGTCAAAATCACTTCAGCCGACCTACTGGTCACATCAGCCAGCCTACTGGTCATATCAGCAGACCTACTGCGTCATAGGTCTTCTGTCCCAAGCAAACGTTCTATCCGCTATCAGAGGCCAAGGGCGGAAAAAAACTAATAAAAGCAAGCCAATGCAGACCAGAAGAATGATCCGGATCCAAACATTTCCCATCTCCTGGAGCTAATACACTGAATCTTCTCTTCAACCAATAATTGTGAGAATTTTCTAACTCCATACACTAAACTATATTCTTAGTGAGAAATGGCCCAAACTGACTTGAGCGTCGGAGGGTTTTACCCGGGGTCATCCCCCCGGGACCTCTGACTTTCTGCTTCCTTGTGCAGGACTTCCAGGAAGCTATTCCAGCTATTCTTTTTTATTCAACTGACAACGTTTATTTGAGGTCATCTTTGACCTTTGGTGAAGATCCGGCTTCATCAAAAATGGCTAAAATATTTAATTACATGAAAAATGGCCGCCGGTTTGGGGGGGGGGAGGGGAATTCAAACCCCCACTAATTGACCTCAAGAATTAAGCCTAGAATCCCTCCCTATCCCAACCGTTTCTCTCTGCGAAAAAACATGTTAATTACCCATAAATTCTATCCCACTCCAGCCTTTCTCTAGCCACACTTTCTCTGCACCCAAGCACTACACCAACGAAAAAAAAAGTCTTCTTGGCCAAACCTTTTCCCAGGCAGCCGAAGATTGTGGAGAAAAGAACAAAAAAAAATTTGCTTCAACCCCTCTCCGAAATCTATTGTCTACGGTATAGTATACGAATCAATGTAAGTAATCTTTCTATACTTACTATGTTTTGCGAAAATATATACATGATTTTGGTAAAAACTTCGGATCATGCATTCGTATATGTGTTTAAATAGATGGTTATCTATATGTATATACTCAAGTGTGTGTACCGTGTTCATATATACATGGGTGATCAGTGGCCGAATGGCCACTGTCGGATGTGATACATATGCATAGGTGTGGTACATATATGTATTTGTAATTACATATCATTGTGTGGCTATATCTATCCAAGCATGCACGTAATTGTCTTGTTTGCTATATGATTAAAGTTTTGTGCTGGCTGAAATTAATTTGGGATTTGGGTGTGCGTGACTGGCGGCCAGAACTGGTGGGGAGGGTATAATATTTAGAAATTGAAATCACATGCATGGAATCTGTACAGTAAGGGAAATTTTCTTGTTTTAAATTGAAGGGTATGTTATCATAAAAATGGATAATGGGATTTGGGTGAGTGACCCTGAAATTTCGTGTGTACAAATATGTGTATCTACATTATATGTTTGTATGTTGTTGAATATATATGTATATATATTTGTAGGTGGATGATTATGTACACAAAATTGGAAATTTTATAAGTTTAAGTTTGAAAGGTCGAAAGATCATGGTAAATTGAAATGGGCTGCTATTTTTCATATAAATAAAGGGTGATATTTTCCTTATGAATATGAGACACACACACACACACACACACATATATATATATATATATATATATATATATATATACATGTATGTATGAATATGTGTAGTTTATTACACTACAAAAAAAAGAGCATATAGCGACAGACAAAAAACGTCGCTATTTCGTCGCTACAGGCATATAGCGACGAAATAGCGACGAAAAAAGAATGTCGTTATACGGCTTGTCGCAAAGCAAATTTCGTCGGCAATGCGTCGCTGTTTTGCGACGAAACAAAATTGCGTCGGTGTATCGTCGCAAAACTGCGACGAGAAAATGTCAGGTCTGCGACCTTTATTCTGTTGTCGCTGTTTCGTCGGTAAATTATTTCGTCGCTATTTCGTATTTTTTATTTTTTTTATTAATGTTCTGCGACAAATATTTTCGTCGCAAACTTTCGTCGGTATATGTTTTACCGTCGCTATTTATTATTTTTTTATTTTTTGTTTCCGTTTTATTTCGTCGCAAAATGTCGTCGTTAATATGTCTTGTCGTCGCTAATTTTAAATTTTTGTTTTTTTATTTCCGATCTGCGACAGACCAATTTCGTCGCTGGTTCGTCGGTATTTTTTATTTTAAAAAATATTAAATTTACTAATAATTATTTTAAATACATTATTTAATATTAAATTTTAAATTTTTTTTGATTTATTAATAATATTAATACATTAGTAATTAAAGAGTTTTTATTATTATTATTTAATTTCTATAATATATTTTATTTTGTATATTAAATCATTTGTACAAATATTATACAGTAATACGGTATTTGCGCATTCAAGTTCGTATAATTAAACAACACAAACGAAATAGAATCCGTAAAATTGTCAGATAGAATATATAAAAATACAAAGAAAATGTCAATACAACAAATGAAATAGACTGTACAAACAATGAAAAAATAAAAAACTATGAAGAGGAAGATGGAGGGGGATCATGCGGAGAAGAGTGACCATCAGGAGGGCGGGGCTGAGGCTGAGGCTGAGGCTGAGGCTGAGGCTGAGGCTGAGGCTGAGGCTGAGGCTGAGGCTGAGGCTGCGATGAGTTGGAAATGAAAGTCATGACGACCTGCGACAGCTGGAAGATTTGTTGGTTCGTTGCCTGCTGCACCTGCATCGTCTGATGCTGCGCCTGCTCAAACGCATGCTGAAGCGCCTGCTGAAGCGCCTGCTGCATCGCCTGCTGCTGCGACTGCAGTGCCTGTAAACTCTCCTCTTGCCTCGTCCTGATGGACTCTATCTCACGCTGCAGCGCCGCATTATCTCACGCTGCAGCGCCGCATCCCATCGTACAATCTCTCCGTCATGCGGTGTTCCGTCTTCATGCTCGTCATCCGACCGATCATGGACATCTGTGTGTGACTACCGCAACCAGGATACAGCGGCGTGTTGGCGGCGTTCAGCATCTCAAAAAACTGTCTCGCCTGAGGGTTCGGATCTTCCTCCACGAATGTACGCGGCTGTTCATCCGGATCCTGCATTTGTAACAACTGCTCTCCGGTAAATGCGCCAGCGGCTGCGTCTGTCACCATCTGCATGTATGGGTTGTGAGATCCCTCGCCTATTTCTTCGGCATTAACCTGACCGGGTCCCCCTTCGACGTGTACAGTTGCAGATGTAGACGCCCCCTCATATTCGCCGTGACAGTACCATGTATGGTAATTGTGGACGAAACCTTGTTTCAATATGTGAACCCTCACGTCACCCGGATCCTTATATTTACGGTTCTTGCATTTCTTGCACGGACATCTAATCTGCGTTCCACTTTCATTACTCGTCGCAAAATCAATAAATTCTTCGAGACCTTCAACAAATCTAAAACACCACTCCCCGTTGTTTACTCTCTGGTACATCCACTTTCTATCGCTTCTCCTCGGATCCATTTTCTCGCTACACCTTGAAACTAACAGCAGCTATCTTTTTTCGTGTGTAGAAAAAATCAAAATTCCACACTTCTGTATTTTCGTTCAAAATTGATGATTGATGTGTTTGAAATGAGAGGAGAATGGGAGAAGAGAAGAAGAAGAAGAAATACAATGGTTTTATCGTTCCCAGTATAAGACAATACCGACGACTTAGCGACGAACGGCGACGAACAAGAAACACAAATCCCGGAGACAAACAAACACATATACCGACGACTTAGCGACGAACATCGACGAACAAGAAACACAAATCCCGGAGACAAACAAACACATATACCGACGACGTACCGACGACCAGCGACGAAACACGTCGTTTGATATGCAAAACGTCTCTTCATTCCGTACGACGTGTTTCGTCGCTAAGTCGTCGGTACGTCGTCGGTAAAAGACAGTCCGTCCAGTTCCCCATGCTTACAACTTACGATGTTTTGCGTCGCTAATTCGTCGCTATGTCGTCGCTGATTTCACTATATAAACACAGTGGATCAGCGTGTGCCCACAACAACATATAAAACAACTATTTTATAATCCAAAATGGTTCGTACTAAAGCGCAAGCACGACGTGGTGGACGTGGTGGTAGGGCGGCAACACCGCCAACTGAAGTGCCTTCTTCTTCAACTGTTCCTCCCCCACCTCCTCCCCCACCAGAGACCTCTGATCGCCGGGATCGACAAATTGTCGAACTCCAAACAGAAGTACGAGATCTGTGGAAAATGTTAGATGAGGTGAAGGCCCATGTCACGGTTCAGGAAGAGCGTCTCGACTGCATAGATAAAAGGCAGATGCGGATTAAATCCAAATCTGCACAGTTGAGACGCCAACTGAAGGCGTGTGCGGAGAGTATAGCTTCTCTCTGTTCGGATGACGAACAGTGAGTGGCTACTCTTCGCTATTTAGCTTTTTTTAAATATTTCTTATTATATTTTGTAATTTTTAATTTTTAATTATATATTAATGAAGTTTGTTTTTTTAATATCGTATTTGTTTTCTTAATAATTATAACACGTGTTTAATCTCTTACGAATCCTGACGACGCACCTGTATACGCGAAATGTGGTTAAGAAAAATTTGTTCCGACTAATTCACCGACTAAACATCAACTATATACCGACGAAACCTAATACAACGACGAAAACCTACTAACTATATATATCTTCGACGAAACTTAATAGAACGACAAAAACCTATTAACCGTATCGTCGAAACCTAACTATATCTTCGACGAAACTTAATAGAACGACAAAAACCTACTAACCGTATCGACGAAAAAGGGAAAAACTAAATACAATGGGAAGAACGGGCTTCGCGGTTTTTTTTTGAATTTACCGACGCTTTACCGACGAAACAGCGACGGAAAACGTCTCTTCACATTATTCGACGCGTTTCGTCGCTATTCCGTCGCCAAGTTGTCGCTATTCGGCAGTGTCAGTTCAGTTCCCAACGGTTGCATCGTACGATAAACATACGTCGCTAATTCGTCGCTACGTCGTCGCTATAACTTCCGAAAGGTCATCACTGCACATTCACTGCACTTCACTGCACATTCACTGCACTTCACTGCACATTCCCAACGGTCACATTCACTGCGTCGCTATGTCGTCGCTATGTCGTCGCTCATTTCACTATTTATACCCCAAACATCCGCTGTTATACATACACACATAGAACGTTATAAATAATCAAAATATGCCGCGTCGTTTTAAAAGAACCCCAAGGCGTGGTGGACGGGCAAACAGTGCCCCTCCAGAAGGGCCTCCTCCTCAACCACCATCGGTTGAGCGAGAGGGTTCTGTATCTGTCTATGGCCCACCGCCGCATCAGGATGATCAAGAACAAATGCCGGTGCAGGACGCCGACTTCCGTATGCTGATGGCAAACATGCATCAGCAGTCTCGGCAACTGCACTACATGACTAGAAGGCTGCGGAAGATGAAATTTAGATACTACAAGCTCAAGCGCCTTCTCAAAGAGTTTGCGGAGAATGTCGCGGCCACTCTTTCGTCCGATGACGAAGAGTGAACGGCCCATCTCCGCATCTCTTTTTAGATTTTTTTTATTTTCGTTTCATAATGTAACTTCTTATTATTAAATGAATGAGTATTTTTCCCAATTACCGCTTTCTTTTTCCTTAATCAATACACGTGTTTGATTCTCGATGTATCTGCGACGACACAACAACAAACCGAATTACCAACGGAAAGTAATTCAAAACATTTGCCACATACGGGTTTCATTGACAAAAAAACGACGATACACAACTCCAAGAACTTAGTGGACGACGAATTTGTTTTATACATTTTAGCGACACAATTGCGACGACATAGCGACGAACCGTTACAAACTAAACACCGACGAATAAAAACACTCAGAATAGCGACGAAACACGCAGAATAGCGACGGGACACCGACGTAATTCACCTGACTGACTATTTTTCTATTAGCGACAACAAATTTCATCGTACTTTCGTCGCAATTAGCGACCACATTATTTTTGTCGCAATCTCGTCGCTATTACCGACGAAACAACGACTAATAGTTGTTCGTCGGTGATTTTTTCGTCGCCAAAACACAATTTTTTTGTGGTGTTAGTAATGTTGAATTTTAGTAGATAAATGGTGCAATGGCCGAGTGTACTGATTTCAAGTGGCTGCGATTTTGGCCAAAAAGTATATATATTTGGTGTATATGATTTTATGCAAACGATGTAATATGATTATATATATATATATATATATATATATATATATATATAAGATAAGTATATGATTTATAACATATGGTATAAGTTGTGATTTTATGTGAAACTAATTTGGAAATCAATATTGATTTTTGGGAGAAAAGTGGGCTGACGAAGAACCATGTATGTATGTACGTGTATATGCACATGTATGAGCGTGGGTATATATATGTATATAGATATACTTGAGTAGTGGTCGTTTGAAAAATTGGTATTTGGACATTGGCACTTGATATTTGGTTATTTGGTCTATTTGTGTTTGGATTATTTGGTATTTTGGTATCGTTTGGAAATTATTTGATTTCGGAAAATATTTGAAATATCGGACTTTTGCAAATTGTTTTAAAACATCGAACATTTGAAAATCGTTCTGGAAAATGTGCATTACATATTTGAAAAGTTCACCCTTACATGGGAAATATATCGTTAAGCTAGATTTGTTTCGAACAAATGGGCCGTCCGAGCATATTGGTTATTTTGGTATATAGAGCGCTTGGACACATTTGACCGCCAATCGTGTAGCGCCCCACCCGAAACCAGGGTTCCGGCTCAGTGCACCCGCCGTACTCTGCTCTATAGAGTACAAAGCGTCGATACTATACATGTACATGTCGACATGAATAATGAATCGATAAGCGGAAGCAACATAACATAAACAAATCTTCATCGACATGCACTGTACTACATCATAAACTGTACAATCATCATATACAGAATACTGAAATCATATATCATACATCATAATCCGAAACTTAATGCCTTCGAAATAATCTCTCAGTATGCTCTTCGTTATCAATGGTCTATCTAGCATGTCTTCAACGAGCTTGTATATTGATACCTGTTATCTGGAAAATTATAAATGAGGCAAGTATGAGCGATAGCCACCGACTTTTAATCGCTCAGCAAGTAGTCTTACCAGATACGACATGTGGATCATACATGGGGAGACGGAGTGACAAATCATAATAACCATAAATTTTGAATATAATAAGCACGTCTCCTTTCTTACAAGTAAAGTATCATATCATATCTGTAAACTGCTGTAAACTGAAAGCAGATAAATTAGGAAGATTTCAAAGCATACATAGCATAACAGCATCTCATTCTGCTTAATCCAAAACATCATACTATATCCATACTTAACTTCTAATCCATAACTTATACCATCTTTGCATATCTTACATGTACTATATTCTCATGCTTAACACTACATTTTCCACTGTAGTGCTATCATATACTTAAAGAATTCTTAATCATAACCCTAAGGTTACATGGTCATGACGTGATGCATAAAACATGACTTTTCATAAAATGACTTTTCGTAAACATGACTTTTCATAACTTGCATAACATGACATATTCATAACTTGCATAACATGACTTTTTCATAACATGAAGACATAACATTTTTATCATTGGCTATAGCACTTTTCATAAGAATAATAACACACGACATACCGATCGATTCTCCATATAGTACATGTACGACATAAACATCGTAAACATATATACATGTACTAACGGTGACGCGTTATGACGGAGATCCCGTGTCCCAGACCCGGTGTTACACTCGGTCATATATGTAATCATATGCCACTGACATCTACCACCTCGGTACCGATGTCACGCCGGCGAACATAACATAGTCATAATCATGAACATAACATAACATATCGTGTGTCAATGAAATCGATCGTCTCGCGTTTATTATTCACATGCATATGGACTTTTAAACATGTAATGTGATAAAACAACTTTTCAAACTTTCATTTCATGAATGCATGAGACTCGGTCAAATGGGGTATCTTAGTCATACTACCACTAGAAACATCACTTACTTACTTAAAGTCTACTTATCATGACTTAAGAAAATACCCTAACCATACTTTCTTAAGATCTAACTATACATGCATTTCCTAATTCCTAATTGACTTATCACACATATATACATGTGTATAAATGTGATATTTTTACTTTCTCACAAAGGCCTAATGGCCGAATGTAAGGGTATACATTTAAAAATAATCATTTTATAATATATTATGTAATATCCTATCTTTTTTTTATATATCTTAACCTATATACTATACATATATGATTTTATAAAGTATATTTAATCCATTATCATCAAACAAAAGGCTTAATGGCCGAATGATGTAATCATATGTATTTACATATATACATTTTCTTAAACATTATATACCTATATATATACACACACATAACTTTAATATTATATTCTATATCACTAAAATGTTTTAATGCCGTATATTCCTCTGTACCATATACGTATATATATTTTACTATATTGCACATATATGAATAGATACTTTATCATA
>AP025062.1:22832061-22916129 GCA_036186865.1 Eustoma russellianum | reverse complement strand
TAGATACTTTATCATCACTCATTTTTTAATATAAAATCACTTATGACATAACATTAATATAAACCGAAATTGATAATTAATATGTACGTATGTGTATATTATGTATTAAATCATTTATATCCCAACTTTATACAATAGCCGTGTATATATATATTGATGTTTACTTATGTGATATTCTTAAAACATGTAAATACTTAGAAAGTACATAATATAAAAACATGATAATCATTAAAATAGAAACATCATCACTTTCACCATATTACTTATTTTATACACTTTTTTCTTGAACATGATTAATCCTTCTCATTTATTCACAAACACCTACTATTTATCTTTGAAGAGCCGTATACATTTACATAACATATATACATTAAAATACAATTCTAATATCTTGAAATCTCATCATAATACAAGTATGAACCATATGTGTGAACATAGCATACATATGTATATATATATAATATATTTATATATAGTATACGCATATAAGTACATATCGTATGTGTATATATATAGTATGTAGCAACATATAAAACTTATATTTTTACATATTCTTGAAGAAAATCTTAAACATACTACATGATGATCCAAGTTTGATATGAACATAAATACTTAGTATTTGTAAAACCATGTAGGATCTAGGAAGAATACTTGTCTTGGTTCACTTTTCTTACACTTCGGATGGTGATTCCTTCACTTGGTTTGAAAGAAAACCCTTCTTCCTTCCTTCCTTGATTCACATTTTTCTTAGGAGTGAGTAGATAGAGTTAGTATGTAACTTATAGGAATGGAGAAAACTAGAAGAACATAGTCCAAGTTCATGGAGTTTTCTTACCTTAGTTTTCCTTCTATTCCAAGTGCTTCACCTCTTGAATCCTTATATGGATGATGGAAAGTTGTCTAAACTTAGTGTAGAAGTTGTTATGTGTGTTGAGGTGAAGAAGAAATCTTCTTGCCTTCATGTGATGTTCGGCCGAGAGTGAAAGTAGGGGAAGAAGAGAGGTTTTCTTGTGGGGAAATGGAGTAAAGTTGAGAAGAAAGTGTAAGAAAATGAGTTGATTTGGAGTACAACTTTCGGTGAGGGTTAGAATTTAGACAAAAAATAAGGATAAAGAAAGAAAGAGAATGATGATGAAGTGACGGGTAAAATAATTAAAAGAGAGGTGGTCCTCTTTTCCTATAGCCTGCCGAAAGTATGGTGAAAAAGGATGAGTGTTTACATTTTTTTTTATTATAAAGGTAGGATAAGGATTTGGATGTATTAGGTGTAGTGTGATAAAAGAGAAAAGAAGTGTGTAGGAGAAATAATTGTATTCTTTGACTAAAGGGGGCGCCCTAAGGTAGAGATGAGGGAGGTTTTTAACTTTTGTTGCTATGCAGGATAAGTGGTAGAAAATGTGATAAAAGTGTGTATTGAATTTATCGTATCGGGTATTTTCTTCGGTTTGATTTATCTCTATCGACTTATGTTGCTACCGACTAATTTATTTAAATACCTTGTATGTCCGATACAGTCATTGTCTAGTCCCAACCAGTTTCGTTATATCCGTTAACTTACCTTAAGGTTATTTTTATGTGTGTTTCTAACCCCGATATTTAATGTCGATGTCTTTATTAATTCTAAATAGAAATTTAATTCCACTGAAATTTCATCAACATCGCATTTGCGTTCTATTTTCATCATTTCCACTAGCCCGGAATCTCGGGTCATAACATTCTTCCCCCCTTATAAAAAGTTTCGTCCTCGAAACTTAGAGTTGTGTCGATTTTACACTTAATGATTTATACTTAAGTTCTAGTGTTATCTCTTAATCCTCTATGATTCAACTTAGTATTTCCTGACTTATAAAGTTTTCTTAATTTACTATCTCCGTGTACCTCCTATTAATCCGCCTAAGTATTCTATAACCTCATATCCCTACGCGTTACAGTAAGATTTATACTTACCAACTTCAGTCGCTAATCCTTATCTGATTAAATCTTATATCATATCAACTCCTATTCATTCATGCTTAGGGTATTGAACTTACTCCGCCTTTGTCTAAGATTGTTTCTTACATCTATGATCATCTCTTAAATTCTAAGATCACTTCTTAAGTTCATGACGTTGTTTACTTATGTGCCCGCGGTAAATTTGAAGCCTTTTTTTTTTGCATATCCTAAGGAGAATAGTCCAATTATTATGACTCTAGATTAACTTAATTTTAAAGACACAGGATCATTCCGGACATTTTTGCTAAACCATTCTAAAGGAACTATTCTAAAGTTATTGCTCTCATTCTAAAATCTTCTTCTTAGACTCTAAAATCTTAACTTAGGTTCTACTATCATAACCTAATACATGTCGTTGTTTATCTTATGTGTCCGCAATGGATCTAGAGCCATTGCTCTGATACCATTTGTAGCGCCCCGCTTGAAACCAGGGTTCCGGCTCAGTGCACCCGCCGTACTCTGCTCCATAGAGTACAAAGCGTCGATATTATACATGTACATGTCGACATGAATAATGAATCGATAAGCGGAAGCAACATAACATAAACAAATCTTCATCGACATGCACTGTACTACATCATAAACTGTACAATCATCATATACAGAATACTGAAATCATATATCATACATCATAATCCGAAACTTAATGCCTTCGAAATAATCTCTCAGTATGCTCTTCGTTATCAATGGTCTATCTAGCATGTCTTCAACGAGCTTGTATATTGATACCTGTTATCTGGAAAATTATAAATGAGGCAAGTATGAGCAATAGCCACCGACTTTTAATCGCTCAGCAAGTAGTCTTACCAGATACGACATGTGGATCATACATGGGGAGACGGAGTGACAAATCATAATAACCATAAATTTTGAATATAATAAGCACGTCTCCTTTCTAACAAGTAAAGTATCATATCATATTGTAAACTGCTGTAAACTGAAAGCAGATAAATTAGGAAGATTTCAAAGCATACATAGCATAACAGCATCTCATTCTGCTTAATCCAAAACATCATACTATATCCATACTTAACTTCTAATCCATAACTTATACCATCTTTGCATATCTTACATGTACTACATTCTCATGCTTAACACTACATTGTCCACTGTAGTGCTATCATATACTTAAAGAATTCTTAATCATAACCCTAAGGTTACATGGTCATGACGTGATGCATAAAACATGACTTTTCATAAAATGACTTTTCGTAAACATGACTTTTCATAAGCATGACATGATTTTCATAACTTGCATAACATGACTTTTTCATAACATGAAGACATAACATTTTCATCATTGGCTATAGCACTTTTCATAAGAATAATAACACACGACATACCGATCGATTCCCCATATAGTACATGTACGACATAAACATCGTAAACATATGTACATGTACTAACGGTGACGCGTTATGACGGAGATCCCGTGTCCCAGACCCGGTGTTACACTCGGCCATATACGTAATCATATGCCCCTGACATCTACCACCCCGGTACCGATGTCACGCCGGCGAACATAACATAGTCATAATCATGAACATAACATAACATATCGTGTGTCAATGAAATCGATCGTCTCGCGTTTATTATTCACATGCATATGGACTTTTAAACATGTAATGTGATAAAAACAACTTTTCAAACTTTCATTTCATGAATGCATGAGACTCGGTCAAATGGGGTATCTTAGTCATACTACCACTAGAAACATCACTTACTTACTTAAAGTCTACTTATCATGACTTAAGAAAATACCCTAACCATACTTTCTTAAGATCTAACTATACATGCATTTCCTAATTCCTAATTGACTTATCACACATATATACATGTGTATAAATGTGATATTTTTACTTTCTCACAAAGGCCTAATGGCCGAATGTAAGGGTATACATTTAAAAATAATCATTTTATAATATATTATGTAATATCCTATCTTTTTTTTATATATCTTAACCTATATACTATACATATACGATTTTATAAAGTATATTTAATCCATTATCATCAAACAAAAGGCTTAATGGCCGAATGATGTAATCATATGTATTTACATATATACATTTTCTTAAACATTATATACCTATATATATACACACACATAACTTTAATATTATATTCTATATCACTAAAATGTTTTAATGCCGTATATTCCTCTGTACCATATACGTATATATATTTTACTATATTGCACATATATGAATAGATACTTTATCATAACTCATTTTTTAATATAAAATCACTTATGACATAACATTAATATAAACCGAAATTGATAATTAATATGTACGTATGTGTATATTATGTATTAAATCATTTATATCCCAACTTTATACAATAGCCGTGTATATATATATTGATGTTTACTTATGTGATATTCTTAAAACATGTAAATACTTAGAAAGTACATAATATAAAAACATGATAATCATTAAAATAGAAACATCATCACTTTCACCATATTACTTATTTTATACACTTTTTTCTTGAACATGATTAATCCTTCTCATTTATTCACAAACACCTACTATTTATCTTTGAAGAGCCGTATACATTTACATAACATATATACATTAAAATACAATTCTAATATCTTAAAATCTCATCATAATACAAGTATGAACCATATGTGTGAACATAGCATACATATGTATATATATAATATATTTATATATAGTATACGCATATAAGTACATAGCGTATGTGTATATATATAGTATGTAGCAACATATAAAACTTATATTTTTACATATTCTTGAAGAAAATCTTAAACATACTACATGATGATCCAAGTTTGATATGAACATAAATACTTAGTATTTGTAAAACCATATAGGATCTAGGAAGAATACTTGCCTTGGTTCACTTTTCTTACACTTCGGATGGTGATTCCTTCACTTGGTTTGAATGAAAACCCTTCTTCCTTCCTTCCTTGATTCATGTTTTTCTTAGGAGTGAGTAGATAGAGTTAGTATGTAACTTATAGGAATGGAGAAAACTAGAAGAACATAGTCCAAGTTCATGGAGTTTTCTTACCTTAGTTTTCCTTCTATTCCAAGTGTTTCACCTCTTGAATCCTTATTTGGATGATGGAGAGTTGTCTAAACTTAGTGTAGAAGTCATTATGTGTGTTGAGGTGAGGTAGAAATCTTCTTGCCTTCTTGTGATGTTCGGCCGAGAGTGAAAGTAGGGGAAGAAGAGAGGTTTTCTTGTGGGGAAATGGAGTAAAGTTGAGAAGAAAGTGTAAGAAAATGAGTTGATTTGGAGTACAACTTTCGGCTGAGGGTTAGAATTTAGACAAAAAATAAGGATAAAGAAAGAAAGAGAATGATGATGAAGTGATGGGTAAAATAATTAAAAGAGAGGTGGTCCTCTTTTCCTATAGCCTGCCGAAAGTATGGTGAGAAAGGATGAGTGTTTACATTTTTTTATTATAAAGGTAGGATAAGGATTTGGATGTATTAGGTGTAGTGTGATAAAGGAGAAAAGAAGTGTGTAGGAGAAATAATTGTATTCTTTGACTAAAGGGAGCGCCCTAAGGTAGAGATGAGGGAGGTTTTTAACTTTTGTTGCTATGCAGGATAAGTGGTAGAAAATGTGATAAAAGTGTGTATGGAATTTATCGTATCGGGTATTTTCTTCGGTTTGATTTATCTCTATCGACTTATGTTGCTACCGACTAATTTATTTAAATACCTTGTATGTCCGATACAGTCATTGTCTAGTCCCAACCAGTTTCGTTATATCTGTTAACTTACCTTAAGGTTATTTTTATGTATGTTTCTAACCCCGATATTTAATGTCGATGTCTTTATTAATTCTAAATAGAAATTTAATTCCACTGAAATTTCATCAACATCGCATTTGCGTTCTATTTTCATCATTTCCACTAGCCCGGAATCTCGGGTCATAACAAATCGGGTCGTACGAACAAATTGGCTATTTTGGTATATCAAGCGTTCGGGCACGTTTGACCGCCAATTGGGCCGTCCAGGCACATTTGACTATTTTGATAGGCCGTCTGTGACATATTTGACCAATTGGGGGATCAATTCGCAAGTCCTACGCTATAAGTCATTTGTAAGGAAAGTGATATGGCCATTGCATTGAAAATCGATTCGACATTTGGTATTTGGACCGGTTTGGAACCAGATATCGTATTTGGATTTGGACACTTGATCGAATCGTCTTGTTTCAAACATCGTGTTTGGTTTTGTAATTTGGAAACTATGGAATTTCGGTATCGAACTTTGCATCGCATCCATTTGGAAATTGCATCATTAATTTTTGACTTGGAATAACATTTGATTGGCTATCCTTTGGTTTGACTTGGCTATTGGTCTATTTCGTTAACTTTGTAGCTTGATTGTTATAAGGGCATAATAGTAAATTGATTTGCAAATGAGAAGCATGCTATTTTCTATATTGTTATTTATTTTTTGTTACATTTGCTTCTCTGTGCACGATCCCATGGTAAGTATAGTAAGGTTATTTACTGGACAAAGTGTCGTTCATGCTGCATCTTTCTATATTATTCAGATAAGCAGGATTATGAGCTAGTCTACGTCGAGGATGATTTGGACTGAGATAGCTAGTTTGCTCGTGGACATTGGGGATATTTCTGAGGTTATACTTAGAAGATTTATGATTTTATAGTTTTCGGCCATGGTGGAGATTTAGACATTTATTTTATTTCAGATATTGTATTGATTTAGTTTTACCTAGACCTTTATACAGCATTTATTATTTATGATGATTTTAAGTTTTATTTTGACTTCCGCTGGCATCGATTTGCGTTACGTTGCTGATGTGTACTTGTATCAATTTCGACGCCATGTATTTTTTTTAGCGAAATACAGAGGGTGAGTCGTTCCGAGTACTAGGTTTCGGGACAGGTCGCTACAGTCTTAATATGACTTAAATATAATTTCAGAAAATCAAACTATTTTAATCGCTATTTTTATTATACTCTTAGTTGTTAATTGATCTAAACTAAAAATAACGTTGATTGGAAGAGTGTTATAGAAACCATAACTACTAATATATTTCTATTCTTTAAAAAAAAGATAATATTTTTAGGATAATAAAAATATAAACTAGGACAATATTTTTACGAGGAAGAGAAGAATTTAATTATTGGACTAAAATTATGCACAAATAATAACTTGTTAAACGGGAAACTATGAAAGCATAAGCTTCGCATTTCCTTTAATTATTCAACTAAAAGTGTGCAGAAATAATAACTTGTTACATGGGAAACTATGAAAGCATAAGCTTCTCATTTCCTTTTGAAAAAATAAATATAATTAAATATGTTGATTGGACAGCGATAAATGTGGACGATGATGTAGCAACAAGTAAAGCTGTGTTTAGACTTCTTACGTGAAACTAAAAGGACATTCTTTGACTCTCGGTCCCACCGTCAATTACAAGGAGCATGGTAGAGAATGTAAATTAAAAGTTCAGCGGTCTTTTAGATTGGATGAGGACTTACGCAGTGACGCACATAAGGTGTTTCACAAATTAGGACTTCAGCCTAACATCAGTAGAGTACACACATTATACGTGTCGTTAGATTCGAACTTTTGATTTTTTACATCAAATTCTAACCTGAGTACCAGTTGGAATATGTCTACGGGCCTCTTGCGTGAAACTCTAATGGCAGGCAGCATTGTAGGTGTAAGTCTAGTGGAGAAGCACAACTTGAAGCAATTCTGTACTTGCATGTTTAAAGGGCAAATATTAGACCCGAATTAATTCATCAATTTCCTGTCCGGATTCGTGCTCACATCAGCCCAACGATAAATACCCGTTCAATTCTGCACTGCTTTCTCACTTTTTATTATAAACCGATTATCTCATAAAAGAGTAAGTCACAAGGATTAAAACAAATATAATTTAGGTGGGTTTGGTGGGAGGAAATGGGAATAAGAGAATGGATTTGGAAGAATCCAAACCCATTCCGGCTGTTTGCTTGGGGAAATGAGAGAATTGGTTTCATTTTGATATCCAACTATTTAGTAATGGATATCGTTTTTTTGATATACTAGCCCTTTATCTACGCTTTAAGTTAACTTTCCACTTGGTTGCGTATGTTATATCGTTGTTTTACATTACATGTACATATAGACGTGATGTGTATTTTAATATCGAAAGTTCTTTCTTTGTATTTCTTGAATTTCCTCACTAACACACTAGCACAACATATCCCTATTATCATATCATTTATGTAGGTACATATAGAGACGGGGGTCTCACTGGAAGCAGACTCTCCATCCCTTGGGATAGAGGTATTGTCTGTCTACCACTTACTCTCCCCAGAACCTAACGATAGCTTTTGCTGTCGCTGGGATATACTGGGTCTGGATGATGATGATGATGATCCCCTCACTCCAAACTCCTCACCCCACGCGTCACCGCGCGACACATGGCAGCAGAGGTGGGTGATGAGGCTAGATGAGGGTGACCCGCATCTAGTCTCACCACCCAACCCTGCTGCCACATGTCATGCGGTGACGCGTGGGGTGAGGAAAAGTGGGTGTGGTGATCTCATCTCCTAATATTACTCTTTCTGTCTCAAGATATTGACTTAGTTTCTATTTTAATTTATTCTAAAAAGTATTGTTAAATTTTAAAGAATGAAAATACATTCGTAACTAAGTTCTATTTCTATCCTTTCAGTTATCAATGACACGAGTTTTTTAATATATTCTAATTAACCAATTAGAGATATAATACGAATACTGAATAGTTTGACTAGTTTAAATTATGTTAAATATGATAATATTTTTATAAGAGAAACTGATATTACCTCTTGGGCTCACAATCGATTGAGCTGTTCAGAAGCGTATCAATCTTTATGGCCTACCTTAGTTAACTGTTATAACATGTTACCTTCTTGGTTTTCTTTAAAGCTTCCTTTTGTGGGTTGTGAGGATACCACACCATTCTCTAGCTAGCTCAAGGTTGCTTGTCAATAGCTGGAGAACAAAAATTGATTCAGAGGGACTTTATCGTTTCAATTATAAAAACTTCGTAGAAGATGTAAATCAAGAAATTCAGCGGCTTCCTAGATGAGGCAGTCATATACATAGGTAATCATAAGATATCCACTGCAAACTGAGTCATCATCCATATTTCAATTGGGTCGGAAATATCTGTCCTAAACAGAAATAAAATACCTACACTGTGGTTGCTTCCAGTTTTGGACCTAGACCAATTGAAAAATAATCAATCATCCGAATATAAATTGAGTTACGCATTGGAGGGTGTTTGTCAGTAGGTGGTGTTAGAAATTGGGGCATTTCGCCACATCACACGTAATGCTCGCTGCTTTTTTTTTCTTTTTATTTGTCATGACAGGTTTCATGAATGACATATCTTTTCCATGTAAAAAAATAATTAAAATTTATACTCCAGACCTTATGCAAAAGCTTTTTTCAGGTATTTACTTCATGGACTTATTGACCAATTTATATGATAATATTCAATACGAATGATTTTCCACATAGAGTCAATAGGATTATTGGATTAGAATTTTTTTCCCTAATTGACCCAACCGGACGGATTAAGGACAATGTATCATAATGTCATTGCCACGTAACCATGATTTTTAAAATCGAGATCTCCAGATCCGGGAGCAGAGACAGATTTGCGGCAAAAGGAAGGAAAATCCATGGACCGACCCCATCATCTTCACCCCGTAGGAACTACGAGATCACCCCGAGTTCCTACTAAATTGAACGGGGAACAGGTAGCACTTCATGTCGCGCTCTGTTCTGAACTCTAGTACTCAAAACGGTTTACCTGTCGTATCCTGTTAAAAGAAATAGAAAGCGTTGAAACCAAATCATATACACGTCAGTAAAGTGAGTGACGTAGACTGATATAGCAGAAACGTCATAAATTAAAACCAAAGAGTTAATTCTCAAATCATCAGTATACATATCTAGGACTTGTCTAAAATCAAATCATAAATTGTAAACTTATAAAGAAATTCTAAGTCTCAAAAATAACAAATCTCAAATCCATAAAGTAAATGTTTCAAAATAAATCCCATAATAATCTCTTTCGCGAGTCCTTGAATCAACGGTATCCACACTCGGATTCATCCTCAACGAACACTAAGTCGTACCCCTGATTCTCTGCAAACTACCAATAAGAGTATGAGCGACAAAACATCATTCATACACGGGAAAACAAGTGCAAATACATAATTAAATAATTTACGAAAATATCGAGTTTTTGATTCGCAAATAAATTAACTATATTACTCTTTACAGTCAGCAAGCATCAAAGTCAACTTTAACTCACATAATCAATCAAATGTTAGTCAAGGTCAAAATGATATAGAGTTCCAAAACCGATGCACTGCAGAGTTCTAAATCCAAAGTGAAAGTCAAATCCAAATTTTGATTCCAAGATCCAAAATCCAAAGTCCCAAATTCAAAGTCCAAATCCGATTCTAAATCGGTCCAAAGTCCAAATTTCTACTTTCCAAAACAAAGTTCAATACAATGGCTATAGCACTTTCTTCACAAGTGACTTATACCATAAGACCTACGAATTAATCACCCCAATAGTCAATATATCCAAGAGCCCTATCGAAATAGTCAATATGGTTGGACACCTTAATTGGTGGTCAATATGTCCGAGCGTCCTGTCAAAATATTCAATATACTCAGACGCCCCATTTGTTTGGGATCAATTACACTTAACGATATATTTTCATTGTGAGGGTGAATTTCGCAAAATGCACAATACACATATTCAAATGATTCCAATACCAAAATTTCCCTAACTCCCGTGTATCCACACACACACACACACATATATATATATATAAACAGGAATATAAACTACTGACACTACAAGAGAATAATAATAAACAAGATAACAAAACAAGAAAATAAGTAAATGCTGAAAATAAAATAAACTGTAAACAAAATTAAATTAACAAAAATGAAAGGGGGTGACTAAAATCCCCAAGAAGATAGATAAAAAAAGTATATAATAAAAAAGAAGAGGGAAATAAGGTTAGACGGAACTAATTCTAGCCATATATATATAATATATATGTGTATATATATATATTTTATAATAATAATAACAACAACAACAACAACAACAACAATAACAACAACAACAACAACAACAACAACAACAATAATAATAATAATAATAGGATTAGGCGGTATATACCGACCCAATTTTATAAACAATATATAACATGAAATCAATAAATAAAATAAAGAACAGAATATTAAAGAACTCAAAAATGAAAGAATTCAATTCATACCATAAATATTTCTTCAAAATATGGAGATACAATTATTGTTGAAGATGGGAAATCTTCAAGGTTATTGGCTTCAAGGTTATTGAAGATATTCAAGAACAAATAATGTGTTCTTGGTTTGGAAGAATATTGAAGAAAGGATGTGAAAATATTGGATGGAAATGGAGAGGGAGAATGGAGAGAGAGAAAGTAAAAGAAAGGTAGTAAGAAAACTTGTGTTTTTCAATGTTGCACACCCCCTCCTTTTATAAGAATTTTGAGAGGAATATGGACAAAATAAGGGTCCCTCCACTATTAGATGCCTGGTCATTTCCGCCTGAATATTTTAATTTTTTTAATTCATGTTATATCAGAGATATAACAAGAAGTACATCAAAGAGATATTACATCAATATTACAAATATTACAAATATTACAATAATCAATTTATTCTATTAAATCAATGTCTTCATCAACTGCATTCGTCGATCCTGAAGATAATGATGGTTTTGATTCTTGTAATAGAGGAGCAAATTTCATCAAAATATTCTGCATTTCTTCAGGGTCCTTCGCCATTGCATGCTGAGATTGCATTCTTGATTATGTAACAAAAATTGTTCATGTCCGGGCTTTACCGGTGTAGTTATTGTCTTTCTGTTATCCGCCAATTGCTTCTGTGCGTTCCGTATCTTTATTCGTTCCATAACTATGTAAGGGCTAATGGAATCTGGAATATTGAATGTTGTCCACCATTTGATATAAAATTTTCTTTTTATTACGGGCACTTTTGTATTTGGAGTATATTCTGCTCTCCATTGGAATACCCACAGTATGTAGAACTTCATATGAGATATCATCATTTCTGAAAATATCTTCTCTTCATCGGTTGGAGAATACATCTTCGTAAATATTTACAGTGATGGTTTTACTGCATCATCCAAATATTCTGCATAAGACCCAAAATGATCCCACCAAACGGCGAACCAGTATGGAATATTTTTCGTCGTTATTTTCCTGGTATCAAAAAATATCAACCAGGTGTATGAACCCCTGGAGTTTTGAAAATATAGGGAATTATACCAAGCTTGTTGGTAGTCCCAATAATTAAAAGAAACATTTAAAAATAAATTTGAATTATATCCTGCAGGAAAATCAATTTCCTCGGATAAAGATCTAAATTGTTTTTGTCATTGCTCCGGTGTCATTATAGACACTATTTTAAAGTTGGAGAAGGCATACTCTGTATTTTCTTTATTAAAATGATGTTTTATTTCAACAGAATGTGTCATTATCAATAAATGTTGATAATATTCTGTTGTTTAAGCAATATTCCATGATTTATAGAAAAAAATCTTTTCCAAAATAATTTTGTAAAGCAAATAGGGGATTAGTGTGATAATATGATTTTTCTATAGTAGTAATATATTGATAGAAGGATTTTTTCACAAACTGCGTTGTTTGAACAATCTTTTTATATGTAGGCATTTTGCTTGTCACCTCTGTGGATTGGGATTTGAAGACTTTATTCTGTTTATGGGTTATTGAAGTGGATGACTGGTGTTTTGATATTTCTGCGGATGAATGTGGTTTGGCTATTTCTGTGGTTTTTGGTATGTTGAATTTTTCAAGCAATGCTTGAAATTCTGTACTATTGGATAAGCTTTGAATAATAGATATTGGTGTTTTATTAGGAGATATTTGGGTAATTGGAACTGCGGCTATTGGGATTTTTTGAAGAAGTTCTTCATCTTCTTCGACTTTATCTGCCTACGTTTTCCGTGGGATAGTATGCTGGAAGCTTTCCTTTGTCTTTTGTCTTCCTTGGCATTATGTCTGTTTTGGAGGAATTCTCTAGTCAGAAAGTCGGGAACAAAATTTGTATCTCCTTTTATATATTCAATATCAAAATCATATATACTTAATAAAGCTTGTCATCTAGCAAAAATTTGTTTTGAAGCTAAATTTTTAACATCTTTTTGTAAAATTTCTTTCGTAGATTTGCAATCAATACGTAAAAGAAATTTTTTATTTAACAAATCACTTTGAAATTTATTAACACATAATACAATACTCAAAATTTCTTTTTTGATAGTAGAATAAGATTTTTGGGTATCATTCCAATGACCAGAAGTATATTGAACTATATACTCTTTTCCATTTTGTAATTGTTTAATTACTCCACCATATCCAATATCTGATGCATCTGTTTCAACTATTTTAAATAGATTTGGATCTGCTATATGTAAGCAGGGTAAATCAGATACTAGATTTTTTATTTTTTTAACAACTGAAGTATGTTCTTCAGTCCATATTGGTGGGTTTTTCTTTAATCTATTATGTAATGGTTTTGCTATTATTATAATATTTGGAATAAAATCAACAACACAATTTAAAGATCCAAGAAATCTTTGTAGAGTATTTTTATCCAATATTTTACCTGAAAATTAGATGCAAATTCTAAGGATCTTTCTATTGAAAAAATTGTACCTTGGGATAAATGATGTCCTAAGAATCTTATTTTAGTTTGAAATAAAGACATTTTAGATTTAGATAATACCAAACCATTTTTCTTTGCTATATAGAAGAAAGTTTTTAGATGTTTAAAATGTTCTTTTATGGATTTGGAAAATATTAATACATTATCTATATATACAATGCAAAAATTAGAATAATCCATGAATATATTATTCATAATTTTCTGATATTCAGAAGGTGCATTTTTTTAATCCAAAAGGCATTACTTTCCATTCATATTGACCAAATGGAACCGTGAATGCTGTTTTGTATCTATCTTTTTCAGATATTTGTATTTGCCAAAATCCTGATTTCATATCAAATTTTGAATATATGCATACAGAATGTAACCTTGTTAATAAATCTTTTTTATTAGGTAATCGGTATCTTATCCATTTCAATGCTTTATTTAATGGTTTATAATTTATTACTAATCTAGGTATTCCTTGTTCTATTTCTGCATTTTTATTTACATAAAAAGCAGCACAACTCCAAGGAGACCTTGATTTCTGTATTAATCCCTTTGATTCTAAATCTTGTATTTCTTTTTTACAATGTTGTTCCAATTCAGCATTCATCTGAATTTGTCTTGCTTTTGTAGGTATTTCTTCTTTCCTGAATTCTGGAGTATATGGAAGATCAACTATATGTTGTTTCCTTGACCAGAAAGCATTTGGAAGATCTGAACAAAATTCATTTTCAAATGATAATTTAAGATTTTGTATTTTAGTAATTATCTTAGGATCTTTCAAGTCCTTTAATGATTGTAATTCGAAAGTTTTACTTTTGATTATTGCATTTACTTGTTCTTTATGAATTGAACAAGCTTTAATTAAATCTAAATTTTTTTGTTTTAGGTTTTTCTAAAAATTCAAAATTTAGTTTTTTATTTCTTATTTTGAAAGAAATAGAATTAATTCCTACCTTATATGGTGTAATTAAATTCATAAAAGGTGTTCCTAGTATAACTGCATGATGTATATCATATACTACTAAAAACATTGTTTTTATTGATGTATTTGATTTTATAATATAAGCTTCAGTCTTACATTTGACTTGTAATTTGGTAGTATTTGCTGTAGAGAGTCTAGTAGTTGTAGATTCTCTATAAGATTTTGGAACCAAATTAGTTTTAATACAATTTAAATATGCTTCCGTATCAAATAGAGCAATTTTATCTAAATGATATTGTTCTGAGAATTTTATGGGTACTTTTATTAATATTTTCTTGATGTTATTTCTCTTAAAACAAATAAAAAATCTTGTGGCACATTACAAATATTTTCTATGATATTTGTATCTTTATTTACTGGTTCTGTTTCTGAAGATTGATCAGACTCTTCTGCAGTCTGTAATTTTGTAAGTATTAATTTCATAACTTCTGAATCTTGTTTTTGTTTAATTTTTAATTCTTTTAATTCTATTTTTATTTCTTTTATTTCTTTTTGTAGATCTGGGATTATTACATTTTTATTCTTTGTGTTTTTGTTTTTATTTAATATACTAGTTAAGCCATAATAACTAGTTGAAACATTTGGTAATATAGTTGGTTTATTTGTTTCCTTTTGTTTTGAATTTATATCTATTATCTTATCTAGATATTCTTTCTGTAATTGAGGATTTTCAATATGTTTTAACATTTCTAATATTGTTTCTTGTTCTTTTGTCAGAACATAAATATGTTTTTCTTCATCAGATGTTTCTGAAGAAGATGTGTATAATTCATCAACTTGAAGATCTTCAACTGACTCGAAAGATGTTTCTTCTGTCTCTGAAGAAGATTCAACAAATAGATTTGATATTTTCTCTAGTATAGATTCTTCTAAATTTAATTCTTGTAACTTTGTTTTAATCTACAATAATTTGCAGTATGTCCTTTCTTATTACATTTATAACATTCAATATTTTTGTAATCTTTTATATTTTTAGTTTTCTTGTAATTTGTTTTTCTGCAAGGCTTTTTATTATTTTTATTGTTGTAATTGTTTCTATAAAATTCATTAGAGGATTTTTGGATGCTTTTATGATATTTGTTATTTTTATTATATCTGTTGTTGTATTTGTTGTTATAAGGTTTTCTAATATTTCTATTATAAGGTTTTCTAGAACATTCTCCTTGACACTCTTTATTATACGGTTTATATGGATCATTATCAAATTGTTTACAGAAAGTACCTAATTCAGACTTAGTCTATCTTAATTCTTTCTTTAAACAACTTTGTAATCGTATATCTTGGCATAATCTTAGTCATTCTTTCTGTATAAAGCTTATTAACTCTCCATAAGTATAATTTGAATAAGAGATTATTTGTTGTCCTGAATTTTCTCTAATTTTATTCCTAACTTTTTCTCCTAATAAATTTGGTAATCCTGCAAGGAATTTTTCCTTCCAGAATGGCTGATTAGAATCTTCTATAATCATAACTCTGGTTAGAAAAGTATTTTATACCATTGAAAATCGCTAAGTTTTCTACATCTTAAATTTGCTAACAATTCAACATTTTTATCCTTAATATGTGATGGGTCACCTATAAAATGTAATGATATACATAATATAAGTGTGGCAACAGAATCAGATATTCTTCCTTCATCAATAATTATAAGATTATTTCTTCAGCAACTTTTATTGCATTTAATATTTCTTGTCTCCGTATGGGAGTTAAATAATGATCCCACCAACCTTTAAGTTGTCCAGAGAACCCAGAAATAAGATATTCAGCAACTGCTTTATCATCAGGTGTTAACTGAGTTCTATAAGCATTTGCTGCCATTGTCATTTGTTGTGATACATTAATTATTTGATATTCTGACATTCCATCTATATTCCAAGAATAAATTGATTGTGCATTAAAACGATATTGGAAAATAGGTTTTATTTTTAAATCGACATTTGTAATGGTACTATAGATTTATCCCATTATATTTTTCTACCTTATTTCATTTAGAATAATTATTATTCTGGAATTGTTCATATGCTTTATCTAATTCACTATCAGAACTATCAGAATTATCAGAATTATTTGAAGATTCATTTTCTTCTAAATTATTAACTTTAGAAGAAGGACTTCTTTTTCTTTATTTCTAGCTCTGCTAGCTATAGAAGTATTTACATTTGAATCCGCTACTACTTCATTTGTTATAGAATTACTATTTTCCAAACTATTTTCTATACGACTTAATTGTTGTTTTATAAATTGATTGAAATCTTCTTTATTAAATATAGGTTTCATACTAGAAGATGATATTTGAAATGGTTTGAATAGTGGTTGTTTAAATTTTTGATTAGGTGATTCTTCACTTATAGATTTTATTGGTTGTGTTTGATAATATTTTTCTAACTTATCCAATTGTTTTCCTATCATATGTAGATGTGTATTTGTATAATTATTTTGTTGAACAATATGTTTGGTATTTGTAAGAGAATCTTCTGTCATATTATTATAAGGAATAGCCTCTATTGGATTCCCTGATACATCTAATTTTATACCTGCTAAAGGTGGATGATTTGAAACTATCTTTTTTGGTGATGTGATGGTTATCCACTCTTTTGGTTTTTCAATTATTGGGTTTAAAGTTTTAAAAGGAAACATTATATTATTTTGTGAAGCATATATTTTTAACCAATCAAAGAAAAATACATTTATTTTGTGAATATGTATAAATTCATAATATTTGTCTTGTATCTGTTTTCTAATATTGCAATAGTGTTTAAAAAACCATTCTCTTTTATTAGTATTTTCTTGACTATAAAAATCATTGTGTAAAATAGTTTTATTTACCTCAAATTCTTTTTCTATGACATTTAATTCATTTGCAATATTATCTATTATTGTAGTTTGTGTTGGACTATTAGGTTCACTAAAATCTGCTTTAGTGTAAATATTATTTGATGTACTAGGTGTATTAATATCTGATTTAGAATAATACTCTGTTTTAGAATAAACTGGTCTAGGAATTTCCGTAGAATAATCAGCTTTTCTAAATGAAGAGTTAGCATATTCAACATCTAATGTTGAAAATCTTTGTTTTTGATAAGGAACATCAATCACATATGGCATCTGTGAAAATCTTCCTAAATTTATTGTGCTAGAAATAGATGCGTTATCTTTTTCTCTAGTGGAAAAACTTCTAGCAAGCTTAATTTAACTGATCTATCATTTAATTGTCTTATTCTGTTAATTTCAGTATTTGGTTCATGTTTTTGATTTGTAGCTTTTACTGCTCCTTTTAAGACCTATTCTTCTGGAAGTTTTACATCATTCCATTTTATAGATCTTGAAATTTCAGCATTAGATCTGGTCAGATCTGTATGTAGAATCATTGTTTCTCCTCTTTTTAAAGAGTGTTTTGGTTTTGGACCAATAAACATGGAACTCATTACCTTGTAATGGATCCGATATATTAAAGCCAATGGAATTGATCCTGGTAACATATCATATCCATGTGTTTTTATTTGAAGTACCAAAGTTTTCAATATTTGTGTATCTTAAATTAGGATAACAATCAAAAGAGATTGGTCCTGTACACAGACTGGACTCGACAGAACTAAGAAGTGATTGTTCAAAGCTGTTATGTCGTATATCTCTTATGACTACTAATATTGATGTATCCAAACCTTCTCTTGTTAAAGGTTTGATACCCACTTGTATTAGGCCAATATGTAAATATTGATATCCTTTCTTTTTATGTTTTTCATGTGATTTATAAGATATAAGTTATATTGTTTCAAACGGTTTAGAGAGTGGAATATCTCTCTCTTCCGTTTTAATTATGTAATCCGATTTTAACATATTAAATATTGAAGACTCATATATTTCATTCTTCTTAATCTTTGGAATGACCCAGTCATTTACTGCTTTGTCAAAATTCTCTATTATTATTTCCTCAGTGTTGACAATTTTATTCTTATTTGCACATGTTACCGAGCTGCATGAGGCAGATCCTTCGAACACATCCTCTATTTTTATATATGCTTTCTTTTATATTTGTTTAGATATTTGGCTACAAACACTTTGACGCATACAAGATTTATTGCTCTTCTGTTGAGACTTATAACCCAGCGTATACAAAGCAAACACTCACCAAAGATGTACACAAATATAATTAAAAGATATATAAAGCTGAATGAGCTGTCGGTAGATCTGAACCAATTGGCTCTGATACCACACCACCAACAGGAATATAAACTACCGACACTACAAGAGAATAATAATAAACAAGATAACAAAATAAGAAAATAAGTAAATGCTGAAAATAAAATAAACTGTAAACAAAATTAAATTAACAAAAATGAAAGGGGGTGATTAAACTCCCCAAGAAGATAAACAAAGAACAGTATACAATAAAAAGGAAGAGGGGAATAAGGTTAGGTGGAACTAATTCCAGCCATATATATATATATATATATATATATATATATATATATAATATGTATATATATATATTCTAATAATATAATAATAATAATAATATTAGGATTATGCGGTATATACGGACCCAATTTTATAATCCTTAATGGTCACTTGCTTAAGTCTGCAGTCAATGTTGGCATGATGCTTAGTCAATCAATCCATGTCCAAAATCACATCAAAATCCCACATCGTAATCAGAACCAAGGTGGCGGGAAACACTTTTTCATCCAACTCCAGCTCGCAGTCCTTGTACTGATGATATGACACTAGTACTTGATCACCAGCTGCCTGCACTCTGAAGGGGGTCTCCAGCCACTCGGGCAAACAATTAAGTCCTTTAGCGAACTGCTATTGCGATGGCCCTGCGTCTCCCTGTGGTCTCTGCTTCCACTCGGGACAGTCCCTGATCTTGTGGCCTGACTTGTCAGCTTGATATTTCCTTGGACCGTCAATTCCTTCATCTCGGGATCCTTAATGGTCACTTGCTTAAGTCTGCAGTCAATGTTGGCATGATGCTTAGTCAATCAATCCATGTCCAAAATCACATCAAAATCCCGTATCGTAATCAGAACCAAGGTGGCGGGAAACACTTTTTCATCCAACTCCAGCTCGCAGTCCTTGTACTGATGATATGACACTAGTACTTGATCACCAGCTGCCTGCACTCTGAAGGGGGTCTCCAGCCACTCGGGCAAACAATTAAGTCCTTTAGCGAACTTCTTAGATATAAACGAATGACTTGCACCACTCTCAAACAACACGTTCGCAGGTACTTTATTCACTAGAATAGCACCTATTCACGAATAGCATGGCACAGAAAACCTCACGTAAAGCAAATTTAATCCCAACTTAAACAACTAAAATTTAACTTAAGTCATACCTGTCACGACATCGGTGTTCTCCTGCACCTCGGCATCCGTCATGACATGGACTCTGGCATTGGTTTTGGGCCTAGTTCTCTGCTATTGCGATGGCCCTGCGTCTCCCTGTGGTCTCTGCTTCCACTCGGGACAGTCCCTGATCAGGCTGACTCTGCTGTGGTGCCCTCTGAAACTGTCCTGCCTGACCTCTCCGGGGAATTTTGACCCAATGTCTGGTCTGCCTCCACTCCTATCATCTTTTGGCCTCTTGCTTGTGTCATCACAAGCCTCTCTAGGCTAAGACCTGCGCATGTCGCTCTCCACCCGATAACAGGTATCCAACATTTCAGTAAAGGTTTTTAAGCTGGATCCTGCTATAGCTGTCCGAATTCGGGGGTTTAGACCTTGCTCGAACTTGAGCATCTTCATTCTGTTATTTTTCAACACCATGGGTGTGAATTTTCCCAATGTGCGGAACCTGTCTGCATAATTAGATATAGACATCCTGTCTTGCTCTAGCTTATCAAACTGCCTCATCTTCTCTAGTATCGCAGTCTCAGGTACGTAATAGTCCTTGTAGGCCTCAACGAATTGTCTCCACAAGATAGAGAGAGTCATCTTTGGAAGAATACCATTCCACCAAGCGTTAGCTCGGCCACTCAACAAAGACGCGGCCACGTCCACCTTATGCTCTTCAGGCACCTGCACCAGCCTGAAGCACTTTTCGACTTACTCTAACCAAAACTCGGCTATTTCCGAGTCTGTGGTCCCTTCAAATGTGGGGGCATGCATCTTCTGCATTCCCCCAATATAATACCGTATTCCATGCTGAGACGGTGGTGGAGGAAAAGGTTGCTGCTGCTGCTGCTGGGCAACACCCTGCGCAATCACTGTTATAGCATCCACTAGGGCCTGAGGCATTACCACCTGCGGTGGCTGAGGATTTTCGTTTCCATTGCCACCATTTCCAGGATTTTCTCTTCTAGGAGGCATCTTTCTACAAGATCAACTCTTATTAGCATTCAGCAATTCAAAAGATAATACTGAAGGCTCATATGCGTCGCACAAACGGAACTACATACCTTAAGAAGAATAAATGTATAATCACTAGTTAGATTATATTGCACTCGCACACACCCAACCCAATTCATCTTATATCTAAGATCAAGTACTTAGACATATGGAACAACTTAAGGTCAAAATCATAGCTTAAGACTCTATATGACACAACCTAGGTCTCCGAGGTAGATCTGAAGCCTAGGCTCTGATACCACCTGTAGCGCCTCGGCCCGGATAGTGGACCCGAACCGGTGCACCCGTCGTAGCCTACTAAAAAGACTACTAGACGTCATTACTCTCACATGCACGTCATCACGGAGGTAAGAGAAATAAGCGGAGAGACAATTACAAATTACAATCTAAATCAATCAAATATATATTCTCCAAAAACATAAGTAAATGAAACGGTTTATGGTCGCAGCCATCTAATTCTCAATAAGAAGCAGTGTAGAACGATTCCCAATATGAACTCTAGGCACCCTACTCAGCCCACTCGCCGTCGTCCTCAATGAATATCATGTCATATTCGGGCTCATCTACAAAACAACGAGTAGAACCCTTAGCGAAAACGCTAGAAGTAACCCGCTTATAAGACATACTGGATCATCACATGGCAAGACATGAGTGAATATAAATATCAAGGGGGGAATAGGGGCACATGTCCTGAGTTATTCAAAAGTTCAGATTTACTTGCACGATAAAAGAAAAGAACAAGTAATACACACGTAAACATCAATTCACTTTCATATCAATCATTCCGGAACAAAACACATGATGTATGCCATTTCAAATCATGCTCTACTCTACCCAGTCACAAATGCTTATGCAATACTTTTCAAAACAGTGCAATGCATGTCACAATGTCCTGTCTCATAACTTTATACCCTGTGATGGGCCACAACTTGTCTTTATACCCTGTGACACATCACAGCTGAACTTTATATACTGTAATGTTCCACAGCTTGTCTTTATACCATGTGTCACATTACAGCTCACTTTATACCTTGTGATGACTACAGCTTGTCTTTATACTCTGTAGCGCATCACAGCTCATTTTGCAATGTACTTTATACCCTGTGCCAAGGCACAACTCTTTATCAAAACATAAATAAATGCAAGTTCCATGATGCAATATGCACAGTAAACATGTCACTCGATCACTTGAGACTCCTCTTATTCACACATTCGCGCATACCTCGACATTAACATTCATACTAGTACATAAGGGATGAAGTAGACACCCTCACACGCTCCAATTGAACCTTATCGAAGCCTCAACATTCATCCTTAATCCCTTAGATCATTCACACTGAAGTCCAATTCAAATACCTCACGAAGTCCTCACCGTTAATTCACCATCTTAGGTCGTGTTCCCAAGACTTACAGTAACCTCAATCAGGTCCTAAGAAGTCTCTAGTGTCCCCCAATTGGTCGTCTAGCTTCCCTTTTCCTTCTTCTATTTTCCCCCAAAACTGTATAACATCATACCCTACATCGATCGATCGATGTTACATCATACCCTGACATCGATCGATCGAAATCCGTCAGAATACTTTCTGTCTCACTTCAGCCGATCCCTCAGCCTACATCGACCAATCGATGTGACTTCATACCCTACATCGATCGATCAAAGTCCGTCAGAATACTTTCTGTCTCACTTCAGTCTCTCATTCCTCCCATATTGATCGATCAATGTACATTAGTCGATGACATCGATCGATCGATATCTACGATTTCCAGAAATTAACACTGCGATTTTTGCAGAAACTGCAGAACCAAAACTTCCATTGTTCTCAAGCTTCATCCCAATCATTCCAGGCCTAATCCCTGATATCATCTCATGCTTAAACTACAAATTGAACACTACGCACATACATAACAAAGATTCAAGCCTAGAACTCAAAGATTTCAACCTACGAATCCAAAGATCTCACCTTTCATCCTCAAACCCTATCAAACAATAATATTGCAGCAAAAAGGGGATTCAAGGGATGGGGATTTGCAGGAATTCATAAATTCATCAACATCAAACTATGTTTTCAACGTACGATGGCCAAAACATCAATTCCAATACACAGAAATTGCACAGAAATCACATATAGATAGACACAGGCATAATACTACATGGTGATCCAGTTTTGATACAAAATTAGGGCCTTTTCTTCACAAATCGCAGGAACTTATAAGATGATTACTTGCCTTTGGTTACTGATACTCGGATTGAGAAACAAACAGAGGTCGAATCGGTTCCTGGAGGATGTCTTCCTCTCCTACACCTTGAAAAAGTCGACTAGGGCTTGGGAGAGAGCAAGGGTCGACGGTTTATGAGAAAATGGGAGAAGTTGACGCTCTGTCAGATTTTGTTATGGGAAAGGGCAAAACTGGAATTTCTAAATTGTATTTTACTTAATCCTTTTTCTTTAATTCTTAATTCTAATATTTAATTCAAAATTAATCTATTATTAATTTCTTAAAATTCCTTCTCTTATTTAATTAATTTCCAGAGGGTGCGGGGCATAACAGTATGTATATATAATTCATCGTACTTGGAAAGAGTACAAGATATCTAAGGTTTTTTTTACACATGGTTTCACTTGTAAAGACGAACCGCCCTTGCTTCGATAATACTTTCAAATCTTTTAGGACAAAGAACAATCGCCTTTGATCTTTAAATTCAGCACTACTTATTTAAAATTTAATGTTTGGCGTTCGTAATCAGTTTCAAATCAGTTTGATGGAACAAATTCAAGGGCAGCCCGGTTGCGGATTGTGGAAGGATATGTTGGATTTATTTAAAAATTTCTGAATATGACCGTTTATTGAATCATTGGACAAAGTAACAAAATGCGAAAATTATAACTTGTTCTATTGTTGACGTTAAGCTTCCACCACGTAATGTTCCTATTGTTGATGAATCTGTCGTGATCCAAGGATTCACGACCTCCCACCAATTATTGATGCACCCCTTGAACGGATTCAACAATTCACTGCTTTACTCTATGGAGAGGCTAGATAGTGTGGGCTTTATAGAAAAACTGACACACCCTCCCTCTCTATTGTATATGGCCGGCGGTCACTCTGAATGGTGAAGAGCATCCTCCTTTATATAGATAGAAAATATGAAGAATCCTCATGGATTTAGGGTTCAGAGTTGTGCTAAAACCAAACCCTCTTCCTTTATGGATGAGAGCTTTTCTCATCCCAAATACCTAAGGATATACTTGATATTATCATCAAGTTATCTTTATCCAATAGTAAATATTATTTATTTAATAATAAATATTATTATCTAATATTTAATATTGAATATTATTTAATATTTAATACTTATGTATCAACATTTATCTACTAGCCACACATGGGTTGTCGCCCCTTGGGGACCAGACGTCGTACACTTTATGGTCGTTGCACTTTGTCCATCTATCGCGGTCTCTGACCATATGAATTTCTACATATTCGGGGTTTTCATTTGGACCATACTATACATCTACAAACATACCCGATGATCACTTAACGTGTGGATGTTTTAGGCAGTAATTAATATTATTACGTGATATATGTGACATATAAAATATCATACACAACATCCACCTTATGATGAATTCGTGTACATTTAATCAACGTGATGCGCATTACACGTATCTCGAATTCATCCCAACAATCTCCCACTTGGACTATGTATGTACCTTAAAGATTATATGTCACTCTTTTGAGCTTGTTTACTGTATGTTCTTTAGTGTGTTCTTATCTTTTTCGGCCCATCAGCAAATGTTAGCAAAAGACTTAAGCCGCACGCCGCCACATTGAATTAGTGACTTGTCCCTCTTAAATTATAATACTAACATTCCACTGAATGACATTGATGCTGCAATGAATATGGTAGTGTGGAATTACTATGCTAGGGGATCGTACATATTTAATTCCAACTTGGCCCTAACTTTAGCGAGATCAAAAGAATTCATAATGTATGTCGTAACTGCTTAATGTATATTACTTCTGCAAAAAAACTTTAATATAACCAAAATGTACATATACTGTTTTTTTGAAATAATCAGCTTCTTTAATCATAAGAAAATATAAACCTCTCAGACTCCCACTAGGATAAAACATCATCAATCGGACTAAGACCCATACGGCTAACATGCTTGTGAAACACTATGGGTCCCACGACCTTAGTCAGAGGATCGTCAACCATGGAGTCTGTACGGATATGCTCTGTTACAACAGTGTAGTGCTCCGCTCCCGAGCCCTAGCATCGAGAACAGTGCACCCGCCGTAGCCTACTACGAGGACTACAAAGCGTCGTTCAAACTTCTCTACACGTCGGAACTGACGTGGAAATTTTTCGCGGAACGATAATTAAAGAAATAAACAACTTTATTAAATTAAATCCATCAAAATAAAATCAAGTACAAGGATTGACGAAACCCACTAAGTCAAGTATGAAATTCTGAAATCAAACAGTAAACCTAGGTGGAGGTCTATCTGACTATCCCATGAACAAGCTCTCAGTCAACAAGATCCCTTCTCGGGTCCAGTTCACTCTTCCCAGCTCGCGTAATCTGTCTCATCCTCAATAAATATATATACTCTTAATCCTGCTCACCTGTGGAGGGGTGGTGGGGGGTGAGTGATGGGAGTCACTTGTAGGTTACCCTCCCCTCTGTCGGATTGCTTTGGATTCCCTCGCATTCTGTTTGGGGAATTATTTGATTATCAATGCATGTATATCTTTTATATGTTTATCATTGTTTCTTCATGTTGTGGTATGAAAATTTGGTGTTTGACCTTAGATATAGATCACGTAGCACGAAAATAGGTTGGAATGGGTTCAGGGCATCGAAAAACGCACCCAGAGGGTGGCGCGTGTGGCCCACGAGCGCCCCTGAGCGGCGCGTGTATGTCACGCACTAACGTGTTCAGCGTCAGAGTGTGCGTGATGTTAAACAGAGTCCAATGGAATTGGTTTGGGGTAAATCGGAGTTAAAACGAAAAAGTTATGGATTTTTAAAGAAATTAGAATTTAAATAAAAAAGAGAGAAGGGGGATCTGGCGACGTAGGCCAGCCTGCTAACCCTAGCGGGCCAGAGGGCCGGCTGCAGACCAGAAGATGGCTTTAAATAAAAAAAAGAGGGAACGGGCCAGCAGGCCAGCGAACCGGCCTGCCAGCCTCAACAGGCTAGCGGGCCAGTGCAGCAGTCGGCCCAAATCGCAATCGAAATAAAAAAAATAAATTAAGCTGCCAGCGGGCCAGAGGCCAGCGGCCCTACTGTCCTGGCGGGCCGGGCGGCTGTAAGGGAAGGGAAGGGGCCAGTTATTCTTTCAGGGCCAGAATTAGGGCCAGAATGATTAAATTGATAAACTTATAATTAACCAATAGAATTATTAATTTAGTAAATTAATTAACTGAAATAAAATAAAATAAAATAAGATAAGATAAAAATAATAATGACAACAACATTTCAATCAGGTAAGTGCCGGAAAAAAAATATTTATAAGATTATAAATTTAATTGATTTGATATTAACAATGTTTTATGATCAAGGAATTTAGAAACACATTAATTAAATTATAATAAAGAAATAAAAAACAGTAGGGGCAGATAAAAAATATTTAAATAAAAGATTTAAGTGTTTGAAGGCCTAGGAAAAATAAAATAAAGTGTAGAAACCTAAAATAAAGTCTAGAAAGATAAAATAACGGTAGAAGATAAAATACAGTAATGAACCCCACGCAACATAGGGTAACTATGCAATATAGGTAATACGCAACATAGAACGGAGCATGCAACATAGGACAACCGGAAGTGTGCTAGTGTGACGCATTCATGGCACGAGCATTGCATTTGGCCTATGAGCCGTGTGGCCTGACGAGGCGTGTGATGGGTGTTGGTAATAATGGTTACCTTCATCCGATAGGACCCGGGACATGCATAGCATAACATGGAAAAGAATGAGCATAGCGTGTGATATTAAACGACTGCGTGTGACACAGAGATAGAAGTGCATGCATCATGAACTTGCGCATTGCATTTATTATTGTTGTGATTATTTGTCTTGTTATTAAGTTGTTTCAGCGTTACGTTTTGGGATACGGATCGGGTCGGGTATGTGTTATCCCCTTATTTATGCTTTATTTGCATTATTATTTATTTGTTTATGCTTCATTGCTTTATTTACCTGCACCATGCTTTATGTGCTTTATGTGTTACCCGACTCAGTATGTGACAGTCCCTTTTTGGGAGAGACGCGTAACCTACGAGTGACTCCCATCACTCACCCCCCCACCACCCCTCCACAGGTGAGCAGGACTTTGAGTATCTCTTTATAGAGGACGGGGCTGATCATGCGAGCTGGGGAGAGTGAGCCGGGATCGTGTGATCGGGTGCTTCCAGTGGGATAGATAGATGACTCTTTTCACTTAGACTCTTTATATGTATTCGAACTATTTCAGTATTTTGTGTTTGACGTAGCGAGTTTCGACAGCATTGATACTTGTCTTACTTTCGACGGATTTCATTTAATAAAGATGTTTATTTTATTATCGTTTCCAGGAAAAATTTATACGTCCTTTCTGACGTGTAAAGAAGTTTGATCGACGCTTTGTAGTCCTCTTAGTAGGCTACGGCGGGTGCACGTTCCCGAAGCTAGGGTACGGGAGCGGGGCGCTACAGACAGCACCTCCAAGCTAGGAGATAAAGAAAATGAAGGAAATTACGATAACAATTAAGTGCGATAGTTGTACTGCACTTGGTATAACATGTACGGTTTACCTAATTAAAACTTAAGAACTATTAAGAATTAACTTAATAGATATAAGATTAACTAATAATGCATAAAAATAAATGGTGAAAATTTTATTTAAGAATTAAATAAAGAGAAAAAAAATGAAAATACCACATATGGAAGTTTAAAATAATAAAACATTACCCACTTTGTACCCCCACCCCTACCCATCCGGCCACCACTTCCACTTGGTTAATCTTCTTTCATTTCCTCCTCTTTCTTTTCTCCTCCATCATTACCCCCTCTTACACAACTAACCCTCCAATCATTTTTCATGCAAAGTCTTTTCCCTTCCACTAGCCTTACAAAAACCATGATGAAGCCATCCCATTCTTACTAATTTCGGCCAAGCGAGGGGAGCAAGACCTAAAAAACTCTTTTTCATCTATTTCCTCCATTTCTTTTATTATTATTTGTTTCTGTAATTTAAAGCCTTACACCATGTAAGACAATTAACCTACTTTCTTTTATGCAAATTATTTTTCCCTCACCCCACTTGACCGCCCTTTTCAAGACAAGGGCTAGGTGTCTTCTTCTTTTCACTACATTTCCTCTTTTACTACTTACACACTCCCTACTCATCCAATCACAATTCATGCAAGCTTAAAACCATCTTACAACAATCATAGTTCCCTTTCTTCAATACAAGACAAGATGGAGGAATCTCCCTACCATTACTCATAGGGATTTCGGCCAAATAAAAGAGTAGAAGACAAACATAAAATCCTACACCATGATAACCTCAACCAATGGAGTTACATGCAAAACTAACACAAGTTATTCATTTCCTTTAAACCACATATATGATATGGGATTCCTTCCTACTATCTTCTAAATTTTGTCTATAGCAAAGGGGTTGGAGGCAAAGCTTCTCTTCTTTTTTAATTTCACCACGTTTCATGAAGCCACTTCCAGTATTTTTTTTTATTTGTTTTCTTTTCCTCATCATTATCATGTCCTACACAAAGTAAGCTAACTCCCATTCAAATTTCATGCACAAACCTCTTCCCTCCACTAACTTACCAAAACCATCATGAACCCTCCACTACAATTTCAACCAAATAGTAGAACAAGGCTTAACAACCTCTCATCTCACCCTTCTCTTCATTTATCACATGTTTCTGTCCAACACTTTCACTTTTTCAAACTCTTTTCATTTTCTCTCTCTCTCTAGTAATAAAATTTTCTTCCACTTCCGTTTCTCTTCCAACCGAGGTCACCAAGTGAAGGAAGAAGGAAAATCTTTTCCACCTCCAAGCAAACTTCAAGCTCAAGATCAACCTTTTCTTCACTCCTACATCCACATGTATCCTCTATCTCTTCAAAAGCTTCATTTCTTCTCTCCATTTTAGGCCTCTAAACCGAGAGCAATAACAAAGGAGGTAGGAAAAGTGTTTTAGGTGAAAGAAATAGAAATCTTCAAGGCAAACAAAGGTAAGTTTTATTAAGATTGAGTTTTAGAGTACTCTTAACCTTCTCTTATTCAAAAACAACTAATCTTGCTGCTCACATGGCCATCTACGGCGTGTACCATAAAGCCAAGAACAAAGAAGAAATCTTTCACTATTAAGTGTAAGATTCAAGTATCAAGGCAAGTAGTCTTCTTAGCTTCTTCAAGAATGTTTAAAAATGAGTCTCCTATGTTCATATCAAAGGATGGATCATGCATGAATATGTTAAAATGAAGCTCTTATCATTAAGGTATGAAAAATGTACGTACATGTTCAAACTATGTATGCATATGCATTGTTCTTATATAGTTCGTGAATATTATTGGTATGATATTCAAATAAGGCATGCATAGTAAAAATCCTAACATGCACAGCCCCTTTAGGACGTGCATGGATAAGAAATAAAGAAGCAAACATGCAAGCATCATCTTTCATGTAATATGTACACAAATGAGTACATTTGCTTGAAAAGTGTACTAAGAACCTTATTAAACATCAATTTCTTATGTGCATGTTGGATGACTATCATTGTCTTGTTTTCATATGTATAAGGGTGTATTAATGTCTTGTTTCCATATGTATAAGGGTGTATTTGCATGATTATGGTCATGGTATAGCATGTTTATGGTGCAACATAAAACTATACTGATCATAGTCTAAGGAGGTGTTTTTGCATGGGTGTTGTTCTCTTATGTACTAGCAAGTAAGGATAATATGAACATCCTTATAATATGGACCCTATGATCATGACTATGAGATGTGACTTTGTTTCAAGTTAATATGTTGAAACCATGCAATTTATGCATCATCATAATATATATCCATGGTAATTTATGGTACAAATGAATGTTATTATTATTACACTTGCATGTATGTAACAAGATGGACAAAAATCAATCATGATGAGTATATGTACTCTCGGCCATAAGGCCTTTTTGGTACCAATGTGATGATTACATTTAGATGAGTATATTTATATAAATATATGCATAAAAGTACATGGTATATATGATAAATCAAGGAAGGAACAAATTAATAAATGGGAAAAAGGATGAATCACTAAAATAGGCTGTTTTAGACCATTTGGCTGAAACTATTCTATAGGGGCTATTTGGTAATTCCCACTTTAAGAATTATGATATAGGGATGTTTTGGAAGTTTCTAGATGTAAATATGTATTGAATATATTAATAAAATAAAGTTGATGTTAAAACACCAATGAGGGGCTGCTTTAACCCAAAAACCAAAAGCACCTTAAATAAAGACAAAAAGGGCAAAATGGTCAATTTGCACCGCATTTTATGTAACCATGAAGTAAGTAAGAAATGTAGAAGCTGAGTTGTTAATAAGACCTTGGAACCACTCCAGAAACCGAGCATTCTCATACGCATATGTGAGCATGATTTTCAAAAGCAAACAAGTTTTATTACGATCACGTTTACAAAATGACTATTGCAAGAAATTTTTTGAAGGTGTTCATGATTAAAGAATCGTACCGCGAGACGAATGATTCCATACGACTTATGCATGTTTCTGTTGGCTGAGTGTAACACCTTGACAGGGATAGGGGTTCTCTGCCTTTCTGTATATGCATGTTCTGTTGGCTGAGTGTAACACCTTATCCGAGATAAGGGATCTCTGCCTTTCTATTACGTCTACGGCGTTTTGTATGGTGAGCTACTTGATGTCTGGTCCAGGGGGAGGATATCAGGCGCAAAAGACGTTAAGATTGACTGTAACACCGCGTCCAGCACTCGAGATCTTAGTCATAATGCGTTACCGTTAGTCCTCGGTACATATCATTTAACACCGTGGTTGGACCATCGGGATTCATAGGCGGTACTGAAGGCTACTCGGGGAATTGTTTGGCATGTCGTAGATACCTTTCTTGTGTTACAAAAAGTGCTATAGCCAGTTAATGTTCTGTTTTGTTTATGAATGTATGAAATGATATGTTTTCTGAAAGGTTTACAAATTGCATGCATCACGAACATGTCCCACAAGCTCTTAGTACCCTTAAGTCATGATTTCCTCTGTATGAGAACTAATAGCGTTAATGTAATGATAAGGTATAACCATTAAGCATAACTTAAATTTTTTAAAATGACTTTATATTCTGTATGAGAACTAATAGCGTTAATGTAATGATTTCCGTAGGAAGACATCATGATCTGGTAGCAGCACACTAGCCTAACCTTCATCAAAAGGGTTGGCCCCAGCTTCCGAGCAGACATGAGCACCACTGATACATACCTCACAGCCTTCGAAACCTTCTCTAAAGGAGACTCTCTACATGTTCACTGAGGCCTTATACCTGCTGAGTCAGACAGGTGGTGTCATACCCCGTAGATTTTAAGTTTGACCTTAAATAATTTGAAAATCGCTTAAATTGTAATGAAAGTTGAATGTACGGGTTTATGAGGCTTAGTTAAATGAATTATAGGGGAGAAAATATTAAAAAGACGATATTAGGAAATTAGGCCCCACAATACCAAAATTACCCCCTTAATTAATTAAAAGGAGGGAGTTACACAATTAGCATAACTCCCTCCCATTGACCGTCGGTTATAAGGAGAAATGGGAGGGGGAAGTCGACCAAAAAAAGAGAGAGGAAGGAGGAGAGGAAGAGAGAAAAGAAGAGAGGAGAAGAAGAAGAGGATCGCGATCAAACCTAGATGCAATCCGTTCTCGAAGTTCAACCCCATTACCGTAAGGATCCTTAGATTCAAAGGCAAGTAACTTTTCTATACGTTTTACGAAATTTTGATTCTTAGGCCCTATCTTCTACAAAGAGTAAATTGAATCATACATTGGTAACTTCTGTTTGCTATGTTAATTATGTGTTTATGTGTTGTATTCCTTGTTGCTGAGGTAAAGATACAATATTTGTGCCAATTTTGATGAATAATTGGGAAAAATTTCTTTGTGATGAATAATGCCTAAAGTTGTTATTTTTTTTCCTTGTGATAAATTCTTGTTGATGGAATTTCATGATGGTGGGGTTATGGTTGATGGAAGGGATTGATGGTTGGAGACTTGATGCGTGTGATGGGGTTTGAGGGTTGATTTGGAGTGTGAAGAGAAGATCTTGATGTGTGTGTGAGTGGGGTTTGAAGAAAGGGTGGAGATCAAATTGTAGTTTGGGTTTAGGTTGGAAAGCAATGGGATGAGTGGTGGCATAGGTTGAAATCACGTTTTAGGATTGATCTTAGGTGTTCCATAGGTTTGGAATGAAAGGGGATGAAGGTTGGGTCGATTTTGGGGTGAAACCTAGAGAATAGTGCAGAAACAGGAACTTGGAACGATCCCTGAGGGACTTCGATCGATCCACGTGGCCTTGGGAAACGCTTCAAACATTTCTGGTGGACTTCAGTCGATTGACTGAGGAACATCGATCGATCGATGTCCAGGAGACTGAACATCGATCGATCAGATGGACCACATCGATCGATTGAAGTCTTGGGGTTGTGAATCTAAAACCTTCGGGAGGACATCGATCTCTCAGAATTGAGACATCGATCAATTGAAGTCCTAAGGGTAAAAGGTTGAAATGTTTTAAGAGGACATCGATCTCTAAGATATGAGACATCGATCGATTGAAGTCCTTGGGATAAGACATCGATCGATCAAGGAGACCACATCGATCGATCGATGTGGCCAGTTTTGTAAGTTTCGATTCTTTATCCATACAGGGGTTAGGGAATGAATGTTAAGCGGTTTGAGGAGTCTTCCGAGTGATATTTGGAAACTTGAGGGCGTGGTGAAAGATGTCTTTAAGGTTGATGGCATTTTTCTTGAGATGTAGTGTCTGTGTTCGCGTTTAGAAGTATGTGATTATGAGACATGAACATATGCATCATGACATAAGCATTTGGCATTCGACATACATTTTGTTTGCGAAAGCTAATGAGTTTTACAAGAGAATCTAGAATTTGCGAAAGACAAGCTATAGCTTCTTTTGATCATAGGGTATAAAAGTCACGCCTGCGATAGCAGGGTATAGAAGCGTGACCTATGGATCAATTGCAGGTTATAAAGTTATGTTATGGGGCCGTGGACCTATCATCACGGGGTATAAAGTATACATTACGAGGTCGTGGACCTATCAGTACGGGGTGGCTGTTTACTGATCACCCACAGGGTATAAAGTTCTGCTACGTGAAGAATAAGATAGGAAGTATTATAAAAGTTTGTGAAAAGATGAGCATGACACGATTTACAAAAAGTCATATGTTTGTGTTCGTTGGTCAATTTATGGTTTGAAGAGAGTGCATGCATCACGTTGCACGAAGCATAAGTATGAGTTACAAGGGATGTTTTAGCCTGTGTTTGTTGATGTAATTGTGTTTAACTGTGTACATGCTGTTTTTCCTTTGGTGTTGATATGTGACTTACTTGATCTCGATGTATGATTATAAAGACGTATTTGTTAACCCGAGCACCTTATTTTGGGTATTGTTTATATAAGAACTTTGGTGACTAGTCGTGTGTGATTCCATAAGATGTATAGACGAGTTACTTGCTAGCGTTGTTTCGCTAAGAACAATTGTTTCATCTTTTTCAGGTGAAACTGGATATGAGATGATATTCGTAGAGGACGACGGCGAGTAGGCTCATTGGGATGATAGATGTTGAGTAGGAAATTGGAATGCTCTTAATTTATAGCTATTAGTTTATTCACTTGTGGTTGGATGCAACTAGACATATTGCCAGACACATTTTAATTCCGCTACATTTTAAATTGGAGTATTATTGTTATCAAAGTTTTAAATTGTCACGACGTTTCCGCTGATTCATCTCACGTCATGGATGACGTATGCCTGATTTACTTTGACGCTTCGTAGTTCTCATAGTAGGCTACAGCGGGTGCACCGGTACCGATGGCGGCATCGGGCTGGGACGCTACAGGTGGTATCAGAGCCTAGGCTCCAGATCTATCGCGGAAACTTAAGTTCATGATCTTTTAGCCAACTAAAGTGTAAATTTCCTGTAAGTTTGATCCTTAGGTATAAGTGCTGATCTACTGGAATCTATGCGTGGTCAGGGTTGAGTGTGTGCGAGCGTGTTACTTTTCTTAATGATATCCCGTTTCCATATCCACCCAATCTTACGTATTCAATATTCCCGTAACATTAGATATTTATTAGATGTCTAACGGAATGTTGATCTTTCAGTGAGAATGCCTCCACGGAGAAATAACACCAAAAATCCTGGCAATGGACGCGATGACCAGCCACCTCAAGTTGTACTACCTCAAGTGCTTACAGATGCTCTGACCGTGATTGCTCAGGGTTATGCAGACCAACAACAACCTCCGCCTCCTCCGGTGCCTCAACATAACATCCAATTCTTCTATGTGGAGACGAGGAAGGTAAGAGTCCAAGAGTTTGGGGATGCACCGACCCTGAGGAGGCGCAACACTAGGTGGCTGAAGTTGGGAAGTGTTTCTGGCTGGTACAAGTTCCGGAAGAAATCAAAGTCGATGTTGTCACGCCCCTTCTGAATGGCAAAGCAGGAGAGTGGTGGGCCAGTATTGTTTTGAAGATGACCCCGCCGATCACTTGGGCATAATTTTGTGATGCCTTCTTGAAATACTATGTGCCAGAAACAGCGATTCTGAACAAGATCCGGGCATTTGATCGACTTGAGCAAGGTCGGTTGACAGTTTCAGAATATACGGACCGTTTCCATGCCCTGGGAAAGTTTGCTCCTGCGATCAGGTCTGATAATCGCCTCAAGATGGCCAAGTTCGAAAGAGGTCTAGACTCGAGGATACAATCGGCGATCGTGAACACCGGAATGAAAACCTTCGAGGATATGTTGGACGCATGTTTTCGAGTGGAAAACAATTTTTGAAGGTTGGCAGCAAGGGAGGCTGGCACTAGATCCTCTGACAAAGGAAAGAGGCCGAGAGATGATATGAAAGTGGGTGGTAGACCCGGACGTTGGGTCAAGATTCCAAAGAGAGGCCCAACGGGAAGTTTCTAGAGACCCCCACCGCAAAACCCGATTGTCCAGCAGGCTGTGGGAGTATGCCCCCATTGCAACAAGAGCCATGTGGGTGAGTACAGAAAATTGGCTGGAGCGTGTTATCGCTGTGGACAGGTAGGCCACATGATCCGAGACAGCCCCGAGATGAAGAAGAACAATCCGGGGGAAACGGCCCAACAGCCCAGAGCAAAACCAAAGGCAAATGCCCGCGTCCATCTCATGACTGATACTGATGTCCATGAAGCCACTGATGTGGTGACAGGTGCAATTTAATTTAAGTCTAAATTATTACTGAATTAAGTTGATATGTTCTTAACTTCCTACACAAAACTTGATATGGTCTTAGATACTGCCTTAGTAGATAAGATGCATGCAAACGTGCTTTTCAATAGTGGCGTTAGCGACTCCTTTGTGTCAAGGAGATTCGCTAAGCACCTTGTTGAACTGCCTGAGTGGTTAGAAACTCCATACCGTGTTCAAGCGGCTGGAGATCAGATTATGATTTCATACCAACAGTACCGGGATTGCGAGTTAGAGTTTGAAGGACAAAGGTTCTCTACTACACTAATCCCCGTTCAGATGTATGACATCGACGTTATCTTAGGGATGGACTGGTTGGCCAAGTACTACGCCAACATCGATTGTCGATTGAAGCAAGTGACAGTCAAGAATGCTAAAATGGAAGAAGTAATGTTTCAAGGGGATGCGGAGTGAAAGAAAATTCCAAAGGTGTATATGTCAGTTGCTCAAGCGTGCAGAGCCTTAAGAAAAGGTGCCGAAGGTTTCCTAGTGTATGCAATGGATTCTACTCAGGAAGTACCATCTATTGAGCATATTTTGGTGGTCAACGAGTTTCCTGATGTGTTTCTGGAAGAATTGCCAGGAGTACCACCTCCAAGGGAAGTTGAGTTCGAGATAAACTTGATTCCACGGGCCGAACCTATTTCTAAAGCCCCTTACAGATGGCTCCGACAGAGTTAAGAGAACTGCAAGAACAACTGCAAGAGTTGTTGGACAAAAAGCTCATTTGTCCTAGCGTGTCACCCTGGAGAGCACCTGTTTTATTTGTAAAGAAGAAGGATGGTAATATGAGGCTTTGCATCGACTACCGAGAGCTGAACAAAATCACTATTAAAAACAAGTACCCAGTGCCACGCATCGAAGATCTATTTGACCAACTGAAGGGTGATAGAATTTTCTCCAAAATCGACCTTCGATCGGGATATCATCAACTAAGAGTAAAGGCTGAAGACGTAGCAAAGACAACCTTCCATACCAGATACGGGCGCTACGAGTTTCTAGTAATGCCCTTTGGATTAACAAATGCCCCCGCTGCCTTTATGGACCTTATGAATACTGTCTTCAGGGAACAGTTGGATAAATTCTTGGTAGTATTCATAGATGACATCCTTGTGTACTCTTCTGATGAACAAACTCATGCTGAGCATCTGAGAGTCGCTTTGAGCATACTGAGACATAAACAGTTGTATGCCAAATTCAGCAAATGTGAGTTCTGGTTGAGGAGTGTGACCTTCCTTGGTCACGTAATATCAGAAGAAGGAATTTTCATGGACCCGAGGAAAGTGGAAGCTATCATTGAATGGCCTAGACCCACCAACATTACTGAGGTACGAAGTTTCTTGGGTTTAGCTGGCTATTACAGAAAGTTCGTTGAGGGATTCTTGACGATAGTCGTGCCTCTTAGTCGCCTTACTCAAAAGAAGACCAAGTTTGAATGGACAGCTGAGTGTTAGAAAAGCTTCACGGAACTCAAAAAGAGATCAACAACAGCTCTATACTGGCTCAACCCTCCGGTACTGACGGGTTTGTGATCTATAGTGACGCATCGAAAAATGGTTTAGGTACGTAAATTATAGCATAAGTTATGATCATTCCACTCAGACTTAAGTTTAATCTAATACCTTGCTTGTAGGTTGTGTTCTAATACAACACAAGCGAGTCATTGCATATGCTTCGAGACAACTAAAGACTTATGAACAAAGTTATCCGACCCACGACCTCAAACTAGCTGCAGCAGCGTTCGCTTTAAAGATATGGCGGCACTATCTATATGGAGAGAAGTGCTCGGTATTCACAGATCACAAGAACCTAAAATATTTGTTCTCTCAGAAAGAGTTGAACATGGGACAACGGAAATGGTTAGAATTGTTGAAAGACTACGACCTAACCATTCACTATCACTCGGGAAAGGCAAATAAGGTGGCGGATGCGCTGAGCAGGAAATCCAATCATGCACGAGAATCCCCATTAGAAATAGAAATGGAGGAATTCGGCTTGGAGTTGGTAGAATCCACTGTGAATGTTCTGGCAACACTGACTATCACACCCAGCCTCATTGATCGGGTAAAAGAGGCTCAAAGTAAAGATAGAAGCTTAAATGAAGTCGTGGAAAGCTCAAGCACAGTCAAGTCGAACAATTCCAGACCAAAGAAAACGGGAGCCTATGGTTTAGAGGAAGATTTTGTGTGCCAGATGTCAATGAGTTACGGAAAGAAATCCTACAGGAGGCTCATAGCTCCAGACTATCCATACATCCTGGTAGCACCAAGATGTACAGAGACCTAAAACAATACTACTGGTGGTCTGGAATGAAGAGGCATATCACGGAGTTCATTGAGAGATGTCTAGTTTGCCAATAGGTTAAAGCCGAACACCAACGGCCTAGTGGATTGTTGATGCTACTAGAGATCCCGGAGTGGAAATGGGAACACATCACAATGGATTTCATAGCCGGTTTACCAAAGACGAGAAATGGATGCGACATGATTTGGGTTGTAGTGGACCAGTTGACCAAGTCAGCTCACTTTCTGCCTATCTCGAGCGAAGCATCATTGGAGAAGTTGGTGAACTTGTATGTGGATAACATTGTTAGCTTACATGGTGTCCCAATGAGCATAGTATCGGACCGAGACCCGCGGTTTACCTCCAAATTCTGGACAGCATTTCAAAGAGCCATAGGCACAGAATTGAGAATGAGTACAACCTATCATCCTCAAACCGATGGACAATCAGAGCGAACCATTCAGACACTTGAAGACATGCTAAGGGCTTGTGTCCTAGACTTCAAAGGAAACTAGGACGGAATGGTGAAGTTGATGGAGTTCTTGTACAATAACAGTCACCATAGCGTAATTGAAATGGCCCCTTTTGAAGCGTTGTATGGAAGGAAATGTAGGTTCCCGGTTTATTGGGATGAAGTCGGCGTGAGGACCATCACAGGACCCGAACTCCTTGAGAAAACGTTAGAGAAAGTGAGGATCATTCGGGACAAAATTAAGGTGGCTCAGGACCATAATAAAAGTTGGGCAGACTCCAAACGACGACCCTTGACATTTGAAGTAGGTGAAAAAGTATATTTGAGGGTGTCTCCTACAAAAGGTATTATGAGGTTCAGGGTGAAAGGAAAGTTGAGTCCACGATTCATTGGTCCTTACGAGATATTGGAAAGAGTGGAGGACTTGGCGTATCGACTGGCACTGCTCCCAATATTAGCACAGGTTCACAATGTATTCCATTTTTCACAATTAAGAAAATATGTGATGGATCCGAGCCACGTGCTAGAAGCACAACCATTGGAACTGAATGGTGACGTCACCTACGAAGAAGTGCCGATGAAGATTTTGGACCGTAAGGAGCAAGTGCTACGGAGGCGAGTGATTCCCTACGTGAAAGTCCAGTGGAGTAATCACTCCGGAGCGTAAAGCCACGTGGGAACTCGAGGAGCAAATCCCAGAGAAGTACCCCCAGCTCTACAAATAAGGTACGCAAGTTTCAAGGACGAAACTTTTTATAAGGGGGTGGAATGTCATACCCCGTAGATTTTAAGTTGGACCTTAAATAATTTGAAAATCACTTAAATTATAATTAAAGTTGAATGTATGGGTTTATGAGGCTTAGTTAAATAATTATATGGGAGAAAATCATTAAAAGAGATAAAATTAGGAAAATTAGGGCCCACAATACAAAAACTACCCCCTTAATTAATTAAAAGGAGGGAGTTAAACAATTAGCATAACTCCCTCCCATTGACCGTCGGTTATAAGGAAAAAGGGGAGGGGGAAGTCGACCAAAAAAAAGAGAGAGGAAGGAGGAGAGGAAGGGAGCAGAAGAAGAAGAAGAAGATTGCGATCAAAATTAGGTGCAATCCGTTCCCGAAGTTCAACCCCATTACCGTAAGGATCCTTATATTCAAAGGCAAGTAACGTTTCTATACGTTTTACGAAATTTTGATTCTTAGGCCCTATCTTCTACAAAGAGTAAATTGAATCATACATTGGTAACTTCTGTTTGCTATGTTAATTATGTGTTTATGTGTTGTATTTTTTGTTGCTGAGGTAAAGATACAATCTTTGTGCCAATTTTGATGAATAATTGGGACAAATTTCTTTGTGATGAATAATGCCTAAAGTTGTTATTTTTCTTCCTTGTGATAAATTCTTGTTGATGGAATTTCATGATGGTGGGGTTATGGTTGATGGAAGGGATTGATGGTTGGAGACTTGATGCGTGTGATGGGGTTTGAGGGTTGATTTGTACTGTGAAGAGAAAATCTTGATGTGTGTGTGAGTGGGGTTTGAAGAAAGGATGGAGATCAAATTGTAGTTTGGATTTAGGTTGGAAAGCAATGGGATGAGTGGTGGCATAGGTTGAAATCACGTTTTAGGATTGATCTTAGGTGTTCCATAGGTTTGGAATGAAAGGGGATGAAGGTTGGGTCGATTTTGGGGTGAAACCTAGAGAATAGTGCAGAAACAGGGACTTGGAATGATCCCTGAGGGACTTCGATCGATCCACGTGGCCTTGTGGAATGCTTCAAACGTTTCTGAAGGACTTCAGTCGATTGACTGAGGGACATCGATCGATCGATGTCCAGGAGACTGAACATCGATCGATCAGATGGACCACATCGATCGATTGAAGTCTTGGGGTTATGACGAAATTTTGATTCTTAGGCCCTATCTTCTACAAAGAGAAAATTGAATCATACATTGGTAACTTCTGTTTGCTATGTTAATTATGTGTTTATGTGTTGTATTCCTTGTTGCTGAGGTAAAGATACAATCTTTGGGCCAATTTTGATGAATAATTGAGACAAATTGCTTTGTGATGAATAATGTCCTAAAGTTGTTATTTTTTTCCTTGTGATAAATTCTTATTGATGGAATTTCATGATGGTGGGGTTATGGTTGATGGAAGGGATTGATGGTTGGAGACTTGATGCGTGTGATGGAGTTTGAGGGTTGATTTGAAGTGTGAAGAGAAGATCTTGATGTGTGTGAGTGAGGGGTTTGAAGAAAGGGTGGAGATCAAATTGTAGTTTGGGTTTAGGTTGGAAAGCAATAGGATGAGTGGTGGCATAGGTTGAAATCACGTTTTAGGAATCACAGGACCATATTGTAACCACGGTATTCCTCCGCCACAAGCGAGGGCTTACTATTAATAAAACATCGGACGGTGCTGCCCGTCCTTCCACTAAAAAAAGTATGCATGTGTGTGTATACTTATATGGTGTATGTATGCACATATAAGTATAATTTTATGTACACATGCATCATATGTGCATGTGTGCCTATAAACATAAATATGAATATAAGTATAAATATATATATATACATACATACATACATATACATATATATATATATATATATATATATATATATATATATAAACTCTCTGTCGATGCCCTTCTTCTTCGTTGAGGCGCCCGGCAGCGGCGGTAGGCTACCGCCTTCCGCTGCCTGTCTCTGCCACCCGATCACTTCTACAGCACTCTTCAATCCTCCCTTTTCTTCTCTGTATCAGGCTCCTACAATGACAGATACACAACCGCATAAAAGCCCATTGATCACGTATCGCACAGTTCCGTCGCCGCATAAATCATATGCGTCGCTGTTCCAGACAGCGGCAGCACCAATCGCGCCGAAACAAATACAACGTTTTAAAGGAAGCCCAATGATCACATTCACAGATGAGGAAATACACTCTTTGGCTGCACCTTTTCGTTTTACTCTTGTGGGCACTTTCTGGTATGGCCGTCCACCTATTGCAACTATCCGTTCTGCCATTGATCGAATAGGTTTTAAGGGATCAGTAAAAGTAGGTCTTCCTGATAGTACACATATAGTTATTCATTTTGATCAAGAACAAGACTACCTGCGTTGCTTCTCTCGACAAAGTTAGATGATATCGGGTAAATATATGAGAGTTAAAAAGTGGACGCCGGATTATGATCCGGCTATTGAAGTTTCCATTGTTCCTATATGGGTGTGTTTCCCAGGCCTCCCTATTCATTATCAGCGGAAAGATGCCCTTTTTCAGATTGCTCGTATGATTGGAACCCCCATGAAGCTTGATGCGGCGACAACAACCGCAGCCAGGCCGTCCGTTGCACGCATCTGTGTGGAATTGGATGTATCCAAGGAACTGCCATAACGTGTATATATTCAAGGTATAAACAAGGTCATCATGTAGCAAGTAGAATATGAAAATCTTCCGTCATACTGTTCTGGCTGTTTCAGGCTAGGCCACGTGCTTTCTGATTGCGGAAAACCTACAACTGATTTGCCTCCCCCGCCATCAGATAGACAACGGCGTACTAAGGATGACAAAAAACAACGCTAGACTCCTAAAAAAGTACAACCTAATCAAACCAGCATGGCAGAAAACATCACGGCATCAGCAAAATTGCAATAGCCGCAAGTGCCATTGAGATCCCCTGAACTTGCTCCTCAACCAACTGATTCACAGGCCTCACCAGATCTCTGCGTACTGGATTCAGTTGCTGATACGCCAGATATTGCGCGGTTGCATGGAGTGGATGATTGCATCATGGGAGACCTTCCCATGCAGCATGGTACTGATACGCACTCGTATACGGAAGTGGTTATTCCTCTAAATGTAAGCCATTTGGATGAGCAGGATAGAAGTTTATATGATGCGATGGCTAATATATTTCAATCGACTTATATTGATACTACTCGTTTGATTGCAACGACTATGTATTCATCCATTGTGCCATATGAAGCTCCGCCAAGAATTCTGCGACGTGCTCCACAGACCATTCCATCAACTTCCCGCGTCACAAGGTCACGTTCCTCGCAACCCTCTAAGTCGCTAGACAATCTATCTCAATGAAAATACTAATATGGAATGTGAGGGGTATACGTACCTCAATGCATCGTATACATTCACTTAATCGAGATATCATTTGCATGTATTAATCATCATAGAGCCGAAGGCAAAGAGCACACTCTTGACATATTACAAATTACATTTTGGTTTCTCAAAAGCTTTAGCATCTCTTGATAATCATATCTGGTTCTTTTAGAAGGATTCTCTATACTCTCTGGAAGGAGATCGGCCAGGCTTTCAAAATCATTCTCTGCATTTAAAATGGCTAGCCACGGGCGAGTCCTTTTGGTTGACAGCGGTATATGGACATCATTCTATGGCAGCAAGACGGCCATTGTGGACAGATTTACAGTTGTTTCATTCAACACTCTTCTTACCATGGCTGGTGGGAGGGGATTTTAATACTTTTCGCACATTAGAGGAGCATCATGGAAGGTCGACTCCTAGCCTACGCACATTACAAGATTTTAACGACTGCATAGCCCATTGTGAGCTCCAAGAGATATCTTATCAGGGTTTTATAGATACGTGGTCTGATGGTCGTGGATTAGGCCGTGTCCAAAGACGATTAGATCGTATATTATGCTCGCACTCATTCTTCGATCTGTTTCCTATTACACGTTTACAACATTTTTCTCGTGCTTCTTCTTATCATGCACCATTATGTTTAACTTTTGAGGTTGATGGACCCAGGGCCCCTTCCTCTTTCGGATATTTAGATGTATGGGCCACACATCCGGATTTTGAGGCATTTGTTACACATTGTTGGCGGTCTTTTCCAACAGTGGAAGGTATGTGGGGTTTGTCGGATAAACTGCGACGTCTTCGACATCAATTAAAACAGTGGAATAAAGATGTATTTGGCAATATATTTAATACAGTGGCCCAGGCGGAATCAGATGTTTCAGTCCATGAGAGGGAATTTGATAATGATCCCCCACCAATGAGTAGAGAAAGATATCATCATAGTATGGCTAAATTAAAGTTGGCTCAAACACGCGCTTTTTTATATTGGAAACAAAAGGCTAATGTGAAATGGATCCAAGAGGGTGATGCTAATACATCTTACTATTATCATACCGTTAAGGACACAGCAGACACCAATTAATTCGGAGGATATTAAGAGCAGATGGCATAGAATGCCTACAGGATGATGAAATTGCGGCAGAAGCAAATGCTTATTTCTCGTCTCTATTCGCCGAAGAGCCGGCTATCAACTGTGAGTCCATCCTCAGATATATCCCACCGCTTCTCTCTGATGATGATAATGCAATGATGCTGGCAATTCCCACAATGGAGGAAACAAAAATTGCAGTATGGGATCTTAGCCCCTCAAGCGCGGCGGGGCCTGATGGATACCCCGGCTTATTTTATCGACAATTTTGGCCAGTTCTACAACTTGATGTCCTAAAGGCAGTGAAGGAATTTTATTTGGGAGTCAGAGTAACATAGACGGTAGCAGCCGCTACCATCATTTTGATCCCAAAAATATCTAATCCGCAGACTTTTGGAGATTTCAAGCCCATCTGTTTGACAAATTTTATTTCCAAAGTCATAACTCGCTTGATGGCCACTAGACTGGGTAAATTATTGCCTCGTTTAATTTCACCAGAGCAGGCTGGCTTCATGAAGGGACAAGGCATTACGGAACAAATTCTGCTGGCGCAGGAGATGGTGCATTTATTGGATAAGCGCGCCAGAGGAGGCCATGTCTTGGTCAAGCTTGATATGGCCAAACATTTTGACAGAGTTAATTGGAAGTATCTTGAGCTTCTATTACATTGTTTTGGATTCCATGCGAGACTAGTTCGAATTATACTGAACAATCTGCGAGCAACTCGGTGTTCCATACTACTTAATGGAAAGCATACGGATACTTTTTCCATAGGTCGTGGAGTGAAACAAGGAGATCCATTGTCGCCATTGCTGCTTATTTTATCCTTAGAAGGATTCACACGAGGCATGAAATTGTTGGCACAATCAGGAGAGCTAAAATGTTTTGCCGCAGGACGGGTCCCTTGTATTTCGCATTTGGCATTTGCGGATGACTTATTAACATTTTTAAATGTTCAATCACCCAACTTGTTAAAGTTTCGCAAGTTCTTAACGACATATCAGCAAGCTTCGGGACAGTTGGTTAATTATCATAAGACCCAAGTGGTAGCCGGCCAAGGGGTGCGTAATGATGTAGCTGCGATACTTAGTATGCGATCATCTTCCCTACCCATTAAATATCTCGGATCATTCCTCTATAAAGGTATCAATCGTTCTAGATACTGCACATCTCTTATTTCTCATTTTGAGGCGAAACTTTCGTTATGCTCAAACAAACTACTAACGATGGCGGGCAGGCTGGTATTGTTAAAGCACGTCTTGAGTTCCATGCCTATACATATTATTGCAAGTTCAAGACTACCAAAAAGCGTTATAGATATTCTTCATAAAAAATGGCATCATTTATTTGGCATGGGCAGCATCATTGGTGATCGTGGCCATCTGTGTGCATGCCCATTGAAGCTGGAGGATTAAATATTCGGAGCTTGATGCATATACATAAAGCATATGAATGCCAACTTTGGTGGAAATACTTTCACTCTTCAACCCTATGGGCGGTTTACTGTCGTCATAAATATGGTAATAGGCTAGCTATTTACTCACATATATATGACTCGTCGGGATGGAAACGTATCTGTAACATCAATGATTATATGGAGTCGAAGACAGAGCAGGTGTTGGATAACATACATTGGCTCCCAGATGCTAATGGTCAATTCACTATCAAATCGGCTTATACTGTTATATCTGCCACAGACACATATTATTCGAAACATCGCTACATTTGGTGGCCAACCTCTCCGCCATCGATCTGTATGTTTATATGGCAACTCTGGATGCACTCTCTACCATTAGCAGATAATATACGAAGTTGGCAAACTGTTTTTCCCTCGTAATGTGCGTTTTGTCGACAAAGCTTGGATACTCAAGATCATCTTTTCCTTCACTGCCCATGTATCAAACCATTATGGATACAATTATCCATCCTATTTTCTGGGCCTATGCCTGCTGCTCGCTCTTTCAAAAACTATTTATTCAGATGGTGGCGGCAGTCGAATGCAATAATGATGCTAGGACAATTGAAAGTTGTTGTTCCATCGATGGTAGCATGGACAATCTGGAAGGAATACACATCCATACGTTTTGGAGAAGAGTCCTTCAACAACTCAAGGTTGTTGGCTAACGTTCGAAAATCAATATACACATGGTGCTTATCGATGAATGGTAAGAATTTTGCAACAACGATCCCACAATTGGTTCATTTGGCTTACTCCCCTCCCATGGGAACAAAGCGATTAAGAGTTGTTCGATGGGAACTGCCACCACCAGGACGGATAAACTTAATGTTGATGCGACATTAGGAAGATTTCAAGCTGCCGGGGGTGCCATATTGCGGAACGATAAGGGACATTTGGTTTCCGCCGTTTGCTTTGCTTACAATCAGTCAGTCCCTTACGAGCGGAACTCCTTACGATGACATTTGCCATGATGTATTATGCGCAAAGATATGAATGCCTCATTATCGAAACCGACTGTAAATCAATTGTAAATCAGTTAACCGGAAGACGTACAGGGGTCTTGGCGGCTGAATTTGATAGGGTGATTACATTTCTTTCTTTAAATCAGTCAACAATTCAATATTGCCCAAGGGAAGTGAATACAGCAGCCCATTCACTTGCAAGACATGGATATAGAGCAGCAGGTTTACAGGAATATCACACGATACGCCTTCCTTGTAAAGTGCGGGGTGCAATTCTCATGGACATACAACTACCTACATTTCGACAATGAATGTCAATATGTGCTGGATTCATAAATAACAAGTTGCCTGTGTTTTCAAACAACACAAGCAACAATGGTGCGCTTTCCTCCTTCTTAAGCTTGCTTTCTTTATTTTCCTGATGATTACATGTGATAGATTAACCTCTGCTTTCTTGTACAATCTGTGGTTAAACGTGGCTGCCATGACATTGCTGCGGAATAACACGGAGAAGAGGCCAACGACCACAGATCATCATCTGCCTCATTATGGAGAATGGCAAGACATGGATGGAACGCCTTAGTTCTCACAGAATCAAGGCGATATGGGTATATGCTATCTCCTATGACACATGGTTGCTTTATTTTACAACATCCTGCCAATGTTTAATTTTTCTCACTTTGTCTGCGAGGATCATTACATTCATCAATGCAAATTGGTACTGACATCGTTATTCGGACGACTGGCTGCGAAGACTATCTACGAGCGGACTCTTGCCACAACATTATCTCGACATCAGCGTTTAATTTTTCCTTATGTACTATTGGCTAAACATTCCAGGCGCATAAATATGTACGCTTTTTCCTTATTCAAGGTTTTATCCACAAGGGTGGTTTTACTTGACAAGGTTTTAATGTGGCATATCATATGCGAATGGAAATTAGCCCTCATTAGCTCTTTACATTATCTCTTTTCGTATGATGATCTATTGTACTAGGGTATTCCTCCGCCACAAGTGAGGTTTTTTAATTAATAAATTTTAATTTTATAAATATATATATATATATATATATATGAATATACACTCATATATATACATGTATGTATGTATATATGTATACATTTAAATACATATATTTTTTGTAAACGAATATATTTCCAAAACCTTCTCTCATGGCAGATGGAAACCAATTACATGCAAAGGGGTGAAGAACTAAGTTGCATACAATATGGCTACACAAAACCTTGCTGAGAAAACCACCCTTGTGGATAAAACTCGGACGAAGAAAAAAGAGTACATATTTATGCAACCTGCTCCAACCTACTTCACATGCAATACCACTAGTATATGTCCAACTCCGGGCAAGTCTATTGATCGGAATTGTCATATACACAGTCAACCCTAGGACATGTCATATAAGTTAATGCGTGGAAAAAGTATACATGATAAAAACAGCCTATAATCCTACGAAAGAAAACTTGTATGCATAAAATATAGGAGCCATATAGCATAAGTAATTCATGTTGTTCCTCATGCATGTGGTGGCCTCCTACATCTAGGCATAGTTGCAAAGATGCATCAAGACCAAGCGATTCTGCCGTTCCAGCATTATATGCCACAGAAGTTAAATCAACATGAAGAGGTACCATAAACAAGAATAGTGTAATCTAAACAAGAATGAACAACAACATACCCATGTTGGCTGTATTAAATCTGCATATAGGAAACCAAATGAGAGATCTGCCAACCCATCGGGAGACATGTTTCCATAAGGCGTTGCACATGGCGCTAGAAGTGCCAGGTCACAGAGGTAGTTTATGAGTACTATCCAAGATATTGCGCAGATGTTGCACCAGAGTCCTAAACATAAATAAAACATGATGTCAAATCAATATTTATAAAACATAAGTAATAGAGTGAGGCACAATAGACATAAATAAAGAGCAACCATACTGAGGTTGCCTGTGTCAATAGGTGACATGCGCAACAACCCGAGAGGCATGACAACCCAGTGGGAGACTGTGTACTCAAGCGCGAATAGAAGCATTGTCACCATCGAAGAAACATCACCACAAGTCAAAGTAGTTAACGAATGAAGAGTCTTGTAAACAGTAAACTGACATTGCCTAAGACCTTCCAGCTATATATAATGAGCCTCATAATTGGCTTCACATGGGTCTAAGAAGATATTCATGCTACTCAACCCATCAAATTATGCAAGCGGTACAGCATAGAGTTGTAGGCACATATAGAAGTACAGAAAGGCTGGAAAGCAGAGAAATCCTGCTGCAAATCACTACATTCAACCTCGAGATAAAAATTTGTATAACGCATGCTGAAATACATAAATGCCAAAAATGCAGCCTGCAACTCCAAGTATGTATAATCAACGCCATAAATGGGAAAGCTGATTGCTTCAAGCATATGGCCAGAGTGATCTCGGAGTATTGCCTCACTCGCAGCCGTGGACTGGCCAAGTACTGCATCTGTTTGGAGTTTCAGTCGACCAATAGGTGGCAAGGACAAACGAAACACTCTCACTCTTGGGAGGCTCATAAGAGGAGATAAACGAGCATTCACTAGGAGTTGAACATAAGCCGCTCGCTTAGTACCGATCAAAGACGAGCTCCACACATATCTCGTGGCTCGAACATGTTCAATAACATGGCTGGAATTCCACTTTACAGTCCCAAACATAATTCCTGCATACACTACTCAGACACACCAACAGATGATTACCGGTAGAATCACATAAACACGGCCAGGGAGATTCTGAAAATTTCCTCGCAACCACAAAGTCATCAAATAAGTGCTTAGTGTAGAGGCCACTGGACCAACTACAGGGCCATCAACTAAAAGTCCATAATAATCCCAGATTAAAGAAACACATGGACAAGTGAGAAAGATATGGATCAATGTGATGTCATGCATTTTACATAATGGGCATCGGGACAGGCGAACTTGGTGTACACCAGGCGAATTCTCAGGGAAAGGCAGAGCACAATGAAACAGGCGCCACATAAATACACTCACTTTCGAAATTGCTGTAGAAGAACTCAAATGTCGCTGCCCGAATATGTATGTATATATATTTATATGCATATATACATATTTGTATACACACACATGTATATAAATATATGTATACACACATATATATATTGTGAAGTTGCAGTTGATCGACATAGCTTGACGCCCATTATGGGTCATCAGGAAACAACCTCTATGTGTTTCTAACGCATAGGTATGGTTGCGTACATCCAATCCCCATACTCCGTCATAGACAGGAGCCTCTACGGCAATGGGATTATGTTGTTGTTGTTGTATTCGAGTATATATGCATGTATATTTATATGTATACTTATATATATATATACACATATATATATATATATATATATATATGCATCATAAAGATCAAAGATGATGGCAGCGCTCTCCTTCTCCACCTTGGCGGCCGCCTGCAATGCGTGATGTTTTCGCCGCTACAATAGCTGTCGACTATCAGTCGCCAATGTATTCTTATTCTGCTATCAGTTTTTTATGACGAGTACTGCAACCAAATATGCAACCGCCGGGATCGCGATCCTTTGCTCCGGTGGTGGCTGGGCCAGGGTCATCATCAATATCTATTCCACCAAATCAATAAATTCAAAGGGGTGCCAGCAATTTCTTTTACACAAACGGAGATCGCTGCTCTTACTGATTCTTTACGCCATTGCCTGGTAGGAACCTTCTGGCATGGTCGATCCAAAATTGAGGCAATCCGTTCATGGTTTGAAAAAGTTGGATTTTCTGGAAGTGTCAAGGTTAGCATGATTGATTCAACGCATATCCTTATTAATTTCGATCGAGAGGCGGATTATATCCGCTGCTTTGCCATACAGACATGGAATGTATTAGGGTTTCATATGAGAATTACCAAGTGGTCATACAATTGTGTTGGAAAAAGTACTTAAAAGTACTTTAAATCTTGTGATCCAACCTTGTATAATGTTATGTAACCTATTGATAGGAGATTGGATGAAGTTTGGAGTGTTTTATGAGCAATGGAAGGAAATGGGGTGTTCCAAACACTTTAAGCGCCTAATGTAGGCGTTCGAAGTGTTCTGGAACACTTCCAGAACACTTGAAGCGCCTCATGTAGGCGTTCGAAGTGTTCGGGAACACTTCCAGAACACTTCGAACGCCTATAGGCGTTCAATGTCACATGGAGCGCCTAATGTGATTTTGTACAGTCGTTCAATGTCACATGAAGCGCCTAATGTCATTTTGTACAGTCGTTCGATGTCACATGAAGCTCCTATGTCATTTTGTACAGTCGTTCGATGTCATTTTGTACAGTCGTTCGAAGTGACATTAGGCGCCTAATGTGACCCGACTGTTCACAAAAGATGCATCTTCTCCTCCAAATGACATCTCCTTTCATATTGAACGTCCATGGCCGATCCTAGGGAGAAATAAACTGCAGAAAATGGTCTTTTAAACCTGTGTTTTGAAAACCAAAAGCCTATAAATATTGGGCTTTGCTATCTTCAACATATACATGAAAAATTCTTGAAAACTTGTGAAATTTTCTGCAGCACTTTCTCTTCTCATTCTCTCTACTATCAATCTCTTCTACCATCAAGTTCAAACTCTCTCTAGTAGAGCAAAGTAAAGAGAGTAAGCCGTTATATCTTGGGAAGCATTAGCCATTGCAGTCTACCTTGCTCACAAGTAGAGGCTAAATTGCTTTAAGGACAGAGTTATCCCAAAACTCGTCTCGGCTTTCATTATCTTTCTTGTTTGGTTTTTCCTGTGCCATTTACATATTTTCCAACAATCTTAAAGCAATTTACTATGGCAACCAAACAAGCTCTTCTGGATATGGCAAAGTTGGAGCCATTTGATGGCGAGTTTTACAAGAGATGGGCGGCCAAGGTGTTGTTTTTCTCGAGATGCTCTCTATTTCATACGTGCTCAAGATGGACAAACCTTGTGGAGGATTCAGGCGGAGCAGATGATGTCATTGCAGCAGTCGTCCTAACAGAGGTAAACCTTGTCAGTATTGCAACGGAATGGGTGGTAGACACAGGGGCTACCAGATATATTGCTACCATTAAGGACCTATTTTTTGATTCTCAAGAAATAGGAAACAGTGAACAAGTCTTCTTGGGAGATGCACATGGTACCCAAGTTCTTGGAAAGGGTAGGGTGCTTCTCAAGTTGACCTCTGGGAAGAAACTGGAGTTAAGCAATGTGTTGCACGTTCCTGCCATGCGTAGGAACTTGATCTCCGGAGTGCTGCTGAACAAGACTAACATTAAACTTGTTCTTGAGTCTGATAAACTTGTCTTATCTAGAAATGGGGAGTTTGTTGGTAAGGGACTTTGTAATGGAGGACTGCTTGTTCTTGACGCTATTTGTTTGCCTAATAATAAAGTAGCATCCAGTTCTGTTTACTTTGCTGAGTCTCTTGATATGTGGCATGCTAGATTAGGACATGCAAACATAGGAGTCATTAAGAAACTCAAAAACATGAATATGATTTCATATGGTGATGAGAATTTTGATAAATGTGAACATTGTGTTGAGGCTAAACATCATAAGAAACCATTTAAGAAAGTTGATAGAGTTTCACAAAAACTTGGTCTAATTCACAGTGACTTAGGTGATTTCAAGAATCATATGAGTAAAGGTGGTAAAAGGTATTATGTTACTTTTATTGATGATTACTCTAGATATGCGAATGTATATATGTTAAGTCATAAGGATGAGACTGAGTCTATGTTTATATGTTACAAAAATGAAGTTGAAAATCAATTAGATTTAAAGATCAAAAGGCTTAGGACTGATAGAGATGGTGAATATAGTACATATTCTTTACAAAGGTTTTGTAAAGAAAATGGCATTATTCATGAGGTCACACCCCCATATACACCTCAATCCAATGGAGTAGCCGAAAGAAAGAATAGAACACTCAGAAATATGATGAATGCGATGTTAGTCAGTTCAAGATTGCCAGACAATATGTGGGGGTGAGGCAATCTTGACTGCATGTCATATATTAAATAGGATACCACATAAGAAGTTAGATAAAACACCATATGAGTTATGGAAAGGCTACGCACCCAACCTGAGTTACTTGAAAGTGTGGGGGTGTTTAGCCAAAGTTGCTATTCCTGATTTTAAGAGAAGTAAAATCGGGTCTAAGACAAGGGATTGTGTGTTCATCGGATATGCTCAAAATAGTGCAGCATATAGATTCATGGCTATAGATAATAGTTCTATATTAGAATCTAAAGATGCTGAATTTTTTGAACATATCTTTCCTTTGAAAAGACAATCCGAAATTGTTTCCGGATTTGAAATAGGCGAGTCTAGTAAGTTTGTAGTCAATCAAGAGAATGATCTACCTAGAAGAAGTAAGAGGCAAAGAATTGAGAAATCTTTTGGGAATGATTTTACAACAGCGTTCATTTTAGAAGATGACCCCAAAACTTATGGAGATGCCATTAAATCAATAGATTCTAAGTTTTGGAAAGAAGCCATTAATAGCGAGCTTGAGTCGATTTTAAGTAATAACACTTGGGAATTGGTAGATTTGCCTAGAGGTTGTAAACCTATCAGTTGTAAGTGGGTCTTTAGAAAGAAGCTAAGGGCGGATGAAACAATTGATAAATTTAAAGCTAGGCTTGTAGCTAAAGGGTTCACGCAACAAGAAGGTATCAATTTCTTCGATACATATTCTCCGGTTGCTAGAATTACTACCATTAGAGTGTTAATAGCTCTTGCCTCCATTTACAAACTTGTTATCCATCAAATGGATGTGAAAACAGCGTTTTTAAATGGAGATTTGGAAGAAGAGATATATATGAAACAACCCGAGGGTATGATAGTTAAAGGCCAAGAGCATAAAGTGTGTTGGCTTAAGAAATCTTTGTATGATCTTAAGCAAGCACCTAAACAATGGCATGAAAAATTTAACAATGCTATGGTGTCAAATGGTTATGTAGTAAATAAAAGTGATCGTTGTGTGTATAGCAAATTTGATGATTGTGATGGTGTCATTATTTGTCTTTATGTTGATGATATGCTAATATTTGGTACCAACATAAATGCTGTAAATGACACAAAATCATTTTTGTCTTCCGTTTTTGACATGAAAGATATGGGGAAGGCAAATTTAATTCTTGGACTTAAGTTAGTGGAGAAATGTGGGGGTTACCTACTTTCTCAAGAACACTATGTTGAGAAAATATTGAAAAAGTTTAATCATTATGATGTGAAACCAGTTAGTTCTCCTTATGATTCACATGTGACATTGACAAAGAATAAATTTGAAAGTGTGTCTCAATGTGAATATGCTAGAATAATCGATAGTGTAATGTACTTGATGAATTGCACTAGACCCGATATTGCATATGCTGTAAATAGACTTGCAAGATATACTCATAATCCTAATGAAAAACATTGGTGTGCATTAAGACGATTATTGAGATATCTTAAAGGTACAATGAATTTAGGACTCATGTTTAGTGGTTCACCCTCTGTTTTAGAAGGCTATTGTGATGCTAATTGGGTGACAGATAATGATGAAATAAACTCCACTAGTGGATATGTTTTCACATTAGGTGGTGGAGCTATTTGTTGGAAATCATGTAAACAAACTTGTAGTGCTAAATCTACAATGGAGTCTGAATTTATTGCGTTAGAACTTGCTAGTACAGAGGCTGAGTGGTTAAGGAATTTACTTGTTGATATTCCTTTGTGGTCTAAACCTATGCCTTCTGTATCTATTCATTGTGATTCTTAGGCTGCGATCGCACGTGCAAAGAACAAGATTTATAATGGGAAGAGCCGGCATATCCGTTTAAGGCACAATATTGTGCGTGAGTTGATAAGTTCAGGGGTGGTAAACATGGAGTTTGTAAGAACCAAGTTTAACGTTGCTGACCCCTTAACTAAAGGACTAAATAAGAAGTTAGTCTATGAAACATCGAGGGGGATGAGACTTATTCCATCTGTAGAGAATTCTTCATGACGGGAACCCAACCCACTATTAGTAGAGATCCTACAAACGGGGTTCAATGTGGTAAAAACAATTCATGAAAGAGTTCTATGTTGCACTATCAAAGTGTTCCTCCCTAAGGTGTTGTTGTCGATAGTGCTCACTGTAAAAATTCGAGGATGAGATTTCGAGAATCTCTTAATGAAAATTCATAGCCATGTTGTATGGTGGTGTGAACAGTGCACACTTGATGAATTTCACCTATATAAGCTTGGAAGTGGTGCCGCTTCCTGTGAGAGCTTGGAAAACTCTCTAGAGAGCTTATGAATCCCGAGATAGGTGCATGGCCGATATCGCACCAAAACCGCGAACTTGAAGAAGTAGATAATGATATGTCTTCTTGTTGTTCATATAAACAATAGTGGAGTAAGATTCAAGACAAAGTTCATCTTACTTCCGTTTATATAACTCAAGTTGTACTACCGGCGATTCAAGACCACAAGTCATCGTATCCGTTATGTATCATTATCTTTGGTTGATAGTAGAAAGGTTGGTTTATGGTCGTTCGTTTGTGACTATACAAGATTGGATCATGTGAGGGATTGTTGGAAAAAGTACTTAAAAGTACTTTAAATCTTGTGATCCAACCTTGTATAATGTTATGTAACCTATTGATAGGAGATTGGATGAAGTTTGGAGTGTTTTATGAACAATGGAAGGAAATGGGGGTGTTCCAAACACTTTAAGCGCCTAATGTAGGCGTTCCAAGTGTTCTGGAACACTTCCAGAACACTTGAAGCGCCTCATGTAGGCGTTCGAAGTGTTCGGGAACACTCCCAGAACACTTCGAACGCCTATAGGCGTTCAATGTCACATGGAGCGCCTAATGTGATTTTGTACAGTCGTTCAATGTCACATGAAGCGCCTAATGTCATTTTGTACAGTCGATCGATGTCACATGAAGCTCCTACGTCATTTTGTACAGTCGTTCGATGTGACATTAGGCGCCTAATGTGACCCGACTGTTCACAAAAGATGCATCTTCTCCTCCAAATGACATCTCCTTTCATATTGAACGTCCATGGCCGATCCTAGGAAGAAATAAACTGCAGAAAATGGTCTTTTAAACTTGTGTTTTGAAAACCAAAAGCCTATAAATATTGGGCTTTGCTATCTTCAACATATACATGAAAAATTCTTGAAAACTTGTGAAATTTTCTGCAGCACTTTCTCTTCTCATTCTCTCTACTATCAATCTCTTCTACCATCAAGTTCAAACTCTCTCTAGTAGAGCAAACTAAAGAGAGTAAGCCGTTATATCTTGGGAAGCATTAGCCATTGCAGTCTACCTTGCTTACCGGTAGAGCTAAATTGCTTTAAGGACAGAGTTATCCCGAAACTCGTCTCGGCTTTCATTGTCTTTCTTGTTTGGTTTTTCCTGTGCCATTTACATATTTTCCAACATTTTGATCCAAAAGTTGATACGTCTATTGTACCAGTGTGGATTTCCTTGCCAGGACTACCAATATATCTCCACAAGATAGAAGCTTTGTTCCAAATTTCAAGGATGATCGGTGTGCCTTTAAAAGCGGATAATGCAACCACTAATTTGCTGCGGCCGTAAGTTGCCGTGTTTGTATAGAGATTGATGTTTCTAAATATTTTCCTTCAAGGGTTTATATACAGAGCCATGACTATCATTTTTTCTAGCATGTGAAAATGAAGACAAGACGTCATATTTTTAACAATGCCGTGTGTTGGGTCATCATACCGCAGGCTGTAAAAGTCTGCAGCTTCAGCTGCAGCAGATGCTGATCCCCCAGGAAGAAAAGATAATGTAGTGAAACTACCTATTCATGCATCACAATGCTGGACTCCGAAAAAAAGATCCCAGACTTGAGGATTCTATTGAGAATCCGCTAGAATTGAATGTGGATGTAGGGCAAGCACATGATCAGCCTATTAATCCGACCGAGCCAGCCTATGCATATGCAGAAGGCTTCAGTGTGCCAGAACCAGAAATAAATAATATGCCACAGCAAGAACTAGCGAGATTACTATCACCATCAGTGGAACCACTACCACAGGATCCTATACGTTCACCGAAGTCAGGTCACGTCTCAGTTTCAGAAGAATTGCAGCTTTCGCCAGAGGACGAAGTGGATCTTCATCAGACAGCGGATGAAAATTCACAAAGGGTAGCAGCAGCGACGCAACCCGTTTTATTGCTTACTCACTCAGCAGATCCTCTCCCACTCACTGTTCAAGGTCTAGTGGACTGTAGTAAAAAAACGACATCGAACCAAGAAAAAGAATATCCAGAGTTCACCTCCGACGTCAATAATTACAGGAGCGGCTTCAAGCTTGGATCCGCCATCTCCCCAATGAATAGTCTCACTTGGAATGTAAGGGGAGTGTGCATATCCCTAAATCGAATACAGTTTTTGGTGCGCAAGCATCTTATTCATTTGTTGGTCTTAATTGAGCCAAAGTTACCCGCTACAAAGCTTGAATACTATAGGCTAAAGCTACAATTTGACAAAGCAATCTGCTCTGCTGATGAAAAAATTTGGATTTTTCGGAAAACCACGACATTATGTGATACTGCTTTTACATACTGCAATAGAAATATGTCTGTTCGATTTCAATGGCTACCTACTGGTAACCATTTTTGGTGGACTGCGGTGTATGGAAATCACACGATTGTTGCACGTAGAGAACTATGGAGGGAGTTACTTTCTTTTTCCACTCGTCTACAGGATCCATGGATTGTTGGTGGAGTTTCAACACCTTTATTTCATTAGATGAACATAGAGGATCTTCGACTCCGTCGTTGCAACAGCTTGCTGACTTTAATCAATGGATTCAAGACACAGGATTATCTGAAGTACCTTTTCAAGGATCTAAATATACGTGGTCCGACGACAGAGGCCTTGGCCGTATGAGTAGATGACTAGATAGAATCTTGTGTTCCGCCAGTCTCTATGAGATTTTTGAAGTTTTGCTAGTTCAACATTTAAATCGCTCGCCATCTGATCATGCTCCTCTATTACTCACATGTCGCACTGATAATCTAATGGGTCCTCGTTCATTTTGGTTCCTCGATGTCTGGATGACACATCCAGACTTAAAGGAATTTATTGGGCATTCTTGGCGTAATTATCCCTCAACTGGTGGAATACGAGGACTATATTACAAATTGCATCGTTTAAAGGCTGGCTTACAACAATGGAACAAGACGATATTTGGCAATGTGTTTGATGCAGCTATTGAGGTAGAAATTGCAGTGCTTAATACCAAAAAATTGTATGATAATGACCCCACTCCAGCCAATCGTGAGGAATATCATAAAGCACAGGCGCAGCTGCTGCAGGCTCAGTCACGGGTTTGTAAATATTGGAAGCAAAAGGTGAGGTCAACTAGTTGAAAGAGGGTGATGCAAATACAGCCTATTACCATAATATAGTGAAGGACCGAAGACGCAGATAACGTATTTCATGGATTATTTCATCAGAGGGCCATGAATGTGTAACAGATTCAACAATACAGGCGGAAGCAATTCGTTTTTATTCAAGTCTATTTCAGGCTGAGTCTACTTCTGACTATGATTGCATTCTACAATATATTCCAACACTTCTGATGGAAGATGATAACCGGGCGTTGACTGTCATTTCACAATTATCGGGGAAGTGAAGGATGCGGTTTGGGCATTGAGTCCGTCCAGTGTTGCAGGGCCAGATGGCTATCATGGGCAGTTTTATCGAGTTGGGACATAATACACCAAGACGTTTTAAAAGCAGTACAAGAATTTTTCCTGGACATATCTGTGACAACTGCAATGGCAGCGTCACTAATAACTCTCATTCCAAAGGTGGAGTCACCTGAAACATTTAAAGATTATCGACCCATATGTCTTACCAACTTCATCTCTAAAGTTGTCACGCGTATTCTGTCTACTCAGATGACAATCATTCTACCAAAATTAATTTCACCAAAACAGTCAGGCTTTATGCCTGGCTGGGGCATCGCAGAACAAATATTAATGGCTAAGGAGATGGTGCATTTATTGGATAACCCTCAACGGCGAGGCCGTGCCATTGTTAAACTAGACATGGATAAGGCTTTTCATTGGTTCAGCTGGAAGTACCTTGAACGTATTATGCTTCAAATTGGATTCTGGCCATTCTTTGTACGGCTTACCATCAACAATTTAAAGGCTACAAAATGTTCGGTGTTGGTCAATAGTAAGCCTTGTGGTTTTTTCAGCCCAGCACGGGGTGTTAAGCAAAGGGATCCTCTATCGCTTCTTTTATTTATTCTCGCCTCGGAAAGTCTCAGTAGAGTTATAAATACGCTGGTGAGAACTCAGGATCTTCATGCTTTTACTGACGGTAGAGTGGAGACTCCATCACACCTGGGTTATGCAGATGATTTGCTTATTTTCCTGTCGGCCTCAAAGTCAAATTTGCGTCGCTTTAAGATATTTTCCAGCAGTACCAAACAGCATCTGGTCAGTAGGTAAATTATCATAAAAGTCTAGTTGTTGTTAATGCGAATCTTGCAGGAAATTGCATGGCAGAATTACTTGGCATAAGGTTAGCTATGTTACCAATGCGGTATTTGGGCGCACCAATTCATAAAGGGATCTGTCGGGCCTCACATTGTAGTGCGTTGATAACACATTTTAATACACGATTCATTGGATGGGCATCTAAATTATTAAGTGTTACGGGCAGATTAATACTCATTCAATCAGTACTCTCAACGATTCCATTGAATTTGCTGGCAATTTCTAGACTTCGAAGCAATGTCATAGCAATTTAGAAAGGAAGATGGCAAGGCTCTTCTTGGCGGAGAAGCATCATTGGCTCTCTTGGCATGACATATGTTATCCTTTTTTGGAAGGAGGACTTGGTGTTCGGTCTCTCATAGCCTTACAAAAAGCTTATGAATTTAAGCTCTGGTGGATCTATCAACAGTGAACTACGGTATGGGCGAATTTCATGTACCAAAAATATGGACGTCAGGGATATTATCGACTGTTGCTTTATGACTCGCCTGAGTGGAAACGCATTTGTCGGATCAATGAGTTTTGTCAACAGCAGATTCGGATGGGTCGCATTGGACTTGACTGGGCACCAGATGTACACAGCCAGTTCTCTTTGAAAAGTGCATATGACGAATGCCGCCTATCCCGCTCCACATTACGTACGTGTAAGTATATTTGATGGCAGGGTCATCCTAATGCAGTCAAGCTATTTATGTGGAAGTTGCATTTCAAGTCATTGCCATTGCCTGAGAACACTCTATCATATGCCTTATCCGACCATATGTCCATTTTGTGCGCATGCTACCAGTAATATAAACCTTCTGTTTCTGCATTGTCTATTGGTAGTAGGGTTGTGGCAGAAGTATTCTACTTTGCTCCATGGTCCAATCATTCTCTGCGATTCTCATCGACCTTACCTTATGAATTGGTGGTTATCTTCTATATCTCAATCCTTAATGGGACAACTTAAAGTGGTGGCTACTCATTTCATATGTTGGGACATTTGGAAAGAATATACAAGGATAGTGTTTGGTGAAGAGTCATTCAATATTCGACGGCTAGAAGAAGGCATTCGTCTAGATGTCTACACTTGGGGTGCCTCGATCCCGGAAAAGAAAGTTGTGCAATTCATGCCTGATCTTGTGAGGGCGGGTTTGACACCCCCCTACGCAGTCGTCGTCCAACAATTGTGCGTTGGCATAGGCCACCATCCAGCAGACTAAAAATAAATATGGATGCCACGACTGGGAGACATGGCACGGCAGTAGGAGCGGTAGTACGAGACATCCATGGTAATTTAGTATCTGCGATCGTTTTCACGTTGCCTAAATTATCACCTTTGCGGGCGGAGATCCAAGCCATATTGTATGCAACAATTTTTTACTCTTTCCGCTATAAACAATTTTACGTTGAGACGGACTGCCAACTTATGCTGCATTGGCTCACGCGTCAATTTAATGCATACAGGGATTTCTGAAATGATATAGTCCGGTTGCGGCACTTCCTGCAGCTCACACACTCAGAGCTTCTCTACACACTAAGACAAGCAAACTCGGTAGCTCATTATCTCGCAGATTATGCGCTACATAGAAATGACTTTCATGAGTTCACTCAGCTCGCTACATTGCCCCCTATCGTGGGGCTGTTTCATCACTAATTTGACCACCCCATACATGCGAATCTGATATGGATTATGCAATCTCCTCTGCCTATATCCTATTGTGGATCCAATCCGGGTATTATATTCCTCTTTGTTGGATATCATGCAACTGTATTTGTATCACTATATTGCTGTGATTTTGTCTGTGTTGTTCCTTTTCTTGCAAGGTCATCCGGACACTGTGCACAGCTTGTCAATGCATGTCTTCCATATAGATTGGTGCACATTTAATGCATCTGCCTGCATTTACAACAATGCAGGCAGGTTGGGTGCGTTTCACATATTGGCCATCTTTGTTCTTACATTTCTATACAAGATGATCACATGTTTGCTCGTGGTTTTTTGCATATTGCGGAATACTGGATATCATTCACTCTGACATGGCTTATGGCATTTTCCAACACTGCTGTCATGATGATGGAGTCGAAAACTATGTGCAACGTTCAAAAGGACCACACTGGATAAATCTGTACTCTTTTTTCCTTCGTGCAAGATTTTATCAGTAGGGTGGTTTTGCTTGCCAAGGTTTTAATTAGGCATATCATATCCAACGTGGATATTTCCCACGCCCCTTACAGTTCAGTCGCTTTACACTGTCTATTTTTCGGCATGTAAGTTGTTACATACTCTTACCTTAGGATCAACTTTGTGATAATGGTTTTCCTCCTGCAAAAGTGAGGGTTAATATTAATATATGACGTAAGGGGGAGACTCCTTTTATCAATATATATATATATATATATATATATATATGTGTGTGTGTGTGTGTGTGTGTATTTCAGCATAATTATTTGAGTGTATACATATGTGTGTGAGTGTGTATGTATGTATGTATCTATATATATATATATATATATATATATATATATATATATATATATATATATATATGTATGTATGTATGTATGTATGTCTATGCGAGTGTATGTGTGTATATATATGTGTGCGTGTATGCATATTGCTAGTGAGTTTTATTGTATTAGATGTGAAAGATGATATAGCAGTAAAGTATGTCCTCTGACTTGAAAAGTGAATATAAAGAAGATCCCTCAATCATTGGTCCTGATGAGCCAAAAAATACCCCCCGTTAGTCAATAACGGTCAACGATAAGCAAGAGTATAAAAGTGATTAAGTGCCGCAGGTCGGCCTGAAGACTGACCAAGTCATGTGCGGACGAATATTTCATCTCGGCCACAGAGGCCCCTCGCCATCTCGGCCACATGGTCAGCACCCTACTGGAACTAACAGTTCACCTCGGCCATAGCTGCCTCACCTCAGCCTAAGGGTCTCACCTCGGCTTAATGGCCTTACCTCGGCCAAGGGATTTTGACTCGAATGGATAGCTTGGCCAGAGAACCTCGGCCCAAGCATTTTATTACGAGGCCTCGGCATTTCTGCCCTTCAAAATGGCACCTCGACCATAACAGCTTGGCACCTCAGGCATCTAGAAGATGTCGGCTATACATCCAGCTCGGCCAAAAGAAACCAGCCCTCGGTTCCTAAGCCCTCAACAGTTCATCTCGGCCACGGGTCTCTGACTATTGACCTCGGCCAAATTATAACAGTCATAATCCTGTATGCTACGTGGCCTACATGCAGTCTTATCTCTCCCCAGATGTCGATCATACGGAGGGAAGTAGCCAGCACAACAATCTCTAGCAGCTATGCGGCTGCCATGCAAGTCGGCCAGATGTCCTCATCTTATCCCTTTGGGACACTCAGCTCCCCATCCACACCAACTATAAAAGAACTTCCTCAACAATAAGGAAAGGGAAGAAGCCTAAAATAATACCCCTACTGATTTCACCTCAGCTCGGCAAATACACTCTGGCCGACCTTAAACAGGTTCCACACAACCTTCTTTACAGTATAAGCTATATGTTGAAATGCCTACAACTGACTTGAGCGTCGGAGGGTTTTTCCAGGGCAGCGCCCTGGGAACCCTAACGCTTTCTTTCCTTTCTCAGGCTTCCTAGAAGGACTGTAGACGGAGGAGTGACGGCCTTAACCCCGGATATTTCGACTTTTACATTGGTGATAAATCCGACATCATCAAATTGGCGCTAGAAGGAGGGCCCGAACCTCCGGGTCCCTTTACTTTCGAAATATCAATTTATTTTCAACAACTCCTCTTAGCTGACCTTGGAAGCTATCGAGAGAAAGATGAGCAAAGAAGACAACCAAAGGTCTTCTCTGCAATCAATTGCACAATGTTCCAAGGAGTCAAAAGAGTTTTCAACTCCTATCATCCTCACATATGAAGAACATATGCGGGCTATACACTACGTGGCCCAAAATCCGGCAGCATTCCAAGCTGTAATGGAAATGAGAGGGAAAGCCACAGTAGAAGGTACCAGTGGCCCCTCTTCCAGTAGCTCTAGTGTACAAGAGTTGGAATATTCCCCATCTCGGCCGGGATATCATTCTGAATGTCAAACCGAGGTGGTGTCTGAAGCAGGATATTCAGCACAAAGGTCTGGTTACCAGGGCGTACAGGGCACCCTAATCTCATCTCTGCCATTTAGGCCTGGAGAGCATATCCAGGCCTCACGGCGAGAAAGAGCATCTGTCAAAGTTCAGTTAGGGGGCCAGGGTAAAGAAAGAAGTTCTTTGTTAGCTTCAAAGGCTCATAACCTCTCCTACATGAGAAAGAAAGGGCTGGCCAGAGAACCTCAACCCCTTGCTGGGCCACTCCACAAGAGGAACTCACAATTCTACTGCCTCTATCACCATGATATTGGGCACGACACAGAAGATTGTAGGCAACTTGGCCAAGAAATTGTGCGCCTTATTGAACTGGGCCATCTGCAGCAATTTTATGATCCGAGATCAAACTTGCGCAGCAGATCCGGCTCAGACAATCCCCGAGATGGATGCCAATCCAAGCAACAGCACTAAGTCAAGGACTGCAAGCAAGGCTACTATGACAGTGAGCCGAGCTCTAAGGGGGGACCAATTTTCTTGTACAGTTGAAAACCCCCAGTTTGGCCTTATAATGAGTCTGTACGGTATTCGATAAAGTCACCCTTCGGTGCATGAGACTTCTCGGCAATAAAAGCTTGTGTTTATCCAACTCAATGTTGTGGACAACTTTGCGGAATGGAGTTCCTAACAAAAGACCTCGGCACGTCTGAGGCAAATGCCCGCTATAGGGTACAAAAAGACCTCGGCACGTCTGAGGCAAATGCCCGCTATAGGGTACAAAAAGACCTCGCCACGTACGAGGCAAATGCCCGCTATAGGGTACAAAAAGACCTCGGCAGGACCGAGGCGGAAGCCCGTTAAAGGGTGGAAAAAGACCTCGGCAAGACTGAGGCGAATGCCCGCTAAAGGGTACCTCAAGACCTCGGCCAGCCTGAGGCACCAACTCGCTGAAGAAGAAACTTGTATGACCTTGGCAAATCTGGAAAAGGTCGGGGGGCAGATACCTCTATATCTCACCTCGGCTAGCGTACGTTGGATATGCTCGGAGAATTATCCCTTTAAATGGGATCTCGGCCAGGGCAACACAAGATTCTCTTATTTAGCTCAGCGTGACAAGGTAACTTTTATTTTGTCAATCTTTTATTAAAACTGAGCAGGCTTAATAAGACCGACATTCAATCTCAGCAACAATAAACTTGAAAAGCAGAGTTATGCTAATCTGTGGACATGGTTTCTTTTAAAGAGATTCGTTCAAGATTAGCAAGGCCGATGTATAAACTCGGCAACAAAAAGTGAAGGAAAAAACACTGAAAAAATGCAAAAAACTCGGAAATAAACGAGGACTGCAAATTAAGAAGGCTGAAACTTTCATTGATGACTGAGTACATGTTTCAATCTAAGAACAAGCCTATATCTACTCTTCATCTTCTCGCAAGTCGGCTCCTTCAGTGAACTTCTGGAATTGAGCTTCGAACTCGGCCTCAGCATGGGAGTTATAGAGCTCAACTAGCCGAGGATCCTCTTTATTCAGCTGGGGGCAGACCTCGGCGCAGACATCAATGGCCTTTGTCTGGCCCATCTGCAGAACTGGGCCTTGCAGCAGCACCATGTTTTCTTCGAAGAGCTCAGATTTTTTGAACTCGGCCACTGCATCATCTTTAGCTACTGCTAATTGAAGTGCGAAATTTGAAGCCTGCTGCTCCAGTTTCTCTTGCAGAGATGTAATCACGGCATCCTTCTGCCCTGACTCTGCCGTTACCTGGTTGTAACACGCCTCTAGGTCGGCATTCCTCTTCTCCAGCCCGGCTACCAAGGAGTTAGCTGTAGCCCATTTGACTTCGGCCTCTTTCTTTTGTCCCTGAAGCTTGTTGTTTTCTGCCTTCAAGGACGTGATGTCTTGGGAAGCCGCTTCAGATTCTTGGATTTTGGCGGCCAGCTGACTTTGCAGCTTTTCACTTCGGTTGATGAGCTCACACAATTGTACCTTCAGCTGGTTTACCAAAACGTTAGTAAAACTTCAAAGGGTATAACAAGACAGAGTTAGTTCATATCATGGCAGAATTGATATGAACAGAGTTGACTAAGTTGCCCCAGGATGCATTTGAAACACGCTGTTTGTCCAGAGGTAGTATTAAGCTGTTCATCTTTTTGGCCACAGCTGGAGCCAACACGGTATCGGTTTCATCAAATTCTCCCACCATTACAGTTTGCTCTTGAGCAGGTGGGATCTCGGCTTCGGGGATTGGAGCATCGTCCCTCTGCCTTTTCCCTAGAACAGAGCCTTCAATCAGCTGGTTTTGTCCAAGGTCAACTGGAGCTGGATTCATCTGAGGGATCTCAGCCCTTGCCTCTGCTATAGTGATCCGAGTAAGAAAAACCATCCAACGGAACAATTCAACAGGTTAGAAAATGAAAAATACCTGGAGTAGTTGACTCAGAAGCAATTGTAATCGCCTGGTTCACCTCAGCCTCGGCAATGCCTTCAGTTGGGGGCAGACCTTGAGCAGCCTCGGCCCTTGCCTTGGCAGCTTGAGCTTTCTTGCGGGATGCAGCCTTGGCAATCTTGGCTGCAAACTCTTTACCTCCAGGGGCCATGGAACCTGCATAAAGTACGCAAGGTTAAGTAGGGGCAGACAGAGAATGGAAAAGGAGCACAAGTACCAGAGCATACCCCGGACTATTGCCAAATTGTCTGGAGAAAGGGGCTTATAATGGGGACCTGAAGCTAAGGAGCTCAGGTCGGCTGCTTTCAGTACTGAATCATTCACCCTATGCCAGTCAATGACTGTGGGCAGGGAATACAACTTGGCTGCCTCATCACAGTATTCTGGGCTCGGCTTCATGTTGTCGGCCTTACCCGACTTCCATATGTCTATCCGAGGTAGCTCTAATTTCTTGATGTAAAAGAACCTACCCTTCCAGTTCTTCTTAAAAGTAGGTATATGAACAACAAAGTTGAAATCCTCAGGGGTTACTCTTTTGGTAAAGTAGTACCAACTCTCAGAGGTTCTACAGGAAAACAAACTCCTAAAGATCCTCTGATCGAAGGGGATCTCGGATGCTCTAAGGAAGAGAAGAAAAGATAGAATAATTTTCAAACTATTAGGCTTGATATGAGGAAGCCTAAGATTATATGAGTGAAGAATTCGAAATAAAGAGACTGGGACAGGAAGACAAAACCCAGAATGAAAGTATTCTTCATAGATAGCCTCATATCCCGCAGGAGGGTCATAGGCTGTTTGATTGGGCAAAGGAAGGAGGGGGTCAAATTGTTCAACGTCAATATCGTACATACCACATATCAAGGAAACGTCCACCTCGGACAGAGTACAGAATGACTCTTGGACCTCGGCTGAAGGAGACCCCCTATAAACTACTCCCACTGGCAGACTTGAAACTCTAGACCTAGGAGGGTCTGCGGCAATTCCCGGAGCAGGGATGGTTTCTGCCTGTTCCGGTGAAACCTCAATTACGGTTACAGCTCTGCTCGGCGGAGCATGGCCACTAGGGCCGGCAACATCACCAGCGTCACTTGATGGCTGAGCTGGAAGACGGTTCTCAGAGACAACCGTCCTTTCTGATGAGGAACTGAAAGTTCCCTCATTACCAATGTAGGAAGCTCCCTCAGAGCGGTTTTGTGAATCAGAGGCAGAAGACATGGAAGCTAGAAGAAGACTTACAGGCAATTCGCCGGAAGAGAAGGAAGAGAATCGCCGAGGTGCAGAGAACGCCGGAGCAGAGATTGACGCCGGAGAAGAAGCTGACACCAGAGAAGAGCTAAAGCTAGGGTTGAATCAAATAAGGTGAAAGAATGAAAAGGAGGGGGAAGGACCTATTTATAGGCAAGGATCTCGGCCATTCTAAAGGTCACCTCGGGAGCACCAACCTCGATTCCCACGCCACATTTAAGGCTGGCTGATACCGAATCATGAACCGCCGGTCTAAAAAGCTGTACCGTCGTCACCTCGGTCTGCGCAGACAGTAATTATGCAGGACGAACCAACCCGAGATGGACACGTGCCAGGAAAGATCATCTGTCTGGTCAGTTTAGTCCACTCATTACAGCCAGAAATTGACGTTTCGTACTCTGCACTTACTAGAGGTATAATGGCTGGTACAAAAGATGACACCTCAGCAAGGGACGGTAATTTCAACAGATTAGCCAGCCCTCACAGGTCAGCTTGGCCAAACTAATCTGGGGGGCAAATGATGAGCCAAAAAATACCCCCCGTTAGTCAATAACGGTCAACGATAAGCAAGAGTATAAAAGTGATTAAGTGCCGCAGGTCGACCTGAAGACTAACCAAGTCATATGCGGACGAATATTTCATCTCGGCCACAGAGGCCCCTCGTCATCTCGGCCACATGGTCAGCACCCTACTGGAACTAACAGTTCACCTCAGCCATAGCTGCCTCACCTCAGCCTAAGGGTCTCACCTCGGCTTAATGGCCTTACCTCGGCCAAGGGATTTTGACTCGAATGGGATAGCTTGGCCAGAGAACCTCGGCCCAAGCATTTTATTACGAGGCCTCGGCATTTCTGCCCTTCAAAATGGCACCTCGGCCATAACAGCTTGGCACCTCAGGCATCTAGAAGATGTCGGCTATACATCCAGCTCGGCCAAAAGAAACCAGCCCTCGGTTCCTAAGCCCTCAACAGTTCATCTTGGCCACGGGTCTCTGACTTTGACCTCGGCCAAATTATAACAGTCATAATCCTGTATGCTACGTGGCCTACATGCAGTCTTATCTCTCCCCAGATGTCGATCATACAGAGGGAAGTAGCCAGCACAGCAATCTCTAGCAGCTACGCGGCTGCAATGCAAGTCGGCCAGATGTCCTCATCTCATCCCTTTGGGACACTCAGCTCCCCATCCACACCAACTATAAAAGAACTTCCTCAACAATAAGGAAAGGGGAGAAGCCTAAAATAATACCCCTACTGATTTCACCTCAGCTCGGCAAATACACTCTGGCCGACCTCAAACAGGTTCCACACAACCTTCTTTACAGTATAAGCTATATGTTGAAATGCCTACAACTGACTTGAGCGTCGGAGGGTTTTCCCGGGGCAGCGCCCTGGGACCCCCAACGCTTTCTTTCCTTTCTCAGGCTTCCTAGAATGACTGTAGACGGAGGAGTGACGGCCTTAACCCCGGATATTTCGACTTTTATATTGGTGATAAATCCGACATCATCAGGTCCAATTCTAAAATACTTGTTTTAGATCTAGATTTTGTCCTTATCTCTTTTTTAAAGAGAAAAATCTTTGATTTATGCATGTAGCTCTCTGTATCAAGAAAAGTACAAACCAAAAAAATAATCCATGTTCGAAAGCGACAAAAACGACAGCCATATATGTGATTGCCACCCCAGCCAAAGAGAATTATCCCTTCTATTCTCAGTCAAAAGAAGAAGAAAACGGAAGTTCACTTTTCAATAAATAAAAGTTCAAAAAGATAGCTTACCACTGTCCTCTCCACCCCTGGCTTCGCATTTCCAAAAAGTTTATTAGATCTAGATAAAAGTAAGTTTATGTATGTATACATGAAAGAAAGAGAATACGTTTCTCTTGTCCCTTCGCCTATTAATAATGCATGAGATATGTTGAGGATCTGGAAGAGATGATAAGGTTCACTTGTGAGTTAAATTAAGTATATAATTTTTTCCAACCAAAAAAAATAAAAGAAAAGGAGTAAAGATTTTAAAGTAATAGTTACAGAAGAATGAAAGAAACAATATCCTATCATATTATGTTGATATATATAATGGTATCACACGGCCATAAGGCCCTTTTAAGGATAGAATCTGCTTTATGATATGTTATGTATACATTTCTTTTAAGCCGGAAGAAATATTATTAATATGCCTCACTTATGTATACATATATGTATAATATATATATTAAAATATGAAATATGACTAAGTTATGTATTATTATGTGACATGTTATGAAAATATATATCCAAATATACACACCTGTACTACACAGCCTAAAAGATTTTTGGGTATAAATGATTTTATCACATGTTTATGAATACATATATGCATAAGGTTATGAATACATATACTATTTATATATATAGATATATACACGGCCACAAAGGCGTTTTTACAATAAAAATGGCTTTATTTTATGTTAGGAATACATATATGTACAATGTGTAAAAATATTTATAGGCAAGTACACATATGTATGTGCATGGCCTAAGCAACTTTTTATGATACCAATGACTTTATTTTATGTTATATATATATATATGTATAATATGCAATAAGACGTAAATAATGATATAAGTTGTATATTTTTAAGTGACATGTTAAAGAAACTAGAAAATAAGTGTTTTAAATCCTTCAGTGTTGAAATATTAGTTGTAGATGGAAATTACAAATTAAGAAAGTGGTGTTGGGTAAAAATTATCTAAAAGGGGTTGTTTTTAGGATGATGACCGGACGGTACTTTACTAGGGGTAAAAGTGGTATTTTTTTAAGTTATGACATGTAGAAGGTAGATAAGTGGTGAATGTTGATAATTAAAGTGTAGAATGACCAAATTACCCTTTTTGGCCGAAAGTTAGGATGGCATGAAATAAAAGTTTGGAAAAGAAATTATGGTATAAGTTTTCTATTTTTAGTTGACATGTTGAAGAAGTTAGGAATAAATGATAAAAATAGCTTTGCACATTTTTATGGATTTAAACATGCGTAATATAAGTATGGTAGCAAATGAGATGACTTTATGTATATTCTTATGAAATATGAAAGCTTATGAAAAGGAAGATTTAATTAGGGTTTTTGATCCTTTTGAATAGGTATAAGATGTATATTGTAGTGAAATGTTGATAAATTTATGAAAAGAAAAGGTGGTTTGGCTAAGAATAAGAAAGTGGAAAAGAAGATGAATTTTTCATGGTTAGGCCATAGGTTTAGTGCATATAGAGTAAGTTTTAACTACGTGATGATATGAGAGTATTTGAGTACTCACATATGTTGAATAGATTAGAAAGGGAGGCATTTGCATACATGGTTGCATTTTCACAATATGTTTTGAAAGTTTTCATACGTAATGAACCATACGGACGAGATGATTGATTCAATCGACACATGTTTGTGAGATTACATGATATGTTCTGGAGGATCATCCTGATACCGGCCGACGTTGGTGGTGTTCAGGGGGCATACAGTATGTTATCGATTACCGGAGTGTCGTATGACACTGGAACCTAGGAGAGGTTGGTTTCATGGGCATACAGTACCTTACCATACTGCTACAATTATAGTTACAGTTACAGTTTGGCCGAGTGTAACACTTTGTCTAGGACACCATTAGATGCCATGTACATATGATGTAACACCATGTGGACTCATCGGGATTCATATTTGTACATGATGAATATATGGAAAATCATTCGGTATGTCATGTGGTATCGTTCTTATGTATGATAAGTGCTATATCCATCACATGAAATGACATGCTTTAAATGTTTTACATACATGATATGTATAGACAGGTTACAGAAAATGGATATGGACATGATATTTTATCGTTTAGTACAGGGACAATTTTATGACATCGGTTTTGATTTATCATTCATCGCTAAAGAAATTTTTATGACATTGTTTAAAAGTATTGCAATGTAGGAATATCTCATTGACATGCCTCGTATAAAGATTTGATGCATCTAGATGATATGATTAAGTATGATGACATCTTAGACTTGAATTGAGAACCTAAGTATTGATATACTTAATAGTGGCGTGTACTAGAGATATGATCGTATAGAATGTTTATTTGATAGAGATATATATGTTACAGGTTATTTATTTATCTTTATGTTATGCAATGTATTTATTAAATTAAAGACGCGATTCCTTAGGTTCTTATTTATGCAGTATTATTTTCTTACCCCGTCTCCTCATTCATGATCCACATGACGTATCCAGTTGGACTACTTGCTTGACGATTACGTTTATCGCTCATACTTGCCTTATCACTTTGCAGAGAACATGTACCACATTACATGTTTATCGAGGAGGATTATAGATAGATTGACAATGTCAACGGAGTATACCGAGAGATTAGTTTTGAAGATATTAGTCAGTTGATGATGATGTATTCAAAGAAGTTTAGGGCCTAGCACATTATGATTTGTATAAAAATATAATGCAATATAATGCATGTCGATTGTATTTTTTTTATGTTTATGATGCTTTTGCTATACCATACCATGATTTTGTCGACATGCACAAGTATGGTATCGACGCCTTATACTTCTCGTAGCAGAGTACGGTGGCTGGGTGCTACATATGTTTGTGTCTCCATTTAGATATGTGTGTGTGTGTATACACACACTCTCTCTCTCTCACACACATATATATATACAAGTATATGTGTATATATATGAATATGTATATATACATACAGATATTTATACTTATACGTATACACACACATAAACATATAGATATATATGCATATGTATATATGTGTGTGTGTGTACATATGTGTGTATTTTTGTGTATATTTATATAGTGTATGTATGCACAAATAAGTATAATTTTATGTACACATGCATCATGTGTGCAAATATATATACACACACATATACATATGAATATAGGATGCTGATGCGCATGATGGCGGCGGCAACCAGCACGTCACCATGATCGCTGGGCATGATCACCGAGTTTCTCCTTCACGTCTCATCCTTTTCTATCTTATTCTGACCCTGTTCTTCTTTCAACATCCTTTTGTTGCTGTTTTTGGGTTTTTCTGCATTCTTGTAATTTGCGAACCCTCCCTTCGACAGCAATCTTTCTTTGCGGCGTCGTGCTCATGGAGGCTCCATCACCTATGTCTCTGCCAAAGCTAACCTTTGCGGACATTATTGCTCCTAAATCGCTGCCGCCTTCCACCTCCATTCGGCCTATACAGAGGTTCAAACGTATGCCCTCAACGACCTTCTCAGATGTAGAAGCCTTACAATTTTCGTAGCCCTATCGCTTTTCTATCATTGGATCTTTTTGGAATGGACGTCCTTTTATGAAACACCTGCAATCCTCTTTTGAACAAATTGGATACAGACACACAACGAAATTGGGTTTCTTGGATTATCAACATATTCTGATCACGTTTGATAATCAGGAGGACTATCAGAAATGCTTTTTGTGCTGTTCTTGGAAATTTAATGGTTTTCATATGCGCGTTACTAAATGGACACCGGACTTTGATCCCAAATATGATAAACCTATAGTGTTGGTGGGATCTCTATTCGTGGACTGCCACTTTTTCTCCGTAATAAAGCTGCTCTTTGGGATGTTGCTCATATGATAGGAGAGTCTTTGCGTATGGATTTGGCTACCATGCAATGAATTCGACCGTCAGTGGTCAGGCTTTGTGTCAAATTTGATATATCCAAAAACCTACCTGGCCGCTGGCATGTTTAAAGCGGCTAACATGAGTGTTATCTGACAGTTGAGTATGAATATGGCCCTACGTTTTTTACAGAATGTCGAGTCTTAGGCCATGAAATTAAATCTTGTGCCAAACTTGAAGCTTCGGCAGAGTTTGTGGAGAAGCCACAGACTCCTCAAGTTGTATGGCCAGTCAAGCAGCCCACGCGATGGACACCAAAGAAGACCCTTCCACCTATACCTTCTGTTGTTTTTTCTATTCAACATGCACAGAACAATGTAACGCCACATGACAGTATACCAGACTTTGTCTGTGTTTCTCAAACTAATGTCACCGAACGAGATAGGCAGGTAGTTGAGTTACTTTAACATCAGGATGACTTGGGCCTATTACTATTTCTACTCAGCAAGATCTCAATGTTTTAGGCAAGTCTCAAAGGTATGTGATGTGGACGATGATGGCCCATTGGTTGCTACTGTATCGGATTCTGAATTGGATAAAAATTATCGTGAGACAGGACCTCAGTCAATTATGTGTAGTCATTCGCTCTCTGATGAGGCAATAGCTGATGCACTCCATAGTGATCTGATGGCAATGATCCGAGATGCATGGAAGCAGGATATAAAGGTTGTTATAGCTGATGTTTCGCGGTGCCTTAGCTTATCTACTGCTGATACTGCTGAAAGTTTCCCGTTGGTGCAGCCTGTCCTCCACCCCCGTAAGCCTCGGCGTACAAAGTCTGAGATGCCTACTCCTCCGCCATCATCACGGGTAGTGTGTTCTAATACTAGGTCTTCTTCAAGCTTTTCATCCTTACCACCTCAATGAATCGTATGTTCTGGAATGTTGGAGTTTTACAGACTTTTCTAGTCCGTCTGAAGAGGCTGATAAAAGAACACAAGATGAATTTATTGATTGTCATTGAGACAAAGCACAATGTTGCTCAGTTACTTCGGCATCAATTCATATTCTCTTTTACACACTCTCTTTCAACTTGTTGCGATAAAGTTTGGGTGTTTTGGAAACACACAGTGTCACGGTTATTGACATTTCTCATGGTGAGCAATCTTCTCATGTCTGCTTTTCACTTGTTGGCACTCTGCATATTATTATTGTTAGTCCGGTGTATGGCATGCACACAATCACCAATCAACGTCGATTATGGTTGGAGCTTCAAAATATCTATTCTCAACCTGCACCACTCTGGTTGATTGGCGGAGATTTTAATACATATCTTTGTGTTGATGAACATTATGGCACGTCTATGCCTCACATGTCTCCCTCGAGGAGTTTGCAAATTTGTCATGCATTGTGAGTTGGTGGATTTTCCTTACAAGGGAACCCCTTATACATGGGTGGGCGGCCGAGGCTTAGGTGTGGTCAAGTGTTGCCTTGATCGGATATTATGTTCTTGACTTTTCATGATTGCTTTCCGAATCTCAAAAGTCCAACACTTATCTCGGGTATCCTCAGATCATGCGGCGTTACTTCTTACAAGGGTGAATCACAATCCAGTGGGTCCTAAATCATTTTGTTTTCTTAATATTTGGTCAGACCATCCGACCTTTATCGACTTCGTTCGGGCTAAGTGGTTCGCATATCCTATGATGGGTTGCATGCATAGCATATATGATAAATTACATCGCCTAAAATAGGATTTACACCATTGGAATGTCCACATGTTTGGCAATATCTTTGATAACTTGGCGGCAGCAGAGTGAGATTTTCAACGTCTTATGTAGCGCCCCGTCCCGAACCCTAGGGTCAGAACCGGTACGCCCACCGTATTCCACTAAGAGATATACAAGGCGTCTGTACCAAACCCCTGCACTTATCAAAACGACAGATTATTCGATTGCGGAAGCGAATTAAATCAACTCAAAACCCTAAATCAAAAGTAAAATCCCCAAAAATCATATAAAGTCAACATCAAGTCAAAATCCACTAAACGACCTCGTAAAGTTCGTAAAATGAAATCTCTAAGCTAAGTCTTCAAACGAAATAATAAATAAAATAAAATTCTCTACTTTTCGATCATCAGTCTCCAATCAATCTATATGAGTCCCAATGAGCCCACTCCGAATCCTCTTCAATCCATATATAGTCATACCCTGAATCGTATGCAAGAAAACATAACAAACGGTGTGAGCGACAAAAACGTCACTCAGTAGGTACCCTACCTGCATCTGCCCTATGAGATCATACATGCTAAGACAGTAGTGAAATACATATACGTACTGTAATACGAAAATAGACTGTCCACGTTTTCACAAATACGTATAGCGGTCATAACTTCTTAAAACAATCAAAACACATAATCATGCGAAATGAGCGTGAAATGCAATGCCACATACGTGATGCATGATAAACCTACACTCCCAGAAACATTCATCTAGTCGTGCAATGCATGAACCCGGGACCTAACAGAACGGAACGGAACAGAATGGAACAGATATGTGACTTAGGTCTCGCATATCCTAACAGAACAGAACAGATATGCGACTTAGGCCTCGCATACCCTAACAGAACGGATATGCGACTTAGGTCTCACATACCCTAACGGAACAGAACAGATATGCGACTTAGGTCTCGTATACCTTAACAGAACAGATATGCGACTTAGGTCTCGCATACCTTAATAGAACAGAACAGATATGCGACTTAGGTCTCGCATACCCTAACGGAACAGAACAGATATGCGACTTAGGTCTCGCATACCCTAACAGAACAGAACAGATATGCGACTTAGGTCTCGCATATCTTAATGCAATGTCGTGATGCATGAATGCACAGAAATCACATATGTGGACTTTCCTTTATTTTCCTTTTCTTTTTCTTTTTCCTTTTCCTTTTTCTTTTTCTTTTTTCCTTTTTCCTTTTCTTTTTCTTTTCTTTCTGCGCCCTCAGTTCTTCGACTTTCCTGCGAATCCAAATCTTCCTTTCTTTATTTTGTCGATTGAACTCTCCCCCCATATCAGTGACATCTCCTCCACCCCCATCCTCAGCCCCCTCAGCCCGCAACCCCCCTTCAGCCCCCACCCCTCAGCGACACCCTATCCCTCACGCACACCCCAATCAGGCTGCACCTACACACACCCGCACACACCCACCGTCGCGGCAGCACGTGACACACACCCACCACCACCGGCCACACGCCGCCACCACCATCCACCCCAAACCAATTTCGTTATTCATATACACATCGAAAAATACAACCTTTTCATACTAATCATGTGAAAATAACATTATACATACATATACATACGCGATCATATATACGATTATACAATTCTTCACATACACATATAATCAACTAAACAAACATCTATACAAGCATAAATACTTATGCACGATCTCGGTTTCGTAAAGAAATTAAGGATGGTACCGTTTTCATACAAAGGATGTTAAGAGGGCACCTACCTGATAATTGCTATGCGTTTGAAGGGTTGATCGGGTTGGTGGTGCTCTCCCGGAACCTGTGGCCTTGAAGCTTTTAGAGACAAGAAGCGTTTTTCTTTTCTGTGGAGAAGGCTGCCGTTTGTTTAATGTGGGGAGGAAGAGATTTCACGTGATTAAATAGAAATTTGATTAGGGTTTAGGGAAATTTTCCTAATCAAATTAGGTTTAATAATTAATTAGGCCTTAATGACTCTTTTGCCCCTTTTAAAAAAAATGGGATACAACATTTTCCCCCCTTACAAAAAGTTTCGTCCTCGAAACTTGCGTGTTACGTAATCGGTAACTTAGTATAGTCCTACATAATTCATTTACCTAGATCATGACCGAGCTTAGTATCCCTTGAGTATTCCGATATGTTACCCATTCCACTTCCTCGATGCAGGACTAAGTCCTCAAATCATTCAGTGTATATATATACAATAAAATCTTTAAATCCATTGTCCTCCACCTCATAGATCGTAACATATTCTTTCTATCGTTCTCGAATCAACCTTAAGAGTATCGTCACTATATACTGGCTTCATCACTTAATCATCGGTGTATATCGTACTTATATTTGCTCTCATGAGCAGCCCTCTAAAATCAATTCTTAGGTATAATGCAATCTTTAACTTAACTCCTTGTTCACAAGACTCATCCCTGAAGCTTTATGTATTTTTCAGAATACGTTGTACTCTAGTACGATTTAATTTAGTCATGTAGTCCTTATAAGGTTCAAACCTTACTTAATTCTCTATAATTAGTGCTTATAAACTTCCACTTATACCACTTGACGTGTATCATTCAACTTATTGCAATCTACAGTACCGGATTCTTAAACTTATCACGTATGATCCATCCCCTAGATAATTAACCATACTAACATCCTTTGTGTATGCCAATATGGTAACCGTTACTCTTCCTTAACACAACCAAGTCTTCAAAATCAGTTCTTATATACTTACGAACCAGCTCTATGATCATGCTCTTAATTCCTCAGAGATATCGTCAGCAGCCTAGTATACGAAATATGTGTATGGACATATTTTTCTTCAAGTTAAAAGAAAAGTAGCTTACGTAGCTATGATTTTGAATATATCTTTAACTATTTAAAATACTGAACTTTCTAATTTTTTGCTAAACACAAAACCCAAAGTATTATAGATTTGTTTTTGCAACGCGATATCTCAAATAACCATTTTAAAAATGATGACATAACTTGTTTGCAAGGCATTTTGTAAAATTGCATCAAAACAATTGAAAACTTAATAATGTAAAGTTTTATGAAACGATTTGAATATGGTGCCTTCCGTTTAAAAAAAACAGGTATATATTTTGAAAGCTACCTTTTTTCCCACAAAAGTTAAGGAAGTTCATCGCAAGCGGGTAAATAACTTCGAAAACATTTAAACGGTTAAACTGCTTGCGATATCGGTAGTCGTCAAATTAAATTAAGTTTGACTAAAAAATAGATTTAACAAAAAAAAGAAATTTGAAATATTCTGTAAGGAATATATATAAACAAATCGTTTTTGCAAGAACATCAATATTTTAAAGTTTTTCCCTTTCAAGGTCGTCAAAATAATTTAAATTTTTTTTATTAGGCTGATTTACAAGTACGAAAACAAAAATTAGCCTCGTAAAGTTTAGTAGACTATATAAAGAAATGTGACTTCATAAGGTATTTTCGAAAATAAAATGTCTTTTGAAGTCTCTGTAAAATATAGGTATAACTCGGTGTACGTGCTTATATAAAATATTTATCTGCTAAAGAAATAATAGTCCAATATTTCGTATAATTTCTATAATTCATCCTTATTTTCAGAAGAACAACCCGTCTACATATCGTTTCTTATAAGTCTAACCTTCGCCTACTATGATAAAATCTTTATCATAAATTGTTCAATTCTAGCATGGCACATTAAATATTTATCGACTTAAGATGTTCCAATTCACCATGCTTCCGCGCGCCATACTAATCCACTGTATTTCTTTACTTGGTTATTTGAAACACTAATTATCCTAGTTAAATCTCACCTGAACCAGCAACCACTACTGGTTTATGCTTACTCTATTTCGATTCAAGCCTACTAGATTCATACCAAATGTTCCGATGTCAACACTTAACCCATAATTTTGTAATGATATAGTATTCCAAGGCACATACTATAGTCGATTCTCGCATGTCGCTATTGTTCAATACCTCTAATAAGACTAATATCGTCGACTTATTTTGATTACCCTACATTCAACATCTTAACTATAGACTATAAATTCCTTTATACAATATCCTTAACTAAACTCTACTGATTATAACGCTAATCTTTATTTAGTTTCTATCGTTCTACTATAAATCATCTCTTAGTATTTATCATACTATTATATTTCATTTCTTAGTAGATATTGTTCCAACTTAGGCCTAAGTCTGCTCTGATGTTACCGTCCAGGTAGGGATATGGACACGCTTTACTTTACCCTAATGGTACCTAGTACCATGTTGCAGTTATGGTAAGGCAACCCGAGTTACTGCCTGACCTATTAATATGTCAACTAACGTTTGTAGTAGGGTATTCTGGTTAACATTGTAATTCATTCAAATCAATTATATAGTATTCAACTAGGGTTACTAAGATCACAGCTTAGAGAGTTATGATCACCCTTATATAAAGGAGAATTGTATGGGATATTCTAGGTATACGTGTTTCAAAACCGATCGACTTCTTAAGTTTAGGATCATAACTTATTTCTAGGATCGTCCTTAGCATCATCAGTCCTTAATTCTAAGATCATGTCTTGTTTCCAAATCATAATTAGTACACAATCAACACTTATTACTAAATCAGTACTTATATCTAAAGTCAATTCTTAATCGAGATCGTTACTTATGTCTAAGATCGTGACTTATGTTCAGGATCATCGCTTATAACTGAGAGCAGTACCTATGTTCGTGATCAACACTTATGTTCAAATCATCACTTATGTCTAAGATTGTGACTTAGAGGTTCGTAACTTATTTTCTAATATCATCACTTAGTCTAAATCAAACTTATTCTAAGGTCAAACTTAGTCTCAGGTCACAACTTACGTCTAGGATTAAACTTAGTCTAAGATCAAACTTACATCTATGATCAAAACTTAAATCTATAGTCATCTTTTACGTCTAAGATCATTTCTTAATTCTACGTTTTCCGTAGTAGATCTAGAGCCTGGGCTCTGATACCACCTGTAGCGCCCCGTCCCGAACCCTAGGGTCAGAACCGGTACGTCCGCTGTATTCCACTAAGGGATATACAAGGCGTCTGTACGAAACCCCTGCACTTATCAAAACGACAGAGTATTCGATTGCGGAAGCGAATTAAATCAACTCAAAACCCTAAATCAAAAGTAAAATCCCCAAAAATCATATAAAGTCAACATCAAGTCGAAATCCACTAAACGACCTCGTAAAGTTCGTAAAATGAAATCTCTAAGCTAAGTCCTTAAATGAAATAATAAATAAAATAAAATTCTCTACTTTTCGATCATCAGTCTCCAATCAATCTATATGAGTCCCAATGAGCCCACTCCGAATCCTCTTAAATCCATATATAGTCATACCCTGAACCGTCTGCTAGAAAACATAACAAACGGTGTGAGCGACAAAAACGTCACTCAGTAGGTACCCTGCCTGCATCGGCCCTATGAGATCATACATGCTAAGACAGTAGTGAAATACATATACGTACTGTAATATGAAAATAGACTGTCCAGGTTTTCACAAATACGTATAACGGTCATAACTTCTTAAAACAATCAAAACACATAATCATGCGAAATGAGCATGAAATGCAATGCCACATGCGTGATGCATGATAAACCTACACTTCCAGAAACATTCATCTAATCGTGCAATGCATGAACCCGGGACCTAACAGAACGGAACGGAACAGAATGGAACAGATATGCGACTTAGGTCTCGCATATCGTAACAGAACAGAACATATATGCGACTTAGGCCTCGCATACCCTAACAGAACAGATATGCGACTTAGGTCTCGCATACCCTAACGGAACAGAACAAATATGCGACTTAGGTCTCGTATACCCTAACGGAACAGAACAGATATGCGACTTAGGTCTCGCATACCCTAACGGAACAGAACAGATATGCGACTTAGGTCTCGCATACCTTAATAGAACAGATATGTGACTTAGGTCTCGCATACCTTAACAGAACAGATATGCGACTTAGGTCTCGCATACCCTAACAGAACAGAACAGATATGCGACTTAAGTCTCGCATATCTTAATGCAATGTCGTGATGCATGAATGCACAGAAATCACATATGTGGACTTTCCTTTATTTTTCTTTTCTTTTTCTTTTTCCTTTTCCTTTTTCTTTTTCTTTTTTCCTTTTCTTTTTCTTTTCTTTCTGCGCCCTCAGTTCTTCGACTTTCCTGTGAATCCAAATCTTCCTTTCTTTATTTTGTCGATTGAACTCTCCCCCCCATATCAGCGACATCTCCTCCACCCCCATCCTCAGCCCCCTCAGCCCGCAACCCCCCTTCAGCCCCCACCCCTCAGCGACACCCCGTCCCTCACGCACACCCCAATCCGGCTGCACCTACACACACCCGCACACACCACCGTCGCGGCAGCACGTGGCACACACCCACCACCACCGATCACACGCCGCCACCACCAACCACCCCAAACCAATTTCGTTATTCATATACACATCGAAAAATACAACCTTTTCATACTAATCATGTGAAAATAACATTATACATACATATACATACGCAATCATATATACGATTATACAATTCTTCACATACACATATAATCAACTAAACAAACATCTATACAAGCATAAATACTTATGCACGATCTCAGTTTCGTAAAGAAATTAAGGATTGTACCGTTTTCATACAAAGGATGTTAAGGGGGCACCTACCTGATAATTGCTACGCGTTTGAAGGGTTGATCGGGCTGGTGGTGCTCTCCCGAAACCAGCGGCCTTGAAGCTTTTAGAGACAAGAAGCGTTTTTCTTTTTTGTGGAGAAGGCCGCCGTTTGTTTATTGTGGGGAGGAAGAGATTTCACGCGATTAAATAGAAATTGATTAGGGTTTAGGGAAAATTTCCTAATCAAATTAGGTTTAATAATTAATTAGGCCTTAATGACTCTTTTGCCCCTTTTAAAAAAAATGGGATACAACATCTTAAGACTGAGTATGATAGGCAACCAACCCTGGATTTGCGTACACAATATTATTCTGCCCATGCTACATACAATAAAGAAGCAAATATGGAGCTGCGCTTCTGGGAACAAAAAGAACAGATCAAGTGGTTAAAATACGGTGATGTCAATACAAACTACATTCATAATATTGTTCGCGATAGATGGCAGCGACAAACAATCTCATGTATTCATACGATTTCTGGCCTGCTTTATGAAACAGAGTTGAACATTCAGGTAGAAGCAGTTTCTTTCTATTCGCACCTTTTTACATCAGAGCCTGTCACTGCAATCAATGAGTTACTACACTATATCCCACGTCTTTTTACTCATGAGATGAATACTGCTTATCTGCATGCCATCTATGGAGGAAACTAAAGATGCAGTATGGTCTCTTGACCCACATAGTGCAGCAGGACCAGATGGATTTAATGGATATTCTTCTAGACATTGTTGGGATATTGTGCATTTGGATGTCTTCAAGCCAGTCCAGGAATATTTCTTAGGGTTCAGAATTCCTCGTGCTATGAGAAGTATTTTGATCACGTTAATTCCAAAGATACCTTCCCCCACCACCTTTGTAGATTTTAGGCCTATCAGTCTATCAAATTTTCTGGCGAAAGTGGGTACCGGAATCTTAACTATGTGATTGACAACATTGTTATCCGACCTTATCTCGCTTGAACAAGCCGGGTTTATACGTGGTCGAGGCATTACAGAGCATATACTTCTTGCACAAGAGATGACACAGCTTTTGGATAAAAAGGTCTATGGTGGAAATGTGATGATTAAGCTTGATATGATGAAGACATTCGACTGCGTGAACTGCGCATTCTTAAAGCAATTGCGAGCCAAAATGGGTTTTCATCCACCATTTATACAGCTTATCTTTGATTACTTGGTAGGTACATATATGTCGATTCTCATTAATGGTAAGCCGTGCGGTTTCTTCCAGCTCACACGAGGTGTAAAACAAGGACATCCTCTTTCACCACTATTATTTATCTTGGCAACATAAGCCTGTACTCGAGGGATAAATTCTTTGATATATGACAGCACATTAAAAGGCTTTTCACTTGGCAGGACACGACCTATAATCTCTCATATGGCCTTTGTGGATGATCTATAACTTTTTCTTACTGGATCGATGCATAATTTGAGTCGCTTTCGGTTATTTCTGGATACTTATCAGGCGGCCTCCGGGCAACAGGTTAATTTTCAAAAGAGTCAATTTATACATTCTTCTTATATACAGCCACGAATGTCTCGGCAAATGGCGCAGGAATTGGGCATGACTGGCGACATCTCTGCCCATTAAATACCTAGGAGTTAACCTGTACTAGGGACGGTCGTGACCAATTTAGTGTATGGATCTATTGACACGAGTGGATAAGCACGCCTTCAATGTTAGCAGAATAAGTTTTTTCAACGGCTAAGCTAATTTTAATTAAGCATGTTCTTAGTGCTCTTCCGATTCATACACTTGCAGTTATCTCCTTGCTGAAGAGTATTATGCATTTCATTCAACGCCGAATATGCAACTTCTTTTGGGGAGATACGGATGATAAAGGTATACATCATTGGGTAAAATGGCATTTTCACGCCATTATAAGAGGGCGGCCTTGGCCTACGAGGCCTTGATGTCTTGACCCCAGCGTATTCGACTAAGTTATAGTGGTCTTATCATCAGAAGATTTCGCTATGGTCTGCGTTTATGTGTTCTAAATATGGGGGCCAAATAGATTATGCCCCGCGTCTAATGGGATTCTATCTGCTGAAAACGTATTTGTGCAGCTCATTCTACTTGCATTGCACAGGTTGATGGCACCCTAGGTAATCAAGTGTGGAGGCCGAACTTGCATGGTGATTTTACTCTCCATACAGCATATTTCGATTCACGCTCGGTTGGGGTATAGCCTTTCTCGCATGGGTTCATTTGGCACCGACTTCAGATGCCAATCGTCCGCATTTTCTTATGGAAACTATATCTTGGAGCATTATCAGTACAAGACAATTTACATCGAATAATGGTTGCCAGACCCACTTGTTGTCCCTTTTGTCGATCGTCCTCGGCTACAATTGAGCATCTATTTTTTCATTGTGTTCTTATTTGGCAAATTTGGACCTACTATGCTGCAATTTTGGATGGCCCACCGCCACTTGAATATACATTGAGGCAATATTTATTCGCTTGGTGGACATCATCACGTGGCAATACATTTAGAGGATGTTTGGGTATTGTGGCACCTGTTATAATTCTTTGGAGCATTTGGCGCACATACACATCCATTATTTTTGGAGATGAACGATGATCGTTGACATAGTTGCATGAGATGATCCGACATCAAATACATGTATGGTGTCAAAGTAAGGCAGAACTAAACATGCTTCAGTAGATCCGCATTTAATTAATCATGGACTCTCTCCTCGACTTCGCACTCGGTGACCGATAGTTGTGCGATGGTGTAGCGCCTCGGCCCGGACAGCAGACCCGAACCTGTGCACCTGTCGTAGCCTACTGAGAGGACTACCAGACGTCATTACTCTCACATACACATCATCATTGACGTAAGAGAAATAAGCACAGAGACACTTATAAATTAAAATCTAAATCAATCAAATATATGTTCCCCAAAACATAAGTAATCGAAACGGTTTATGGTCGCAGCCATCTAATTCTCAAATGAATGAAAGATAGTGGAAATAACCAATAGCAGTCTAGAAAAATTCTCAGTATGAACTCTAAGCACCCCATTCAGCCCACTCGCCGTCGTCCTCTATGAAAATCATATCATATTTGGGCTCATCAGCAAAACAACAGGGTAGAGCCCTTAGCGAAAACGCTAGCAAGTAACCCGCTTCTAAGACATACAGGATCATCACATGGCAAGACATGAGTGATTAATAATACCAAGGGGAATAGGACACATGTCCTGAGTTATTCAAAGTTCCAATTTTACTTGCATAATGAAAGAAAAGAACAAGTACAAACAAATAAACAACGATTCACTTACATATCAATCATACCAGAACAAAATGTATGATGCATGACGTTTCAAATAATGCTCTACACTACGCAATCACAAATGCTTATGCAGTACCTTTCAAAATAGTGCAATGCATGTCACAATATCCGGTCATATAACTTTATACCCTGTGATGGGCCATAGCTTGTGTTTATATCCTGTGACACATCACAGCTTAACTTTATACCTAGTAATGTTCCACAGCTTGTCTTTATACCCTGTGTCACATTACAGCTCCCATTATACCCTATAGCGGTTACAGCTTCTTTTTATACCCTGTAACACACCACAGCTTAACTTTATACCCT
>AP025062.1:22761966-22823145 GCA_036186865.1 Eustoma russellianum | reverse complement strand
AATCTAAATCAATCAAATATATGTTCCCTAAAACATAAGTAATCGAAACGGTTTATGGTCGCAGCCATCTAATTCTCAAATGAATGAAAGATAGTGGAAATAACCAATAGCAGTCTAGAACAATTCTCAGTATGAACTCTAAGTACCCCATTCAACCCACTCGCCGTCGTCCTCTATGAAAATCATATCATATTCGGGCTCATCTGTAAAACAACAGGGTAGAACCCTTAGCAAAAACGCTAGCAAGTAACCCGCTTATCAGACATACGGGACCATCACATGGCAAGACATGAGTGATTAATAATACCAAGGGGAATAGGACACATGTCCTGAGTTATTCAAAGTTCCAATTTACTTGCATAATGAAAGAAAAGAACAAGTACAAACAAATAAACAACGATTCACTTATATATCAATCATATCGGAACAAAACGTATGATGCATGACTTTTCAAATAATGCTCTACACTACGCAATCACAAATGCTCATGCAATACCTTTCAAAACAGTGCAATGCATGTCATATACCTTTCAAAACAGTGCAATGCATGTCACAATGTCCGATCATATAACTTTATACCCTGTGATGGGCCACAGCTTGTCTTTATATCCTGTGACACATCACAGCTTAACTTTATACCCTGTAATAATCCACAGCTTGTCTTATATCCTGTGTCACATTACGGCTCACTTTATACCCTATAGTGGTTACAGCTTGTCTTTATACCCTGTAACACACCAGAGCTTAACTTTATACTAGGTTTGGAATGAAAGGGGATGAAGGTTGGGTCGATTTTAGGGTGAAACCTAGAGAATAGTGCAGAAACAGGGACTTGGATCGATCCTAGAGGGACTTCGATCAATCCAAGTGGCCCTGGGAAACGCTTCAAACGTTTCTGGAGGACTTCAGTCGATTGACTGAGGGACATCAATCGATTGATGTCTGGAGACTGAACATCGATCGATCAGATGGACCACGTCGATCGATCGAAGTCCTGGGGTTGTGAATCTGAAACCTTCCGGAGGACATCAATCTCTCAAAATTGAGACATCGATCGATCAAAGTCCTGAGGGTAAAAGGTTGAAATGTTTCGGGAGGACATTGATCTCTCAGAATTGAGACATCGATCGATCGAAATCCTTGGGATCAGACATCGATCGATCGATGTGGCTAGTTTTGTAAGTTTTGATTCTTTATCCGTACAGGGGTTAGGGAATGAACGTTAACCGGTTTGAGGAGTCTTCTGAGTGATATTTGGAAAAGAGAGGGATGGTGAAAGATGTCTTTAAGGTTGATGTCATTGTTCTTGAGATGTAGAGTCTGTGTTTGCATTTAGAAGTATGTGATTATGAGACATGAACATATGCATCATGACATAAGCATTTGGCATTCGACATAAGTTTTGTTTGCGAAAGATTACGAGTTTTACAAGAGAATCTAGAATTTGCGAAAGACAAGCTATAGCTGCTTTTGATCACAGGGTATAAAAGTCACGCCTGCGATAGCAGGGTATAGAAGCTTGACATGTGGATCAATTGCAGTGTATAAAGTTATGTTATAGGGCCGTGGACCTATCAGCACGGGGTATAAAGTATACGTTATGGGACTGTGGACCTATCAGCACGGGGTATAAAGTTATGTTTGCTGTGGACTGATCACCCACAGTGTATAAATTTCTGCTAGGTGAAGAATAAGACAGGAAGTATTGTAAAATATTGTGAAAAGATGTGCATGACACGATTTACGAAAAGTCATATATTTGTGTTCGCTGATCAATGTATGGTTTTGAAGAGAGTGCATGCATCACGTTGCACGAAGCGTAAGTATGAGTTACAACGGATGTTTTAGCCTGTGCTTGTTGATGTAATTGTGTTTAACTTTGTACGTGCTGTTTTCCCGTTGGTGTTAGATATGTGACTTACTTGATCTCGATGTATGATTATAAAGATGTATTTATTAACCCAAGCACCTTATTTTGGGCATTGTTTATATAAAAATTTGGTGACTCGTCGTGTGTGATTCCATAAGATGTATAGACGAGTTACTTGCTAGCGTTGTTTCGCTAAGAACAATTGTTTCGTTTTTTCAGGTGAAAATGAATATGAGATGATATTCGTAGAGGACGACGGCGAGTGGGCTCATTGGGATGATAGATGTTGAGTAGGAAATTGGAATACTCTTAATTGATAGCTATTAGTTGATTCACTTGTGGTTGGATGTAACTAGACATATTACCAGACACATTTTAATTCCGCTGCATTTTAAATTAGAGTATTATTGTTATCAAAGTTTTAAATTGTCACGATGTTTCTGCTGATTCATCTCACGTCATGGATGACGTATGCCTGATTTGCTTTGACGCTTCGTAGTTCTCATAGTAGGCTACGGCGGGTGCACCGGTGCCGATGACGGCATCGGGCTGGGGCGCTACAGGTGGAGCATCACCGACGGAGATAGCTCAGGCTCCATTTTCTATATTTTCTCAGTCTCAGCCTCAGTCTCAGATGCGGAGAAGCAGTGGTTGTTACTATGGTCTGTTAGTAAGAACTCGAGTTCCGAACTTTCATGGGATACCTTATCCAGATAAGGAAGAAAAATGGTTAGATGAGATTGAAGAGGGTTTCCAATTGATACAAGCGCCTGATGAAGTAAAGGTGCAGATTATACGGCCGCTTCTGATCGGACAGGCTAGACAGTGGTGGAGGATATATACTCAGCCTTTGCCTCAACCAGTAGCGTGGGTAGATTTTGTAGAAGAATTTTGTATATTCTATCTCTCCCCGACATTGGTGATACAGAGAGTTGGAGAATTTGTTGCCCTGAAGCAAGAGGCAGGTGTTTCAGTCTCTGAGTATTTTCGGCACTTCGTCATTCTGGGCCGATATGTTCTAGAGATAATGAGTGATGACGCACTTAAAATGATTAGGTTTACGCATGGCCTAAACCCTCGGATTCGGAATAGAAACCTTCAAAAGACTGCTGGAGAACTATTACAGAGTGGAATGTGCTATCGCGTCATCAGATCATGAGAATAGAGACAGGGGAATTCAGACTAGGAGATGGCGTCCATACTCGTAGAGGGCAGCAATGATTCCATGATGTCCTCAATGTTGGAGACGGCATACAGGTGAATTCTGTTTGGGAACGGATGCCTGTTTTGGATGTGGCGAAACAGGGCATCGGGTAAGATAGTGTCCCAGAAGGAGAGGAATTTCACTGGGAGGAACACAACAACGAGAGGGGCCCTCGCGGACGGACACTTAGGTTTAAAAGGCGCAAAACCAGAGATTTTGGACATCAGACGCTGCATCAAGTATGATGAGTTACGTAATTTAAATCGACCAGTGTTTTCAGAATTGTCACTTTCATTGATTAATAGTAGCCGAAGTTTTTGTACCGGGAAGGATAACTGACAGAGCGCGGGAGTTAGAATACTTTATACACAGATTTCAATAGCAGATAAGTATCCGTAGTTGGATAACTAAAGCCCCAAATTAAAGCCATAAGTTATGATTTTAGGAGAACATGTTCGAGCGCCAGCATGAGGAAATGCTTGTAACATACATTAAGGATGGAATCAGTAGAGAAATATTAAGCAGTGGATTACGGCTGGACACTCAATTTTCAAGGACGAAACTTTTTATAAGGGGAGAGGACTGTTACGACCCCCACCTCCAGGTTAAGAGATAAAGAAAATGAAGGAAATTACGATAGAAATTAAGTGCGATCGTTGTACCGCACTTGGTATAGCATGTACGGTTTACCTAATTAAAATTTAGGAAGTACTAAGAATTAACTTAATAGGTACAAGATTAACTAATAAAGCATATAAATAAATGGTGCAAATTTTATTTGAATTAAATAAAGGGGAAAAAGGAAAATACCACACAAGGAAGGTTAAAATAATAAAATATTACCCACTTTGAACCCCACCCCTACCAATCCAGCCACCCCTTGCACTTGGTTAATCTTCTTTCATTTCCTCTTCTTTCTTTTCTCCTCCATCATTACCCCCTCTTACACAAGCTAGCTAACCCTCTAATCATTTTCCATGAAAAGTCTTTTCCCTTCCACTAGCCTTACAAAAACCATGATGAAGCCATCACATTCTTATTAATCTCGGCCAAGCGAGAGGAGCAAGACTTAAAAACACTTTTTCATCCATTTCCTCCATTTTTTTTATTATTAGCCATCATTTTAAGTCTTACACCATGTAAGACAATTAACCTACTTTCTTTTATGCCAATTATTTTTCCCTCACCCCACTTGACCACCCTTTTCATGACAAGGGCCAAAAGTCTTCCACTTTTTCACTACATTTCCTCTTTTACTACTTACACACTCCCTACTCATCCAATCACAATTCATGCAAGCTTAAAACCATCTTAAAACACTCATAGTTCCCTTTCTTCAATACAAGACAAGATGGAGGAATCTCCCTACCATTACTCATAGGGATTTCGGCCAAATAAGAGAGTAGAAGACAAACATAAAATCCTACATCATGATAACCTCAACCAATGGAGTTACATGCAAAACTTACACAAGTTATTCATTTCCTTTAAACAACATATATCACAACATATATCATGATGGGATTCCTTCCTACTATCTTCTAAATTTTGTCTATAGCAAAAGGGTTGGAGGCAAAGCTTCTCTTCTTTTTAATTTCACCACATTTCAAGAAGCCACTTCCAATATTTTTTTTATTTGTTTTTTTCCTCATCGTTACCATGTCTTACACAAAGTAAGCTAACTCCCATTCAAATTTCATTGTACAAACCTCTTTCCTTCCATTAACTTACCAAAAGCATCATAAACCCTCCACTAAACTCTATAATTTTGGCCAAATAGTATAACAAGGCTTAAGAGCCCTCATCTCACCCTTCTATTCATTTATCACATGTTTCCCTCCAGCACTTTCACTCTTTCAAACTCTTTTCATTTTCTCTCTCTCTAGTAAGAAAAATTTCTTTCACTTCCATTTCTCTTCCAACCGAGGTCACCAAGTGAAGGAAGAAGGAAAATCTTTTCCACCTCCAAGCAAACTTCAAACTCAAGATCTAACAAATCTTAAAGGTATAACCTTCTCTTCACTCCGACATCCACATGTATCCTCTATCTCTTCAAAAGCTTCATTTCTTCTCTCCATTTTAGGCCTCTAAACCGAGAGCAAAACAAAGGAAGTAGGAGAAGTGTTTTAGGTGAAAGAAATAGAAATCTTCAAGGCAAACCAAGGTAAGTTTTATTAAGATTGAATTTTAGAGTACTCTTAACTTTCTCTTATTCAAAAACAACTAATCTTGCTCCTCACATGGCCATCTACGGCGTGTACCATAAAGCCAAGAACAAAGAAGAAATCTTTCACTAAGTGTAAGATTCAAGTATCAAGGCAAGTATTCTTCTTAGCTTCTTCAAGAATGTTTAAAAATGAGTCTCCTATGTTCATATCAAAGGATGGATCATGCATGAATATGTTAAATGAAGCTCTTATCATTAAGGTATGAAAAATGTACTTGCATGTTCAAACTATATATGCATGTGCATTGTTCTTATACAGTTCGTGAATATTATTAGTATGATATTCAAATAAGGCATGCATAGTAAAATCCTAACATGCACAGCCCCTTTAGGACGTGCATGGCTAAGAAATAAAGACGCAAACATGCAAGCATCATCTTTTCATGTAATATGTAGACAAATGAGCACATTTGCTTGAAAAGTGTACTAAGAACCTTATTAAACATCAATTTCTTATGTGCATGTTGGATGACTATCAATGTCTTGTTTCCATATGTATAAGGGTGTATTTATGTCTTGTTTCCATATGTATAAGGGTGTATTTGCATGATTATGGTCATGGTATAGCATGTTTATGGTACAACATAAACTATACTGCAATGCATGTCACAAAAGTTTCCATCTCTGAAACCTCACCACAACTACACCATTATCCTTCTAAGATGGGGCTGTTTGAGACTTCATCAAAGACCATGAATTTATCACCATCATCATGATGTAAATTTTGATTATCATAGTCTGAGGAGGTGTTTTTGCATGGGTGTTGTTTTCTTATGTACTTGCAAGTAAAGATAATATGAACATCCTTATAATATGGACCCTATGATCATGACTATAAGATGTGACTTTGTTTCAAGTTAATATGTTGAAACCATGCAATTTATGCATCATCATAATATATATCCATGGTAATTTGTGGTACAAATGAATGTTATTGTTATTACACTTGCATGTATGTAACAAGATGGACAAAAATCAATCATTATGAGTATATGTACTCTCGGCCATAAGGCTTTTTTGGTACCAATGTGATGATTACATTTAGATGAGTATATTTATATAAATATAAGCATAAAAGTACATGGTATATATGATAAATCAAGGAATGAACAAATTAATAAATGGGAAAAAGGATGAATCCCTAAAAGAGGCTGTTTTGGACCATTTGGCTGAAACTATTCTATAGGGGCTATTTGGTAATTCCCACTTTAAGAATTATGATATAGGGATGTTTTGGAAGTTTCTGGATGTAAATATATTGAACATATTAATAAAATAAAGTTGATGTTAAAACACCAACGAAGGGCTGCTTTAACCCCAAAAACCAAAAGCCCCTTAAATGAAGACAAAAAGGGCAAAATCGTCAATTTACACCACACATGATATAACCATGAAGTAAGTAAGAAATGTAGGAGCTGGTTGTTATAAGACCTTGGAACCAGTCCAGAAACCGAGCATTCTCATACACATACGTCAGCATGATTTTGAAAAACAAACAAGTTTTATTTACGATCAGGTTTACAAAATGATTATTGCAAGAAAAGTTTTAAAGGATTTTATTATTAAAGAATCGTACCACGAGACGAATGATTCCATACAACTTATGCATGTTTCTGTTGGTGAGTGTAACACCTTGTCAGAAACAAGGGTTCTCTGCCTTTCTGTATATGCATGTTCTTTTGGCTGAGTGTAATACCTTGTCTGGGACAAGAGATCTCTGCCTTTCTGTTACATCTACGACGTTCTGTATGGTGAGCTGCCTGATGTCTGGTTCAGGAAAAGAGGATATCATGGGAAAAAGACGTTATGATTGACTGTAACACCACGTTCGGGACTCAGGATCTCAGTCATAATGCATTACCGTTAGTCCTTGGTACGTATCATTTAACACTGTGATTGGACCATTGGGATTCATAGACGGTACTGAAGGCTACTCGGGGAATCGTTCAGCATATCGTAGATACCTTTCTTATGTTATGAAAACTGCTATAGCCAGTTAATGTTCTGTTTTGTTTATGAATGTATGAAATGATATGTTTTCTGAAAGGTTTACAAATTGCATGCATCACGAACATGTCCCACAAGCTCTTAGTACCCTTAAGTCATGATTTCTCTTTACGTTGCCATGTATGATCCAGCAAGCACATGAAACTGAACTTAAAAGATTTTACTCAAGAATGACACAGATTATATGCTAAAGTAAAGCTGATGAAAGAAAGTAACTATCCGATTTACTGTACTGTTTATTTATGTTGATTTCTCTGAATGTTATTTCCATGCATGTCATTCATATGATACATATTCTATGTTTCGTTGTATTATCTCCACTTCCCCAGTCCTCATGTATGATCCGCCTGACGAATCTAGGCAGAAATGCTTGCTGAGCCACCCCTTTATTTTATCATGCAGACCCCCAGGATCCAGAACCATAGTTTATAGAGGATGAGCCCAGGGAATAGGTTCAGAAAGCTGCTCAGTAGACTGATATATCAGTTTTTGTATTTTGGAATATTTTTAGCTCTATACTCATGATGTTGTACTGATGATGTACCCCTGATACTATTTCGGATGTAGTAGTTGTACTTATGTCGATGTTTATTTCTGTCTATGTTATGATGCTTCCGCTATTCGATGCATGTTTATGACAATGTGCATAAAGATGGTATCGACACCTTGTACTTCTCGTAGTAGAGTACGGCGGGTGCACCGTGCCGAGACCCTAGTTCCAGACAGGGTGCTACATGCTCAATTCTGATTAGACCACTCTAAACTCTTTCTTTAACAGCCAGATACTTTATCTCAATATATTTTGCTTTTGATGAACTCTGGTTCTTATTTGAATATAGCACCGCAGTATTACTATCACATTACATCATCATTGGAGACGAGATAGTCTCCACTACTCGCAGCCCTGTGAAAAAATTATGAAGACATATCGCCTGATTGGATGCGTGGAAGCTTGCTACAAATTCCGCCTCCATAGTGGAGGACACCAACAAGGTCTGTTTTGCACTTTTCTACGAGATTACTCCTCCAACTAGAGTAAACACATAGCACGAGGTCGAGTTCATGTTGTCCTGTAATCCAGCAAAATCATAATCTGTATATCCAGTGATCTCTAACTCATCAGATCTTCAATATTTCAGCACTTGTTGCTTCGTTCCTTGCAAATATCTCAGCACCCTCTTTACTGCGGTCTAGTGATCTTTACCCAGATCAGAGAGGTATCTGCCTAACATTCGAACAATGTATGCCAAGTGTGGTCGTGTGCATACTTCGGCATACATTATACTCCCTACCACTGAAGTATAGAGGGTATTCCTCATTTCCAAACGTTCAAACTCTGTTTGGGGACATTGCTTCAGGCTGAACTTGTCTCCTCTAGCCAAAGGGGTATTATGTGGTTTACATTTATCCATGCTATACCGCTTCAACACCTTTTCGATGTATGCTTGTTTTGGGAGACCTAATATACCTTGGCTACGATTCCTCCGTATCTCAAGTCCTAACACAAATGAAGCTTCATCAAGGTCTTTCATCTTGAAATGTTTTTTCAGAAAGGCTTTGGTGTTGCTCAACGTGTTTATATCGTTTGTTGCAAATAGTATATTATCTACATACACGATCATAAATATAAACTTGCCCCCACTAAACTTGTGATACACGCATTTGTCAATTTGGTTTGCCTCAAACCAAAAAGAGGCAACTGCAGGACCTGCAAGGAACCACTAGAAGGGGGTTGAATAGTGGGTGCAGAAAATCTGGTTTTTAAAATGTATTGATCCAAAAACCCAAAAATCTGAAAACAGTTTCTGTTTTCAGGACCTGTTTTGCAACGTTTAAAAAACTAGGTTACAGGCCTTCAAAAATTCTAAAATTTGAAGAGATTGTAGTCTCTGATGTTCTGAGAATCTCCTAAAAATTTCAGATCAAAATTCAACCTTTAACCCTTTGAAAAATTGTTTTTGGTCAGATTACACAAATCTGCCACAAACGGTAGTCTGATTTGAAAAATTTATTCCGATTAAACCGGGGCTCCAAATGGTCTGAAATTTTAACGAAAAACCACTTACTATATGTATTTAATTGGGTTGAAACAGTTTTGAAAAATGCCTTTGGGAAGTATGTCAAATACGTTCAAGTTCTCAACCTTTGCAAGTCTAAAAATCAGATTGCACTAATCTCCGAATGATTAACGTTTGAATGACTTATATTTGTCCAAAGGGTTGAAACTTGTGCCAAATTAAACTTAGAAGATGTGGCTATATTTATGAAAAATTTTACAATTTTGGAAATTCATTTACTATTTTTAAGATTGCGATGAAATAGATGCAAAGTGCAGGAAACTGAAAGTACTGTGTAGAAAAGTAAAGAACACAAGGAATTTTATACTGGTTTGGTTAAATCAACCTACTTCAGTCTTTGAGGACACCTTCCTCGGTTATCACTAAACAAAATAACACCTTAACACACAGGTTGATGGATTTACACACCAATTCGAACCCTTTAAAATCAAAACAAGCAATCACAATGATCACGAATACCACCACCGAGCGGATGAAGGGTTGATCACACCTTGATCAACCTTTTGCAACAATAGGACATGTATGGTGGCATGAATGAAACATATACAATATGTTTGAATATAGATACAACAGGCTTGAGAGAGAAAGAGAAGAAAGAAATGTAGAAGAAGAGAGTAGAGAGACTTTTTGCACTTTAGAACTTGTGAGACTTGTCTTGCATTTTTGTTTGCTCTTCTCTTCTTTTATTGTGATTTGGCCGCCCACTCTAGGGCTTTTCTTCATCTTGAAAATTCTCTTTTAAGTCCTTGAAAGAATGCCTTATATAGATGTGACATCAACTTGCTTACTTGGCAACACTTGATTGGATAATTGTCTTGGCCTTGCTTACTTGGCACTCCTTGATTGGATGAGATTTGTCATCACTTGATGACTGTACAAATCTGAGTATTACACTTAAAACATGTGCCAAATTAGTATTAATAACCTTGACAAATATCACATAATTAATCCCACATAATTTGCAAAGAAAATATGTGACCATTAACTCCAAGAATTCGGCCAGCTCTTTGATTCACATGCTGAAATTTTCAGCATGTGCAATATTCTCAACATGTTTAAATTATTGCCATATTAGTATTACATCAATCCCTTGAAAATAGAGAAGTAAAATTTTCAAAATCAAGACTCAATTTTCGGCCACCCTTAATTCACACATGCTGAATTTTCAGCATGTGTTACAATTGTAGCAAAGTTTAAAATATTACCTTGTGTAGCTTCCTCCATTATGTCACTAACCTTGTGTAGTCCATTCTTCACCAATCAAGATGCCAATTAAGCTCCTCATAAGCTCCATCAAGGCTGAGTAGAGCATGTGAAGTGAGCTTGAACATGTGCTGAATTTGTTTTTGTAAACTTTGTAAAATAGTGCATAATAATTATACACATATGGTATATTCCAATCAGCCCTAATTTAAATATTCTAGAACACTTTAGTATGTATTTAATATGTAAAAAGTGTCTATATACATGTTACATGTCATGCCAAAAATGTTCCATGTGTCGTGTTTGTAGAAAACAGAATTTTCGACTTTTGTCGATTACGCGATTTTTCTCCGATTAAATTCAAACTTTTTGCACATGTTATATATATTATGTCACACATAATATACATAGAATAACTTGAATATTCAGCTCTAAAGGCTGATTAAAAGTGGCGCCACATGTGACAAAAATATTGGATTTGAAATTTGCACAATTTGGCCTTAATTGGGGGTGATTTTTGTGTGCCAACATAAAATGATTTTATGGCTGAATATACCATGTAAGCCACAAAATTTGTGGCCATTTTTGAAGTGGGTGCTGGCCATCTATATATGGCAAGTACGTGACACATTAGCGAAGTTTCGGTAGTCACCTGATACGACAATTTTTTTGTATAGAACCTTGTAGCGTGTCGTAATAATTTTGTCATCACCATGACTTATATCATATGATATAAGACCTAAATATACTCATGAATATAAGGTAGTATAATGGTGTAACGTTGACATACGTTCGTAAAATATATAACGTGTCGGTAGTTCGTTGGAACTATGTGTGTATAGTTCCTTTTAAAAAAAAAACTGAATATATATATATGTGAATGGCGTGTGGTTTAAGAGGTAGAAGGAGACTTTCCATTTCCATGTTGTTGCCTTTATACCTTCTCCAAATATTTCTCCATTTAAGGAACTACTTAATTTATTTAACTACGTACTTCACTTCATGAACTAGTTTAGTTCATTAATGGTGGCCACCTGAAAATAGTTCAAACACAACAAATGTTTGCTATTTGATGTAAGCTTTAAAAGCTTCATGGCTTGTTTAGTACGGCAACATTATATATCAAACATATAAGGCAGGTTGGGTCGCAAAAACGTGTCAAGTCATAAAATGTTCATGCATTTCTTTAGCACACGTTGTTTAAATCATGTATTTTTGTGAATCACTCAAACCCTTTTTCTCAACAGCAACCACTTTGGTGAATGAAGTATCACTGTCGAGACGCTTGTTTGAGCACATAGATGCATTTATTTAGTCGACAACCATGCCTTTTGGATCTCCCACTTTAAATTGAGGCGGTTGAACCATGTAAATGGTCCGTCGAGTTCTCCATTTAAAAACGCAGTCTTGAATCCATCTGATGTAGCTCAAGACCTAAGTGCATCACTAAAGCCATGACTATCTGAAAGGAATCCTTCGTTGATACCGAAGAGAAGATTTCTATATAGTCTATGCCCTCCTTTTTGGGTAAACCATTTAGCAACAAGTCGGGCCTTATACCGTTTTACATTGCCTTTTGAATCTCGTTTGGTTTTGAATATCCATTTACAACCAACGGGTTTCGAACCTTTAGGCAACGAGACGGCCTCCCATACCTTGTTGTCGTGCATATACTTAATTTCTTCTTCCATGGCCTTTATCCATTTTTCTGAATTTTGACATTGTAATGCTTGATTGGACGTTTTTGGGGTCATCGTCCATAAAGCCAACGTCGAATTCGTGTTCTTGGAGATACACCACATAATCGCTAAGCATGTGATTTCTCCTTTTACGAGTGGATCGCTTAGGGGCAACTTGTTCTTGGGATAGGTGTAGGTTCCTAAACTGCATCAGTAGGCAATTCTTTTTGTTCTTGAGTTAGTTCCTCAGGAACTTGTTCCTATGGTGCGTCACTACTGGGATGAGGTACCTCAGGTGTGAGTATCGCTGATGTTATCTCTCCAAAAGTTGGTTCAATTCACATTTCTGTCACATCTGAGTGACCCTCATCTAACTCAATGATCTACTGATGCAAATCATTCTCCCCCCTCCTGGAACCAAAGTATCCTCAAAGAACTTTACTGAATTTGTCTCAAAAAACACTTTACTTGTGGGATCGTAGAATTTATACCCTCGTGATTTTTTGGAATAACCAACGAAATAGCAAATACTATTTTGGTGTCCAGTTTTCTTTTATTTGGTTTGTAAGGCTTTGCCTCTGCTGGACAACCCCAAACCTTTATATGGTTAGTCTAGGCTTACGCTCAGTCCATAACTTATAAGTGGTCTTAATCGTTGTTTTGTTGGCACTCGGTTGAGGATGTAAGCTGCGGTTTTAAGCGCTTCTCCCCAGAGGAGTAATGGTAGCGTAGTTTGACTCATTATACTACGTACTATGTCTATATGCATGCGGTTTCGTCTTTCAGCTACACCATTCATGCTTGGTGACTCAGGCATGGTGTACTGAGGGACGATTCCGTGTTTCTCTAGGTATTTAGCAAATGGTCCCGGACATTTTTCTCCTAATCCATCATATCAATCGTAGTATTCTCCTCCACAATCCGATTTGACGTCTTTAATCCTTTTGTTGAGTTGTAACTCAACTTCAGCTTTAAAGGATTTGAACATGTCCAATACTTGCGCCTTTTCTTTAAGTGAGAATATGTAGCCAAATCGCTAATAGTCATCAATAAGCTGATAAAATAAGAGTGGCCATTTTGGGTAGCCGGATGAATTGGGCCACTAATATCGGTATGAATAAACTCTAATGGACTATTTGCACAATTTGCTTCATTTCTTCGAACTTTAGTTTGTTTTCCTTTAGCACAAAATACACATGATTATAAATTGTTAAGTCTAAAGGATTTAGAATTTTTGTTTTTACAAGATGTTCTATTCTGTTTTTGGACAAGCGTCCTAAACGTCGATGTAATAATGATCCTGAATTCTCATGAGTTAATTTTGCTTTAACATTTTGCATAACAACATGCAAGGTTTCTTGATTTGAAGCAACATTTTATGAATAAAATTTATCAATTTCAGACATTTTACCGTGACCAATTAATCTATAAGCATGATAAAGTTGAAAATTTCCATTTCCAAAATAGCCATAATAACCACTTTTATCCAATCGATAAAACGAAATAAGGTTTCATTTAAAACGATGGTACTACAAAAGTGTCATGAAAATCTAGACAAAATCCAGAAGTCAACAGCAATCTGAAATGCCCAATGGCTTCAACCTTTATGCCGCTGTCATTCCCCAATAGACGTATCTTTCATCGTTTCTTGGTTTTATGTGGCCGAGGCAACCCTATATAGACACAGATAAGTGAGTCGTGGCTCCAGTATCGACTCACCAAGTGGCTATATCCGAAATAAACTTAACTTCAGAACAAACTAAGAATGTACCTTTTATTCTTGAGCCAAGAATTATAACCGGTACAGTTTTTCTTTAGATGTCATTCCCCTTTTGTAAAAGAAACAAATCATGCTTTTGGGTGTGTCAGCAGTAGGCGCCCTCTTTTCTTTATTCTTGCCTTTTGCATATCTTCATCCGCAGCCTTTCCTTTCTTACCACCAGACTTGGTGGTGACAGCATTCACAACCTCATGCCCTTCATTCTTTAGCCTTCCTCTTCTTGCACGCAATGTGAGATAAGTTCATTCACTGTCCACTTTCTCTTTAGTAGTTGTAACTGGCCAGAAAGTGTTTGAACTTATGATGTAAAGAGTTGAGAATCATGACAACCAGCATGTCGTTAGAGACATCTAGTTTCATGTTTCTCAATTGAGAAGCAATGTGAGTCATCTCTAGGATGTACTCTCTTATACTGTCATTTTCACGGTACCGTTTCGAGCATAGTTTCTTTAAGAGATTGTCTGCCTCGGATTTCTCATTCTTAATAAACCTTTGCTCAAGATCGACCAAAAATTCTTTGGCCGTCATAGACTCAGAAACGTTTCCCCTGAAGCACTCGTAGATACTCTTTTGCATCATCATAAGACACATGTGATTTGATCGGAGCCAGCATGCTGTGTGAGCCTTTTCCTCACTTGTGCTATCATGTGTTAGCACGGCTGGACGGTCTATCTGCAACGTAGTGTCTAGATCAACAATCCCCCCAAAGGATCTCGAGTTGATCTTTGCATTGCTCATAGTTTGAACCGTTCAATGTAGGAATGTCTTTAGCGTTAGACACTATTGCTGAAAAGACAACAAGAAACGGAAGTAAATACACAACACATGTGTTCTTTAAACTGCATAACAAATCCAAAATCAAAATAGAACCTTAATTCCATATACCAATTATCTTTTAACATTAAGGCTCTTTGGAGTCATCCCAATATCTTCCAATAATTGGGTGTAGTGGTCAATGTGACGGCTCTCCAAGCATGGGATAACCACCTTCATTTGGGCTGACGAGTTAACCTGTGCATTTAAAGCTTCATTGTCGGGCCCATTTGGGTCCACTACCATGATCATATATGCTTTCGACAATCACACCTTCCTTTGGGCCAGTCAATGATTGCGTCCAACACATGCGTACCCTTCACGATCATAATAAATATAGTGACGATGATATGATTGCCGCACTTTAATGGGATCATATTAAAGCCCTTCGCATAACTTTATGGTTCTAAGTGATTCGTAGTTTCCTAAGTGACCCTTTTGTATGTACCGTGCATGCTTTGACCTCAACATACATTTTGTTTTGCTTAAACCAAATTTGAACTAGCTTGATTCTCTTTACGGCTCAAATAAGAACCACCTTGAACCAAGCTTGGTTCTCCTTACTATTTAAGAAAACAATATCTTATCAATCAATTTAACAAGTGATATAACCTTATGATGAGTAATATTGAGTGTGAAATAAACCGATTCGGCAACACTCACTTTCTATAAGCGTGTATTGCCATTCCACATGATTCCCAGGCCACCAGTGGAGTCACAATGGTCTCGCTTAAGAACCAGTTTTCTTTGATATAATTATGTGTACGGTGTTTTTATCGCAACTCAATAAGTCATCTATCACGAGTATTAAACCGCATTGATTGATAAGCCCGAATAATATTGGTCAACATAGTCAACTTAGCCCATCAAATTAACTTGGTTGAACTTGGTCAAACCGGGTCAAACAAGATTCGGATCCTTATTAGGTTAAGTTCCATAACTTATTTTACTTGTTTTATTTATTTATTTAACATGGATGAATAGCATAAATGAATAAACAAACAAATAAATGCATGAATAAACAAATAATGTAATAACCAGAAATTAAACTTAATACTTAATTATTATTATTTTAGATTTCTTTAAAATAATAATGATAATAACAAGAATTTTTTATTATTATTACTATTTACTTTATTTTCCTTTAAAAAACTTTATAATAATAGTAATAGTAATTATTTATTGTTATTACTATCTCCCTAATAATAACAATAATAATTAAATTATTATCATTTTTTTATTATTATTATTATCTTTGAAAAAGGAAACTTTTAAATAATAATAATAAGTTTTTATTATTACTATTTTCCTTTAATGATAATAACAATTGAATTATTATTATTATTATTATTATTTATTTTCTTTTAAAAGAGGTTTAAATAATAATAATAATAATAATAATAAAAATTATTATTATTTACTTTATCCAAAATAATAATAATAAACAAAATAACAAAAAACTAAAACTTAAAAAATAAAAGGGTTGGGGGCGGGGTGGGTCGGGTCAGAACCCACCCAACCCAATCTGAAATACCGAATTTTCTCCTTTTTTATTATTTAACTGTAATTGGGTCGAGCCCAATTACTGAACCAGGTCAACCTGAATCGGAAAGCCTAGCTTGCTAGTCTGAAGACCCATCGAATTTCTTTTTTATTGGAATAAGGCCGAAGCCCAATTTTAAAACAGGTCCGGACCTGGTTGAACCAGATCCGGAGCCCAACCCGCGAGGCCTGCCTGCTGGAGCAAAAAATGCTCCTGAAATTTCGACTACAGGGACCGAACACCAGACCTCCTTGTTGACTGTCCTGGCCGCTAACCATCAAGCCAGCAGACCTTTTGGTCAGATTAAGGGGCGGTCTTAATTATATAAGTAACCAGAAATTCCACCAGAATTTTATTCTGGTGGAAATAAAAAACAGTTTTCGGACCAAAAAAATTTCCTTCATCAAACATGAACAGATTAACAAAAGTGATCCGATTAGGCCTGCTCTGATACCACTTGTTAGATTTATTTAAAATTCCTGAATAGGACCGTTTAATCAAATCACTAGACAAAGTAACAAAATGCGGAAACTATACCTTGGTCCCTTGTTGACGTTAATATGTCCATCACGTAACGCCCCTACAGTTGATGAATCTGGCGTGATCTAAGGATTCACGACCTCCCACCAATTGTTGATGTATCCCTTGAACGGATTCAACAATTCACTATTTTACCCGATAGAGAGGCTAGAAAGTATGGGCTTTATAGAAAAACTGGCACACCCTCCCTCTTTACTGCATATGGTCGGCAGTCACTCTGAATGGTGAAGAGCCTCCTCCTTTATATAGAGGGAGAATAGGAAGAATCCTGATGGGTTTAGGGTTTAGAGTTGTGTCTAAAACCAAATCCTTTTTTTCTCATGGGTGAGAGCTTTTCTAATCCCAAATACCTGAGGATATACTTGCTATTATCATCAAGTTATCTTTATCCAATATTAAATATTATTTATTATTTAATAATAAATATTATTATCTAATATTTAATATTAAATATTTTTTAATATTTAATAATTATGTACCAACATTTATCTACTAGCCACATGTGGGTTGTCGCTCTTCGGGGCCCAGACGTCGCACACTTTATGGTCGTTGCACTTTGAGCCCATCCATCCCGGTCTTTGACCATATGACATTCTACATATTCAGGGTTTCCATTTTAGACCACACTATACATCCGTGAACATACCCGATAATCACTTAACGTGCGGATGTTTTACGCAATAATTAATATTATTACGTGACATATGTGACATATAAAATTATCATACATAATGTCTACCTTATGATTAATTCATGTACACTTAATCAACGTGATGTGCATTACACGTATCTCGAATCAATCCCAACAAGATATGCTAGCGTATTTCAGCTTATTACATCAACTACTTCAGTAGCGTCGTATATAGGATATGTTTTTATTAATTATAAAAATGGCGGGGCGGGACTCAACAATTGGTTTGACATGAACACGACCAGTAACTGTGGAGGTCAATATCAGGTTCGACTTGATTTTGATCTGAATTCGTTAATGTCAAATCAAAACTTATGTGAAAAGTGTATCTGGTTGGTATCATGTTTAGGGATTGTGTCGGAGATTGTCGACCCTATCTTTCTTGATTTAGTGTCCAGGTCATATTTTTCTATCTTCAAAACATCGAATTCGCATGTCTTTATTGACACCTTCATAGGATAGTTGTGCATAAAACACCAAGAGCGATATTTTGTCAGATTATTTATATGATAGTTTTGCTTAAAATAACTGGTTTATATGAACACGTCCTGCAACACTGCTGGTCAATTTAAGGTTCAACTTGATTTTAGCCTGAACATAACAATGTCAAATCGAACCTTACGAGAAACGTGTGTCGGACTTGTGTTATGTTTTTTCATTAAGATAGAGACTATCGACCATATCATTTTTGATTTAGTATCCAGGTGACTTTTTTCTACCTTTAAACAACAAGAACGATATTTTGGTAAAATATTAATAAGATAGTTGCGCTTACACTAAAAAGGCTGACATGAACACAACATGTAACTCTGCTAGTCAATTTCAGGTTCGACTTGATTTTGATCCAAACCTGTCAATGTCACATCGAAAGCTACGAAGAACGTGTACCGAATTTTTTCATATTTTTAGATCATATCAGAGATTGTCGACCATATCCTTTTTGATTTAGTGTTTGAATAACATTTTTCAACCTTTCAAGTCTCTTTATTATATGTAGCAAGACCATAAGAGAATAAAAATCAAGTGTAATATATTGGCACATTTATAGGATAGTTGTGCATAAACACACCAAGAACGATATGTTATCAATATGATATTTGTGCTTAACTATAAAACCATTTGCAACAAAGCCGAGTATAACATCAACTGAGGATCTGTTCACTTTTCGTAATGCGCTTGTAAAATTTACCATGCTTTGATGGAGGAAACACTTGAAGCTTTTCAGAAATGGGCTAAATGGTGGACTTTTGAAGTAGCGGGATGGAAATTTTACCAAGTCATTGAATGAACCTGTAATCCTCGGAATATCCTGCAAAACAGTTAAAAGTTAGATGTCGAGTTTTTCTCCAAGAGAACCATCCGATGCTCAAGTCAGTTATTAGATTCTTCAAGTAGACCTCGGAGCAATCCTGAGGTATATATGTTGGAAATTAGGTTCAAATCGAGTATAAAGAGGTTGTAACCAACTTACAGAGCATGTAATGATTCAGGTTTTAATTATAGGTTGACTCGGATTGATTTGGTGTTGTACTAGGCTCCTAAGTAGGAAAATAGATTCATATCTGTTACCTGGGTGTATAGAGGATGTATTTATAGGTGACTTGGAGGAGGTCAACTTAAAAGAGCATGTAACGATTCGGGTTTTAGTGGTGGGTTGACTAGGATTGATTTTGTGTTGTACTAGGCTCCTAATCTTGCGCTATGCGTCCAGGGGACTTTAGTGTTATAGGCCGACAGGTATTCTTCTTCCCGACTGCATTACATGAACGTTTGTCTTTTAACGGTGTAGTCGTGTGATCCCCCATATACAGAGGAGCTCGCAGATGTGCTTTTGATGTTTTCCCACTTGTTTTAGACTCCAGGAGTGGTTCACCTACCAAATAATGGAGTCTGGTGCTGAGGTTTTAGATAAGTATTTGTCTACAACAGATGGCGGACCTACGGAAACCTTGTTGGGAGTATGCCAAATTCGCAGCTCCGCACAAGGTTTGTTTCTGAGGTTCGCTTAGGTTAGGTTTTCTCAGTTGTGATTGGCTAAAAATTCATCATTTATTTATATGTAATGAAAATATGTCACGTGTGATTTATTTTGTCTCTTGTCGGTTTGCATTAATGTAAAATTTAAATTTTTTGTTGCTTTACATGGTAGACATGTAGAGAGATTCGACACAAGCATTATCATTTCTACGTTTCGATGCACATCGAGGATATCTTTTGATAGAGAGACTTGAGCTCAAGTCATGTTATTTCGGCGTTGTTTACACATTAAAGTCTTATGATTCCTACGTAATTTTCATGTTCAAAGCATATTTTACTAGGGGTAATTTGGGTCTACCAAACCTTTTACTAAAAACCTAAAACCTTCCCGTCCTTGTCCTCGCCGTCGCGGCACTCTTATATATTCCTCCAAGTTCAGAATTTAATGAAGTCGACCAAAAATCTTCCTAAAAGTATAATAAAAAAACGTCAAACAGATTCGATAATTGTAAGATGGAAAGGAAGCTAGATCTGCAGGAAATAGTGGGCATGGTTGGTTAGGGAAGACCGCTTCTTTGTGAATCTTTTTCACTGGAGTGTTTTGTGGAAAGATTCTTACCTAGACCACCCATGCCAATCATTTCATGCGGTTCCTCCTTTTCCTGTTCTTACCATTGACTTTAAATCAGAAAGGAGCTCTTTGATTTCAATTCGTGAGAAGTGAGGTCGGGTGGAGCTTAAATGGGTAAATGGTAACAGGGAAAAGGGAGCTAGATCTACAAGAAATTGTGGGTATGTCGATCTAGGGAAGAACTTTTTTATTTTGATTGCACATTTGTTATGTGTGTTTGATGGAAAGACTCTTGTCAAGTCCAGGCATACCGGTGGTCTCTTGTGGTTCCTCCCTTTCCTCACCTTGCCTACAGTTTGACTAATGCAGAATAGTCTATGACAGAGAGATTTTAATAATTAATATAAGTTTTCGTGTTGGAGTATTAATTTTTTTCTTTTTGGTCTATTGTTGGTTGTTCTACTTTCACTACCTTTTGTTGGGAGTTCTCTATTGATCATGCGTTGACTTGATTAGCTAAGAAATTACTTGGTTAGATGAGCTGCGGTTCTTTGATTTTCTGCTTGATCAGGATAATCGTCGGAGGTTGTAGTTACAGATCGGTTCTTTTGTTGCTGCAGATAATGCTTGATCAAGATTACAGCGTTTTGCAAGGAAAAAGAGAAGTTTGCATATTTATGTACATGGACGTCATTCAATTTAAAGTAAAAAAAATTCCCTAGGTTCAGAAGCCTTTAGCTTTGTGGTTTTGGCATGTCTTGAAATGAAATGTTTTGGTTTCTATGAATCTGTTAAATTAAAGAGGTTGTCCTTATAATGGTTTGCTTCCTTTCAACTTAGTGATATTCAAATTCGTATTGAACTTAGAATGTCGTGTTGATTGTAATCAAGCTAATTACTAAACAAGAAAAGCAAATGGACACTTATAAGACTACAGTGAGTTTAGGGGATGGACTCCTTCAATAGATGGCAACAGAGAGGTGGTTATGCGTATCTGATTTAAGGTTTGTGGTGTGAAAAATTATACAACAATGTTATCTCATTGCTTCAGAGGATTCTGTTTATAGTTGATATGAGGGGTCAAATGTATGCAACCATACATATGTATTAGAAAAGGTTGTTTCGCGATGACCCATAACGAAAATTGCGTTAAGCTATATCGATCAAGTGGACATACACAGTATAAGAAACACAACCAATTTAGTGAGTCATTTTGTTTTATTACATCATATTCTAAAATTAAGAAATAGTGTGTCATTAATTTCATTAGAAATGGAAATGTGGTGTATATGTTGATGTTAAACAATGCAAAGACTGAAAGTACGGATTAGAACGTTAAACTCTGGCATTGTACAACCTTTGGGATAGCAGCAAGTTTTGCAATTTGCTACACCTTAGCTTAGCTGTTATATCCGGTAAAATTTAATTAGAAGGGAAAAAAAATGACATAATATTGCAAGAAAGAAATAAAAATTCACTAACCCCCCCCCCCCCCACAACTATCCTTATGAACCCACCATAAATTGCCACTATCCCATTACTACTTAATTCCCCCATTAAGTTAAGATAAAATAATAAAAAAAACCCCATTGACATTCATAGTGATTAAGAAAGGTTTTTTTTTTTAAATACAATTAAGACAGGTTTTGGTAATTCCTTTCGCTTGCAGTATCTTTCATTTATGCCTTTTACTTATTTTTATGTACGTTTTTAGTTTGTGCGTGTGTATGTGTGTATACTATGTTTTTTTTCTTTTTATATATAACCAAGGTTGCATAAACAAAATAATTTTTTTGAAGAAAAGGTTGCATAAATTTAAAAAAATACAACAATGATGATATGTTAATTTGAATTTGCAAAATTACATTTGATTCTTACCCAGTAGTAAAAATGGAAAGGGATTCCCCCCACCCACACACATGCACACACAAAAAGCGCATTGTCTCTGTCATATATTTTCTTTCTCTATTTTATGGAGTTCTAGCGAATGTTTTTGCTTCCTCAGGCCTAGTTAAGTTGATGTATGGTAATACAATTGTCGACAGAAAAAAATGTAAATACATATAGCAAGTTGAATGTTGAATGATCGTAAAATTAAGTATTTTAAATATCATACAGGCACTTTGACAATATGACATGAACTACCTGTTCAAACAAAAAGATCTTGTGTAGCTAATGCGTACAACAACTATGACTATACGTAATTGGCGACATCGAGAGGTAAAAAAACTCATTTCCTAAACCTTCTTTTAAGATCTCTTTCTTAAACAAAATATTCTATAGAATTTGTAGGATCTGCAAGGCACCACTAGAAGGGGGTTGAATAGTGGGTGCGGAAAATGTGGTTTTTAAAATTGTTTTAAACTAAAAAACTCAACTTCTTAAAACAATTTCTGTTTTCAGGATCTGTTTTGAAACGTTTTGAAAACTAGGTTACAGGTCTTCGAAAATTCTGAAATTTGGAGAGATCTTAGTCTCACATGCTCTGAGTATCTCCTAAAAATTTCAGATTAAAATTAACCCCTTTAAAAGTCGTTGATGGTCAGATTGCGCAAATCTGCCAGAAACGGTAGTCTGATTTGAAAAATTAATTCCTATTTAACCGTAACTCCAAATGCTCTGAAAATTTAATGACTAACCCCTTATTATGTGTATTTAATTGGGTTGAAACAGTTTTAAAAAATTCTTTTGGGAAGTTAGTCAAATACGTTCAAAGTCTCAACCTTTACAAGCCTGAAAATCAGACTGCACTAGTCTCAGAACTGTTGACGTTTGGATGACTTATACTGTCCAAAAGGGTTGAAATTTGCGCCAAAAGAGCCTTAAGACGTGTGGCTATGTTTTCTGAAAGTTTCGTGATTTTTTAAGTTCGTTTACTATTTTTAATAACGTGATAAAAATGATGCATTGTGCTGGAAACTGAAAGTAAGTGCTGAAAGTAAAGAACACAAGGAATTTTATACTGGTTCGGTTAAATCAACCTACTCCAGTCTTCGAGGACACCTTCCTCTATTAGCACTAATCACAAAACACAAATAACACCTTACCACACAGGGTTGATGGAGTTACACACCAACTCCAACCCTTTACAAACCTTGTAAGTGATTACAACGATCACGAACACCACCACCTAGCGAATGCAAGATTGATCACACCTTGATCAATCTTTTACAACAATATAGAAAGTATGTGGTGGTATATATGAAGCCTATTCAAATGTATGAATATGAATACGATAGGCTTTAAGAGAGAAGAAAGAAAGAAGTGTAGAAAGAAAGAGATGAATGCGTTTTTGATCTTGAGAATTGTAAACCTTGTCTTATATTTTTGCTTGCTCTCCTCTTTCCTTTTATCAATTGTGGCCGCCCCCTAGATGCCTCTTTCTTCTCTTGAAAATTATCTTCTAAGTCCTTGGAAGAGTATATTGCATCATTGTGACATGTCCTTGCTTACTTTGCAACTCCTCATTGGACGATCATTAAGCTCTTGCTTACTTGGCACTCATTGATTGGATGGAAGTTGTCATCATTTGATGACTAGATAAATTTGAAAATAACCTTTAGTAACATGTGTCAATTAGCCATAAAAGTGTTGCCATAAGCCATATAATAATTCCACATAATTAGCTAGACACAATGTCTCCATTTTCCTTCATAAATTTCGGCCACATGCTTTCTACACATGCTGAAATTCCAGCATGCGTGACATTCACACTTTATTCAAATTGTTTCCAAGTTTGCATTTGATTAATTCATTGAAAATAAAGAAGAAATCAATCATCATTTAGTACATAACATTTCTACTAACTTTGGAATAAAATTAGTAACTATAGGGGCCATAAAATCGGCCATGTTCATTCCAACACATGCTGAAATTTCAGCATGTGTGATATTCCAAGATACCATCACATTATTTCCATAATATGTTTAAAACATTGCCATACTATCTTTCAATCAATCCATATAATTCAAAGTAGTAAATATGGCACCATTAATAGTAGCAATTCGACCATTCATAGACTACACATGCTGAATTTTCAGCATGTGTCACAAATGTGACAAAGTTTGAAATGTTACCTTGTATAGCTCCTTTCTTTATGTCACCAACATTGTATGCTTCATTCTTGGCCAATCAAAATTCCAACAAAGCTCCACATATGCTTCATCAAGCTAAGATAGGCGTGTGATGATGAATATACATGTGCTGAATTTTAATTTTGAAAACTTTGTAAAATAGTGCACATATAATTATACACATATGGTATATTCCAATCAGTCCTTAATTGATTTTTCTAGAACACTTTAGAATGTATATAGTATGTAAAAAGTGTCTAGATACATGTCATATGTCATGCCAAAAATGTTCCATGTGTCGTGTTCGTAGAAAATCGAATTTTCGACATTTGTCGATTACCCGATTTTTCTCCGATTAAATTCCTACTTTTTGCACATGTTATATATATATTATGTTACACATAATATACATAAATTAAACTTTAATATTCACCACTCATGGCTGATTTAAAGTGGCGCCTAACATGTGACAAAAACTGAATTTGGAATCTCCACAATTTGACCTTAATTTGGGGTGATTTGTGTGTGCAACCATGGAATGATTTTATGGCTTTATATACCATGTAATCCACGAAATTTGTGGCCATTTTTGAATTGTAGGGGCTGACCATCTATATATGGAAAGTACGTGACACGTTGGCGAAGTTTCGATATTCACCCGATACGACAATTTTTGGTTTAGAACCTTTTAACGTGTCGTAATAAATTTGTCATCACCATGACTTATATCATATGATATAAGACATGAATATACTCATAAATATGAGGTAAATATAGTGGTGTGACGTTAACGTACGTTCGTAAAATATATAACGTGTCGGTAGTACGTTGGAATATATGTGTACGTGTCTTTTATAAAAAATCTGAATATATATAAAAATATATGGTAAATGGCGTGTATAAAGGAGAGGAGAGACTTTCCATTCTTTAATTTGTTGTCTTTGTGCCTTTTCCAAATATAGCTTCCTTTAATGAACTACTTAGTTCATTTAACTAAGTACTTCACTTAATGAACTAGTTTAGTTTATTAATGATGGCACCTGAAAATAGTTCAAACACAACTAATGTTTGCCATTTCATGTAAGCTTTAAAGCTTCATGGCTCGTTAGTACGACAACATTATATATGAACTATATAATGCAAGTTTTATGCAAAAACGTGCCATGTCGTAAAATATGTCATGCGTTTCTTTAATATACGTTATTTATGTTATGCCCCGCACCCTCCGTAGAATAATTAAAGGATAAAAAGAAATTAAATGGGATTAATGACAATAAATGGTAATGAATTAAGAATTAAATATTGAAATAAGTGGTATTTATTGAGGGATTAAATATTAGAATTAATTAGAAATTAATTAAGGATTAAATATTAGAATTTAATTATTTAAGATAAATGAGATAATATGATATAATTTAGAAACTCCAATTTCATCCCTACCCTTATCAAAACTGACAGAACGTCAGTTTCTGATTCATTTTATCAGAAACCGACGCTCCTTCTCCTCCATAGGCGATTTCCTCCTTCTCCAACCCTAGGTGAAGAAGTCTTCAAGAACCAATCCGATCTTCGTCTGTTCTTCGATCCGTCTCCTAGTAATCAAAGACAAGTAATCTACTTATGAGTTCCTACGATTTGCGAAAGAAAAAGGCCTATTTTGATAGCAAAGTGGATCACCATGTAGTAGTTTCTCTTTGTTGATCTATATGAGATTTACATGTTATGGATTTGAGGTTTTGGCCACTATATGTTGAAAATCATTTTGTTGTTGTGATTACGTAAAATCGTGCAAATCCCAATCCCTTGAATCCTCTCTTTGTTGCTATTTTCGGTTGAAGGGAGAAGAGAGTTAAAGGTAGAATTTTGGGTCTGTTGGTGGTTTAATAGAGTGTTAGGCTCGAATCATTGATTGGTATGCGTGTAGCGTTCAATTTTTAGTTTAAGCATGAGATTATAGCAGGGATTAAGCATGGAATGATTGGGATGAAGTTTGGGATCGATAGGGGTTATGGTTCTGCAGTTTCTGCAGAAATCGCAGAGTTTCTTTTCTGGAATCGCAGACATCGATCGATCGATGTGAGGGTATGAAGTACTTCGATCGATCGATGTGAGGGTATGATGTGAGGCAGAAAGTATTCTAATGGACATCGATCGATCGATGTGAGGGTATGAAGTACTTCGATCGATCGATGTAGGGTATGATGTGAGGCAAGAAGTATTCTGATGGATATCGATCGATCGATGTGAGGGTATGAAGTACTTCGATCGATCCATGTAGGGTATGTTGTAAGACAGAAAGTTTACTAATGGACATCGATCGATCGATTTGAGGGTATGAAGTACTTCGATCGATCGATGTAGGGTATGATGTCAACCAGTTTTTGTGGGAAGAATATAAGAGAGAAAGGGAAGCCAGAGGACCATTTGGGGGACCTTAGAGACTTCTTAGGACCTGATTGAGGTTTGTGTAAGCCTTGGGAACGCAACTTAAGATGATGAATCAACAATGAGGACTTCGTGAGGTACTTGAATAGGACTTCAGTGTGAATGATCTATGGGGTTAAGGATGAACGTTTGAGGCTTTGATAGGGTTCCAAATGGAGAGTGTGAGGGTGGTTACTTCTTCTCTGGTGTTCTAGAACGAGTGTTTAGGTAATGTTGGATTTCCTGAAAGGTTACACTTGAATATGTGAATGAGATGTGCTTCAACTTGACATGTGAGTGTGCATCCTTGTATCATGGCACTTGCATTTGCATTATGATTTGACAAGAGCTGTGCCTCGGCATAGGGTATAAAGTTTGCGAAGTGAGCTGTGATGCGTTACAGGGTATAAAGACAAGCTGTAACCATCACAGGGTATAAAGTGAGCTGTAATGTGACATAGGGTATAAAGACAAGTTGTGGCACATTACAGGGTATAAAGTTAAGCTGTGGTGCGTCACAGGGTATAAAGACAAGCTGTGGCCCATCACAGGGTATAATGTTATGTGACCGGATATTATGACATGCATTGCACGGTTTTTGAAAAGTGAAGCATAATCATTGGTGACTGTATAGAGTAGTGCATGTTTTGAACTGTCATACATCACGTGAGTCGTTGTGGTATGGTTGATTGGTAAGTGAATTGTTACAGAACTGTTTATTGCTTGAGAGTTATTGTTCTTTCTTCCGTTATGCTATTAAGTTTAATCTGACACAAGAGGTGCTGACCAAGTATATTGAAACGAGTGTTACACTGCATGAAATTATGAAGTGGAAGGTGAATGTTGGTTACACGTATGCTCATAAGAGTTATAGACAATAGTAGGAGGACCAGTTTATTTATGTTTTTATGTTTTCATATCATTATTGTCAATAAACGTGCAATACGTATTGTATCAATTTTATCGTGCAATAAATATTGGTGACAAATTTTTTATGACATTCGTTGCATTTAATAAATATATAAAAATTTAGTCATTCAAAATAAGTTGATACCAAATTTAAACAACATAAGAACAATTTGTTTATTTAGAAGATAAAGTACAAACAACACTTGCAATAATAAACATTACATAGAAACATATAAACACTGATAATAAAGTAAAAATGACAATAATGAAAATAAACATTATGTGAAAACATAAAGAAACTATTGATTATTTTGACATTGTTGTACTACAGGACAAATGTTACGGTTGTGAACTTGGTAGCATATACCACATGTTTGCTTATAGTTGCGGTCCATTTTACTGTGAATCCGAGTTGATTTAGATTTCTTGCCTGTATGTTTTCTACAAAGTGAATTAGCTTCGAGCAGGAATAGAGGTGGATGCTAGTATGCAGAGTGTTACAAAGTATGAAATGAAGCATTGTATGCGTTTAGCATCGCTTGACATGAGTAGAAATGAGCAAACCAACTCCGCAGCTAAATTGTGCATATTCTTACATACTTGCATATTGTGTGAACAAGACATGTGGTAAAGATGAAATTTACTCCAAGTGACATGTTTTTTCAATCAGGTTGACAATATATGAAATACCACCATTATCTGGCATCAATCGGCTCAAAATTTCATACTGACCTACGCTTCTGTCATAAGCTTGAATCCTGTGTTTTTCTTCATTACTCTTATTATGAATAAGGCGTTGTACCATTTTCAGCTGCCACTTGTCCACGGTTTGAATATGAGAAATTGCCTCTAGGCATTTTCATCAAATATCTTCACCGTCTTTTTGAAAACTGCTTGTGTTCGATAAACACCTATCCTCCTTTAGTAGATTGTTCCACGAGTCTGGATAATCAGATGTCATCATATAATACCTCCTACCACCGTCATGGGACAAACTCCATGTATCAAATAGTATTTGCATAAGATCAATTTTTTCATCTTTTTTCAACGCTTCAACTTATCCATACATTCTATAAACTTGTACACTTTCTTTTATGATGTAGCTACCCATAGAATGTTAACATTGTGTATAAAATTTATTAATTTATTGTATAAAAACCTACGTGCAAAACTCGGTTTGATATGACATAGACAATATCTATGATATGTATAAGGCCATTGCCATGTAGGATCTAATTAACTTATTGTTTAAAGTCCAGTAGATCGGTCCAAAATCAAACATACATCTTTCATGTCACCAATTATATACTGAGGTATGTTCCCAGGCAACAATCTTAATTTTGTTTCCTCTTCTAATCAACAATAGCATTAGCAACCGAAAATATATGATCTACCGCATCAACCGTACAACAAATCAATAATTGATCACTATGCTTGCCATACAAATGTGTATTGTCAATTGATATCATCGGATGCCAATGTTGAAACATAAGAATCGAATGTTTGAATACCCAAAAAACTGCATCAAACACCTTCATTGACAATACTCAACTCTGCATCATGCCTTCATTGGACTATGTTTTCTTCATTTGATGCCTCTACAATAGCCATGTAACGGGACAACTAACAGAAAGATTTGAACCAATTACTATATACTATTTTCATTGCGGCATTTTTTCTCCTCCATGGTTTCTTGTAGTTGATGTCCACATGCAAGCTTTTTTTAACAGATTCTTGAACATCTTGAGTTTCGAAGTTCAGATTCTGACTAATATGTTCTTTAATCATCTTTGCAACCATGTTTGAACCGACATTCTTATTATCCGATGTGATGTTCACATTTGTACAACTCTGACAGTTGTTAAAAATGGCAATCTTCCAATACTGATGCACTTGCCTCTAACTTACTCGAAGACACTATTGACAGTTTTGTGTCTTCCAATTCATGTACCTAATACCAATAATATGCAAAGCTTGCTATAACATTATTAAACATGTTATGCTTTACAAACCATAATTGCACTGCATGTTTCACCCACTCTTTGGTTTTGAACATCTTCACCTCGAATTGATCTGGTCTACTCTCCTTCTATAGATGCTCTCTAAGCCCCCCACAACCATGCATTGCCATGTCTTTTGATCGGTCACAATCTTCTAAAAATGGAACGTTCTTCTAGATAAGGTATTGTGGCTCATATGCATATGGTTCATCTTTCTCCTCTTCAAAGTCCTCCAAATGCTCCTGTTCATTGTTATCGTCCTGCTTATCGTATGCTTTATAATCGTCGTCAATATCTTCATCCTCGTCTTTTTCATCTTGTGTTTCTGATTGATTTTCTATGAATGCCTGTGATTAAATACTCCCTCCTACATTACTCCCAGATCACCCAAGAATGAACGTAATAGGATTTTAAATCTCCGCAAACATTATCGAAAGAAACATTTCTTAGATTTAAGTATATCTCCACAAACATAATAGTTAGACAACATATTGGAATATCCAAAGCTGATTCGAGACTTCATCATCTGAAATACGAGAAGCACATAAAGTGTATCTAGCCGTATCTACAGAATAAGGGAAACAACACACCAGATCACTTGCTCTCACATCTACATCCAACCCGAAGCTTGATTTAAATCATACGACAAACTCTATACATGATATTACTCATAACCCCTATCAATTTGGTTGGATTACTATCGTATCTAACTCCATTGTATAATTACACTACTTTACCTTCAAAATACAAACATATTTGAATATTTAATGATATCATTTTTCCTATCGAAAAATGACTGCACATTTTGTTGCTGGAGTCTACGTTTTTATAGAAAAACATACTGGCTGTTTTCAGAAAACCGTTTTTAAGCCTAAATGTTTTGTCAGAACTGTTTTAGGAACAAGGTTTGGTTAAAATCGTTTTAGAGCCAACGATTTTGTCATAACTGTTTTAGGCTTGACATTCTGCTGTTGCACTAAGCGCTATCGCAGTTTTGACAAAATCTTTTCAGACACATTGAAACAGTTTTGTCAAAACCGTATTGAATGGAAGTGGAATTTCTATCAAGGGTAATTGTAAATTTTCTTGTTAAAACTACAATATATTTGGTTTTTTCTGGCGGTGTGTTTCTCTTTTAAAAAAAGCTGCACGTTCTACTAAGGCAGCACATGTCAAGCCATTTTTGCGGGTGGAATCTGGTTCAACTTTTTTTTTTTGGGTTTTGAAATGGGAAACTTTTATTAAACCAAATGATGAGTTATTTGGCTTACAAGTTTACTATACACAATGTATTCTATCCAGCAAAGGCTATCCGAAACTAAAGACAAAGACGATTTGGTTCAACTTCTATTACTATTAAGAACAAATTATGAGTTAACGATACAAAATGTACTATATTTAACGAGGGCTTTCTAAAACCAAAGACAAAGGCAATCTTTTTCAACTTTTGTTACTATTAAGAACAAGTTATCGTAGAAAATAGTATTTTTCATTCAGCTTACAAGTTAACTATATAAGATGTATTCTGTCCAATAAGGGCTATCCAAAACCAAAGACAAAAGTAATTTGGTTCAACTTTTGTTACTATTTAGAACAAGTTTTAGTAGAAAATAGTATTGTTCATTTCACCTTACAAGTAATTTGGTTTATTCTGTCCAATAAGGGCTATTCGAAACAAAGACAAAGGTAATTTGGTTTAACTTTTGTTATTATTAAGAACCAGTTATATTAGAAAATAGCATTGCCCATCGAACACAAAATAGAAAATAAAAAAGAAAAGAACGAGTAAAAATGTTCGTGTTCAAAAAAGTCAAATGTTAAATAGTCTTCGCGAGGAAAAAAAAATATACCGAAAACGGCTGTTGCCGACCAAGCAAAATTGCTTATCTAACGGCGGGGACCCCACAATCTTTAAAGAAAAAAGAAAGAACGGCGGGGACGCCACCAAGTTTTGCATTCCGGTTCTAAAGAATGGGTTCATGGGCGGCAAGTAATGCAATGAGCTTTACTGTAACTGGCATTGAAGATATCAAACATTCTAGAAATGGGGATAGGGTTGGGAACTAATCGCAGAATTAGTGAAGAACAACCACAACGACAATCTCAATAACACACAAAAGTAATGAATAATTGACAAAGAAAGACTAAAACTGTAGCGCCCCGCTCCCGAGCTCCATCCTCGGTAACGGTGCACCCGCCGCATCTCACTCAGGAGAATACAAGGCGTCACATCAATCTGCTACACGTCAGTGCTGACATAGAAAAGTTTTCCTTTTCTTTCTGCGGAAACGATAAGTCACAACACTAATTCGAAATTAATGAATTTTAAGGAAGTAACGACAGTAATTCTAGGCTGACCAGGCCTTACAAGTCAAGGTCAAATGTCTAAATTTAAAAGCATGAAATTGTTTTCAAAGTAAAGCTGAAAATAAACTATCTGTGTCATCCCATGGCATCACCAGAAGCCCGTCTCCATCCTTGCCGCACACGTATCTACGAGTCACTCAGCCCATTCCACGGTATCGGACCCATCCTCAACGTAGATGTATTCATACTCCGTCTCGGCTACATATGGAATAGTAGGGGTGAGTGATGGTAATCACCCAGTAGGTGCCTCTCAAAACAATACAAAACTTACATACCCAAAAAGATATCACCACGTAGCCACATAAGACAGATAGCATGCCACCGGAAAGTAAGACACACCATGTAACCGACATAAAACAACACGACATAACTTATACGGAAAGCAAACAATCCACACAAGATGTATGCGCAAGTACGTGATGCATGTTCACATAACGTGTCATACGCAACTAGAAACATGTCAGGCAAAATGCTCCTGGACCCATATGCAATGCATGCTCCCGGGACCTAACTCCAGCGTCATGGTCTCTAGCCACCATTTGCCGTTCTGGACACCCACGCCCTATAGACGCTGCGTATCGTACGACACCCACGCCCTATAGACGCTGCGTATCTTCAGACACCCACGCCCTATAGACGCTGTGTATTCGCACGGCACCCACGCCCTATAGACGCTGCGTATCACATGACACCCACGCCCGACCGACGCTGCGTATCATCACGGCCCCCACGCCCTATAGACGCTACGTATCCTCCGAACACGCACGCCCTCAGACAATGGGTACCTCATGCAATGCACGTGCCATGAATGCAAGGGAAAGGGGGAGAAAACAGTTGGACGTCATCCTCTGACGTCGATCGATCGACGTCCAACTGAGACACGTCGAACCCTCACTCAGTTGACGTCGATCGATCGATGTACATCTGAGGTACATCGAACCCTCAGCCTCTGGACGTCGATCGATCGATGTACTTCTGAGGTACATCGATCTCTCGCCCTCTAAACGTCGATCGATCGATGTCCATCTGAGGCACGTCGAACCCTCAGCCTCTGGACGTCGATCGATCGATGTCCCCGAATTCTAGAATTCTCATTCTGAAATTTCTGCAGTCCATTCATTCAATCTCATTCAACCTTTCACCCATCCCACATATCCATACACGCATCAAGACCTTACAACCCCACAAGGAAACGTACAACAACGAGATCACAATGAAGTCAACGTATAACGGAAAATAAACACCTTGGGGCATATAATCAAGATCCAATCAACAATTAACGACAACAGCAACACCTAAAAATACCCTTTTTGCCTATGCAACCTTCGTACCGTTTTGAGGGAGTAATTAGGATGCACCTACCTCGATTCCTAGCGAGAGTTGATAGCTATGCGAGAGTGATGAAGATCTGATTGGAGTTGTGATCTCCTCCTCTTGAATCTTGGATCGAAGATCCTTCTTTTCCTTTATCCCTTATGGCCGAAAATTGAGAGAGGAAAGGGAGAGGGTGGCCGCCGAAAATGAGATAAAAGGGAGAGGGGATTAGGGTTAATGAGGATTAAAAGAGAGAGAGGGATTTGGGGAATTAAAAGATTAATTAAGGGGAAGGGATAAGGTTTGACTATTTTAAATATTTTACTATTATGCCTTATTTATCTTCTTCTCTTTTTTTTTTTTGAAAATCGCAGTTATAACATCCTACCTCCCTTACAAAAAGTTTCGACCCCGAAACTTGTCGTACCTTAATCAAAGAGATGGGGGTAACGGTCACGTATTTGTTCTTCCAGCTCCCATGTCGCTTCGTTCTCCCGGTGATTGCTCCATTGAACTTTGACATAAGGAATAATCCTTCTTCTGAGTTCTTGGTCCTTGCGATCCAGAATTCGTATCGGTACCTCTTCATATGACGCATCGGGTCTAATCTTAAGGGGTTGTGCATCCAACACATGACTCGGGTCGGGTACGTACTTCCTTAGCTGCGAGACATGGAACACGTTGTGCACCTGAGCCAACATCGGAGGTAATGCCAATTTGTAAGCTAAATCTCCAACCTTTTCGAGTATCTCATATGGTCCAATATATCGCGGCTTCAACTTCCCTTTAACTCCAAACCGTGTCACACCCTTCATGGGTGACACTTTAAGATAGACCTTTTCTCCCTCCTTGAATTCTAAAGGTCGTCTCTTCGTGTCGGCCCAACTCTTGCTTCTATCTTGAGCCGTCTTAAGACGTTCACGAATTAGTTTCACCTGTTCTTTAGTTTGCTCGATTATTTCTGGGGCAGTCAACCTACGTTCACCAACTTTGTCCCAATGCACCGGCGACCTACACTTTCGTCCATATAAGGCCTCAAATGGTGCCATACCTATGGCACTGTGATGACTGTTGTTGTAGGAGAACTCTATCAACTTTAGCATGCTGTCCCAGTTCCCTTTGAAATCCAATGCGCATGCCCTCAACATGTCCTCCAGGGTCTGAATGGTCCTCTCAGATTGACCATCGGTCTGGGGGTGAAAAGCAGTACTCAGTCGCAACTCAGTCCCCATCTTCTTCTGACACGCCGCCCAGAACTGGGATGTAAACTTCGGATCACGATCGGATACTATGCTGACTGGCACTCCATGGAGGCAGACAATGTTATCAATGTACATAGTTACCAACCTCTCCATTGTAAGCCCGGTGGGAATAGGCAAGAAATGAGCGGACTTAGTCAGTCGATCCACAATTACCCATATCACATCATTCCCATTTCTTGTCTTCGGGAGTCCAACCACAAAGTCCATTGTCACATGTTCCCACTTCCATTCGGGTATCTCTAGAGGTCGCATCAGTCCACCCGGTCTTTGATGTTCTGCCTTAACTTGCTGGCAAACAAGGCACCTTTCCACAAACTCGGCAATGTGCCTCTTCATGCCATTCCACCAATAGTGTCTCTTTAGATCATTGTACATTTTCGTAGCACCAGGGTGAATAGACAGTCTCGAATTATGTGCCTCCTTCAACAACCCTCTCCTAAGATCCTCAACATCAGGTACGCACAATCTTCCTTGGTACCACATAGTGCCGTCATCATGAACCTGAAATCCATCCACTTGGCTGGTTAACATTCTTTCTCGCGTTTCTCTAATTGTTGCATCGTTCTTCTGTGCTTCCTTAATCTGATCTACCAAGGTTGGAGTGATAATTAGCGTGGCCAGAATATCTGCAGTAGAATCCACAAGATCCAAATCAAATTCTGCCATTTCCTTTTCTAGAGTAGCCTGCCGTGCATGGCTTGATTTCCTACTTAAGGCATCAGCTACTCGATTGGCCTTCCCTGGATGATAGCTGATGGTTAAATCATAATCTTTCAATAATTCCAACCATCTCCTTTGCCGCATGTTCAGCTCCTTTTGCGTGAACAGATACTTAAGGCTTTTGTGATCAGTGAACACCTCGCACTTCACTCCATATAGATAGTGGCGCCAGATTTTCAGTGCGAATACCACCGCTGCAAGTTCCAAATCATGCGTCGGATAATTCAGCTCATAGGGCTTTAGCTGTCTCGAAGCATACGCAATGACCTTGCAGTTTTGCATTAGTACGCATCCTGAAATACAAAAGTTAGACCACATCTCTAGTTGTATACAAAATCAACTTGAAATTATATACATCTACCTAGCCCGTTCTTCGATGCGTCACTATAAATGACAAATCCCTCTGACGCGGAGGGCTGAGCAAGAACAGGGGCTGTGGTCAATCTCCTTTTTAGCTCGGCGAAGCTCTGCTCACACTCGGTGGTCCATTCGAACTTTGACTTCTTCTGTGTCAACCGGCTCAGAGGCACTGCAATAGATGAGAAGCCTTCTACAAACTTCCTGTAGTATCCAGCCAGACCGAGAAATCTTCTTACTTCAGTCACATTAGTGGGTTTAGGCCACTCAGTGATCGCCTCTACCTTCTTTGGATCCACGGAAATTCCTTCTTCAGAGACCACATGACCCAAAAAGGCTACGCTCTTCAACCAGAACTCACATTTACTGAACTTGGCGTACAATTTGCTTCTCCGAAGGGTCTCCAAAATTTCCCTCAGATGTTCAGCGTGAGTCTCTTCGTCAGGGGAGTATATCAGGATATCATCAATGAACACCACAACATACTTATCCAGCTGTTTCCGGAATACCGTGTTCATTAAATCCATAAAGGCGGCTGGGGCGTTGGTTAATCCAAAAGGCATAACCAGGAATTCATAGTGGCCATAGCGTGTTCGGAAAGCGGTCTTGGCTGTATCCCCACATTTGATCCTCAACTGGTGATAACCGGATCGCAAATCGATTTTGGAAAACACTCTAGCTCCCTGGAAGAAATTTCGTTAGTGGTGTAAATTAACGAATAACTGAGAGTTCAAATTAAAGCTCTAACTTGTCATTACCCGTAGCTGATCAAAGAGATCCTCGATTCGAGGTAATGGATACTTGTTTTTGATAGTGATCTTGTTTAGCTCCCGGTAATCTATACATAACCTCATGCTCCCATCCTTCTTCTTCACGAACAGGACTGGAGCACCCCAGGGTGATACACTGGGTCGAATAAACTTACGATCCAACAGTTCTTGTAACTGCTCCTTCAACTCCTTGAGCTCTGCTGGAGCCATGCGGTAGGGTGCCCTGGATATGGGTTCTGCACCGGGTATGAGATTGATCTCGAACTCTACCTCTCTTTCTGGTGGCAGTCCTGGTAACTCTTCGGGAAAGACATCTGTAAATTCCTTTACCACAGGGATTTGGTCGATCTGCGGAACCTCTTGTTCCGCACCCATTGAGTAAATCAAGAATCCTTCTCCTCCTCTCTTTAGCGCTCTAAATGCCTGAGCTGCAGTTAAATAAAACTTCTGGGATACCTTCTTTAATTTAGGGTTCCCTTGAAAGATAGTTTCCCCCAATTCTGGTGTCTTCATGCTAACTTGGAGTTGCCGGCAATCAATGTTTGCATGATACCTTGCTAAGAAGTCCATGCCTAAAATAACGTCGAAATCGTACATTTGAATCGGTATCAAGGTCGCAGAGAACTGCAGACCGTTAATCTCCAATCCACATTCCTTGTAACGGTGATGAGACACGAGTACTTGGCCGCCCGCGGCTTGTATACGGTATGGAGTCTCAATCCATTCGGGAAGAATATCCAGATTCTTGGCAAATCTCTTTGCCATGAATGAGTGACTCGCTCCACTATCGAATAGAACATTTGCTGGCACTTTGTTAACTAAAATCACACCTGCCATATTCAAGGTTTAGCACACAACATGCATCAATAGCAACTAGAATTTAACCAAATTCAAATTTAAGTACTTAAATAAATGTACCCGTCACCACGTCGCCCGACTCCTCGACTTCGGCATCCGTCATCGCGTGTACCCGGGCATTGGTCCGGCCTCGTCCTCCCTGCTGAGCCTGTGTCTGCGAGTCCACCTGAGCCGGTGCTGAGCATTCCTTAGCAATATGTCCTTGCTTCCCGCAGTTATAGCACACTCTCTGATCCTTCCGACATGGTCCCAGATGAAAACGTCCGCACAGTGTACACCGTGGGATAGGTGCCGCAGCCCTTACTGGTTGTGCATCAGTCGGTGCCGGACCCTCAATCATCGGGGTCTGAATCGCTGCCCTCTGCTGTCGTTCTGGCCGGAATGGTTGCCCGGACTGAGGACGCCGAGGTACTTTTAGCCATCTCCCTGACCTGCCCGTCTGCAGCTCCTCACGGGGCCTCTTCAGTCTTTCTAGTGCAGCCGCCCTTTCCAAATTTCTCTCGACCCGTCGACATACCTCCAGCAATCCTTCAAATGTGGTGGTCTCTGCACAAACAATCGCCTGCTGGATGCGAAAACTCAACCCTGTATGGAACTTTAGCATCTTGGCCTCCTCGTTGTCCATGATGCATGACATATATTGGCCCAGCTCATGAAATTTCTCAGAGTATTGATCAACCGTCATGGACCCTTGTGTCAACAGCTGGAATTCTGCCATCCTTCTCTGTATCGCACTACCCGGAACATAGTGCTTCTTATATTCCTCAACAAATTGCTCCCAAGTCACTGGTGGAGTCAATTTGCGTTTCACCCCGTTCCACCACCTCTCAGCTTCCCCTTCCAAGAACGGGGTAGTCACCTCCACTTTCAGATCCACGGGTACTTGTATCAGTCTTATCTGTTCAGTTATGTTTTTGAGCCAAATCTCGGCTTCCTCAGGCCGAGTGGTACCCCGGAACATCGGTATTCGGGAGTTCTGCATCTCCCTGTAATAGAACCTCAAACCCTGCTGCGGTGGAGGTGGTGGTGGTGGTTGTTGTTGCTGTTGCTGCTGAGTGTGCTGAAGTATTTGGGCAATCTGTGCCTGTTGCTGTGTCATCTGGGTATACTGTTGTGCCATCTGCGTCTGCTGATGGGCTATTAAGGCCGTCAGATTGGCCAGTGTATCCGCCAGGTTTTGGGGAATCGCCCCTTGCCCTTGACGTTCGTCTCTGTCCTGCCCACCATTTCCTGATGGTTCACGTCGCGGAGGCATTGTCTGTATTTGATTTAAAGCACGTTAGACAAAATTGACTTAAGAGTATTGAAAAGAGGTACAGGAATGGAGGTCAAAGGAAAAGATAACCTATCCCATCTACTTACTAACGGCACTCACCAACCAAAACCCCAGTCACAGCTTATGTCTACTTCGTTTTATTCAAATTTGAAAATCATTTGAAAACGGATCGTCACTTATCCTAGGGTAATTAGCTAATCTATCACGTTCCTGAGGCGTATCTGAAGCCTGGGATCTGATACCACCTGTAGCGCCCCGCTCCCGAGCTCCATCCTCGGTAACGGTGCACCCGCCGTATCTCACTCAGGAGAATACAAGGCGTCACATCAATCTGCTACACGTCAGTGCTGACATAGAAAAGTTTTCCTTTTCTTTCTGCGGAAACGATAAGTCACAACACTAATTCGAAATTAATGAATTTTAAGGAAGTAACGACAGTAATTCTAGGCTGACCAGGCCTTACAAGTCAAGGTCAAATGTCTAAATTTAAAAGCATGAAATTGTTTTCAAAGTAAAGCTGAAAATAAACTATCTGTGTCATCCCATGGCATCACCAGAAGCCCGTCTCCATCCTTGCCGCACACGTATCTACGAGTCACTCAGCCCATTCCACGGTATCGGACCCATCCTCAACGTAGATGTATTCATACTCCGTCTCGGCTACATATGGAATAGTAGGGGTGAGTGATGGTAATCACCCAGTAGGTGCCTCTCAAAACAATACAAAACTTACATACCCAAAAAGATATCACCACGTAGCCACATAAGACAGATAGCATGCCACCGGAAAGTAAGACACACCATGTAACCGACATAAAACAACACGACATAACTTATACGGAAAGCAAACAATCCACACAAGATGTATGCGCAAGTACGTGATGCATGTTCACATAACGTGTCATACGCAACTAGAAACATGTCAGGCAAAATGCTCCTGGACCCATATGCAATGCATGCTCCCGGGACCTAACTCCAGCGTCATGGTCTCTAGCCACCATTTGCCGTTCTGGACACCCACGCCCTATAGACGCTGCGTATCGTACGACACCCACGCCCTATAGACGCTGCGTATCTTCAGACACCCACGCCCTATAGACGCTGCGTATTCGCACGGCACCCACGCCCTATAGACGCTGCGTATCACATGACACCCACGCCCGACCGACGCTGCGTATCATCACGGCCCCCACGCCCTATAGACGCTACGTATCCTCCGAACACGCACGCCCTCAGACAATGGGTACCTCATGCAATGCACGTGCCATGAATGCAAGGGAAAGGGGGAGAAAACAGTTGGACGTCATCCTCTGACGTCGATCGATCGACGTCCAACTGAGACACGTCGAACTCTCACTCAGTTGACGTCGATCGATCGATGTACATCTGAGGTACATCGAACCCTCAGCCTCTGGACGTCGATCGATCGATGTACTTCTGAGGTACATCGATCTCTCGCCCTCTAAACGTCGATCGATCGATGTCCATCTGAGGCACGTCGAACCCTCAGCCTCTGGACGTCGATCGATTGATGTCCCCGAATTCTAGAATTCTCATTCTGAAATTTCTGCAGTCCATTCATTCAATCTCATTCAACCTTTCACCCATCCCACATATCCATACACGCATCAAGACCTTACAACCCCACAAGGAAACGTACAACAATGAGATCACAATGAAGTCAACGTATAACGGAAAATAAACACCTTGGGGCATATAATCAAGATCCAATCAACAATTAACGACAACAGCAACACCTAAAAATACCCTTTTTGCCTATGCAACCTTCGTACCGTTTTGAGGGAGTAATTAGGATGCACCTACCTCGATTCCTAGCGAGAGTTGATAGCTATGCGAGAGTGATGAAGATCTGATTGGAGTTGTGATCTCCTCCTCTTGAATCTTGGATCGAAGATCCTTCTTTTCCTTTATCCCTTATGGCCGAAAATTGAGAGAGGAAAGGGAGAGGGTGGCTGCCGAAAATGAGATAAAAGGGAGAGGGGATTAGGGTTAATGAGGATTAAAAGAGAGAGAGGGATTTGGGGAATTAAAAGATTAATTAAGGGGAAGGGATAAGGTTTGACTATTTTAAATATTTTACTATTATGCCTTATTTATCTTCTTCTCTTTTTTTTTGAAAATCGCAGTTATAACAAAAACGAAGAACACAAGATTTAACGTGGGAAACCCTCAATGGGAAGAAAAACCCACGGCGGCGGCAAGCCAAAGAAATTCACTATCACCAACTCAATTTTCAGTTGCAAATCACTGCGCCTAACCAGGGGATTTATAGGAGAGAGATCGGCAACAATAAGGGATATGCCTTATACATCACAATCATACCATGAATAGGATTCTAATGGATATTCCTTATATAAAAGATAGACATGGAAGTTTCCATCTAAACAAGATTCGTATCAATCAAATCTCCAATCAAGATATATCCACTCCCGCAATTCTATGGTATATGGACGAGGCTGCAGCTCTACTCGGCACTACATCTGTCCAGCTCCAAGTCTTTGAGCTCGGCCATTTCTGCTCGGCCTGCAGAGCTCGGCTGTTTCAGCTCGGCTGACTTCAGTTCCACCAATCCCAACAAAATCTCCCACTTGGAACTGACTTTAACTTAGACGCATCATGAATTTTTCTTCTTCAGAGTGCCGTCTCTTCAGCACTTTCATCAAGTAACAAGACCAAGAGAAGTCTTGCAGAGCTCAAGCTTCTCTTTCGGAACAATCTTTGTCATCATATCTGCTGGATTCTGGCTTGTATGAGTTTTCTCCAAGTCAAACTGTTTTGCCTCAAGCATATCTCTTATATAATGATATCTGATGTCAATATGCTTTGTCCTTGCATGATAAGCAGAGTTTCTAGCCAAGTGTATTGCATTCTGACTATCACTGAATAACTTGTAGCTGACCTGAGGGTGTTTCAGCTCATTCTGTAAACTCTTCAGCCATACCAGTTTCTTGGTAGCTTCAACTGCAGCCACATACTTAGCTTCAGTTGTTGACAATGCCACAATTTTCTGCAATCTTGATACACAAGTGATCGCAGCACTGCCCAGCTTGAAAACATACCCTGTAGTACTCGTCTGTTCATCAACGTCTCCAACCATATCAGAGTCTACAAAGCCGAACAGGTTCAGATCATCGTTGCCGAACTGCAGCGTCAAGTCTTGCATTCACACTAAGTATCTTAGTATCCACTTCACTGCAGCCCAATGATCTGGACTAGGATTTGACATGAATATGCTCACAACTCCCACTGCATGGGCTATGTCTGGTCGGGTGCACACCATAGCATACATCAAGCTACCCACGGCTGAGGCATAGGGTACCTTCTTCATTCGTTCAAGTTCATTTTTCATCTTAGGACATTGCTTCTTTGACAAATTCTTGAACTGTCCAGCTAGATGTGTAGACACCGGTTTTGCATTTTCCATATTGAATCTCTTAAGCACCTTGGATATGTAATCTCTTTGGCTCAGCCTCAGCACCTGTTTCTTCCTGTCTCTGTCGATGCTGAGCCCCAGTATCTTCTTTACCGGGCCGAGATCCTTCATGGAAAATTTCTTAGCCAACTGTTCCTTCAGCTTCTTGATCTCATCAGTGCTTCTTCCTGCTATTAACATGTCATCACCATAAAGTAGGAGGATAATATAAGAACCTTCAAATCTTTTGAAGTAACAGCAGTGATCCCCATGGCAGCACTCATAGCGGACCTATGCCATAAAGTTGTCAAACTTCTTATACCACTGCTTCAGAGCTTGCTTCAGTCCGTACAAGCTCTTTTGTAACTTACATACCAGGTATTCTTTACCAGGTATCTCATAACCCTGTGGCTGCATCATGTAGATATCTTCTTCTAGATCTCCGTGAAGAAAGGCAGTTTTCACGTCAAGCTGTTCTAAGTGCATATCTTCTGCAGCTGTAATGCTCAGGACTATTCTGATAGTTCCCAGCTTAACCACAGGTGAAAAGATCTCGGTGAAGTCGACCCCAACTTTCTGTTGGAACCCTTTCACAACAAGCCTTGCCTTATAGCTCTGAGTGTCGTCCGCTTCTTGCTTCAGCCTGTACACCCATTTGTTCTGAATAGCCTTTTTCTCTGGTGGCATCTTTACAAGATCCCAGGTCATATTACTCTACAGAGAGTTCATCTCATCTTCCATGGCTGACCTCCAGTCTTCACTTTTGTCAGAACTCATTGCTTCTTCATAGCAACTCGGCTCATCACAGTCAGTAAGAGCAAATAGTAAAGTGAAGGTGAGAACCTGGCAGGTGCAGCAATGGTTCTCCTCTCTCTCCGAACAACAATGAGTGGTGTGACTTGCTCTTCATGAGTTTCATGATCCGAGGTTGGCACCTCGGTAGTCTGGTCAGCAGGTCTGCTCGACTCGGCATGACCACCATCACTTTGCTCAAAGTACTTAGGCTCCACAGGTTGCTTCGCCTTCTTCACTCTGTCTTTGTAAAGTATATTTTCGTTGAAGATCACATATTTACTCCTGATTACTTTCTTCTCTACATGATCCCACAATCTATAACCAAAATTATCACCTCCATAGCCAATCAGAGAACATACCTTAGACTTGGAGTCAAGTTTTGACCTTTCATCCAGCTTCAGCAGTGCAACCAAATATTTTGACATGGGCAAGTGAGATCTTCTTCCCAGTCCACTCCTCTTCAGGAAGTTTGCAGTCAATGGCAGTAGATGGTCCTCTGTTGATCAGATAGACAGCGGTGTTACCGCCTTGGCCTAGAAAGATTTCGGCAGGTCAGCATGTATCCTCATACTTCTTGCCCTTTCACAGATTGTTCTGTTCATCCTTTCAGCGACACCGTTATGTTGAGGTGTCTTGGGCACCATCTTTTCTTTCTTGATTCCGTTCTCAGCACAGTAGTCCTCAAACTCTTTGCTGCAGTACTCTCCACCATTGTCCGACCTCAAGCACTTTTGCCTTAGCCCCGTTTCATTTTCAACAAGACTTCTCTATCTATTGAAGATATTAAATACGTCAGACTTGTGTTTCAGAAAGTACATCCACAGCTTCCTCATTGAGTCATCAATGAAAGTAACATAATAACGTGAGCCATTCAGAGAAGGCAGATCTGAAGGCTCCCAAACATCCGTGTGTACAAGTTCCAACTTTTTAGCTCTGGGACTTCTCGTGTGTGTCGAGAAACTGACAGCTTTTTGTTTGCCCATCACACAAGATTCACACAGTGGTATATCAATATTAAATAGACCTTGCAGCTTCCCTTTAGACGCCATTACTTTCATCCCCTTGACACTCATGTGTCTGAGCCTCTGATGCCATAGCTCGACATCACTTGTCGAGCTGACCACGTTTGCTGAGATCTGGTTTGAGAACTTGTAAAGGGTTCCCTCTCTCGAACCATGGGCTATAATCAAGGACCCTTTGGCTAACTTCCAATGAGTTTTGCTGAATCTTCCCTCTAGGTCAGAGTCATCAGTCAGTTGTGATATTGAGATCAAGTTCTTGGTCAGCCGAGGTACATGTCTTGCTTGAAGCAGCTTCAGCTGCCTTCCGTCTGGTAGCATTAACGTGATATCCTCCTTGCCAATGATATCACATGAGTCATCATCCCCGAGATACACTTTTCCAAAGTTTCCACTTTTGTAGTTTGTAAAGTATCCTCTGTTGGATGTGGCATGAAAAGAGGCACCAGTATCAAAAATGCAGAGGTCATCGGCTCGGCTCTCACAACTCAGAATCAGCCCGTCACTATCAGACCCAGACGCTTGAGAAACATGTATCTCATCTCCACACTTGTCCATAAGATCAGCCTTCTTCTTGACTCTGCAATCGCGTTTAAGATGGCCCTTCTTTTTGCAATTCCAGCAGATCAGATTTGAGCCTTTTGACTTGCTCTTTCTGGACTGCGATCTCCCATCTCTTTCATTACCTCTCTTGGTGTTATGCCCCGCACCCTCCGTAAAGCAATTACGGGATAAAACGAAAATTAAATGTGATTGAGGGCAATTAATGACAATGAATTAAGAATTAAGTACGAGAATTAATGGAGAGGATTAAACATAGAATTAAGTAGCATTTAATTTTAGAATTAAATATTAGAATTTAATCCTTTAAGATAAATGAGATAATAGGATACAATTTAGAAACTCAAATTTCACCCTTCCCATATAAAAAACTGACAAAGCGTCAGTTTCTTCATTTTGACAGAAACTGTCGACAGTTTTCCCTCCCCAAGCCCTAGCCGACTCTCTCAAGGCGTAGAAGAGGAAGACAGCCTCCAGGAACCTATCCAGCCTCTGTTTGTTCTCCAATCCGATTGTCAGTAATCAAAGGCAAGTAATCTACTTATGAGTTCCTACGATTTGCGAAAGAAAAAGGCCTATTTTTGATATCAAATTGAATCACCATGAAGTAGTCTCTTTCTGTGAATATATACGTGATTTATGTGTTCTGATTTTGAGATTTGGCCACTATTAGTGTGGAATCATTGTTATTGTTGTTGGTTATGTGAGATTATGCAAAACCCAATCCTATGAACCCTATCTGGTGTGAATTGCAGTTGAAGGGGAAAGGGGGTGAGAAGGTGAGATTCTTTGAGTTGTTTTGGTGGATGATTTGAGTGTTAGGCTTGAATATGTGATTGGTATATGTGTAGTGTTTAATTTGTAGTTTAAGCATGAGATTATAGCAGGGATTAGGCTTGGATTGATTGGGATGAAGTTTGGGATCAATTGGGGTTATGGTTCTGTAGTTTCTGCAGAAATCGCAGAGTTTCTGTTCTGGAATCGTGGACATCGATCGATCGATGTGAGGGGATGAAGTACTTTGATCGATCGATGTGAGGGTATGATGTTAGTCAGTAAGTATTCTGATGGACATCGATCGATCGATGTGAGGGGATGAAGTACTTCGATTAATCGATGTGAGGGTATGATGTTAGACAGTAAGTATTCTGATGGACATCGATCGATCGATGTGAGGGGATGAAGTACTTCGATCGATCGATGTGACGGTATGATGTCAACCAGTTTGGTGGCAAAATAGAGGAAGGAAAAGGGAAGCTAGAGGACCAATTTGGGGGACACTAGAGGCTTTTTAGGACCTGATTGAGGTAGTGTAAGTCATGGGAACACGACCTAGGATGGTGAATCAACGGTGAGGACTTCGTGGGGTATTTGAATCGAACTTCAACATGAATGATCTAAGGGGTTAAGAATGAACGTTTGAGGCTTCGATAAGGTTCAAATAGAACGTGCGAGGGTGTTTACTCCACTCCTTGTGTTCCAAGAATGAAAGTTTAGGTAATATTGACTTGCTTGACATGTTACGCTTGAATATGTGAATGAGACGAGATTCAGATGATTGACTGACATGTGAACGTGCAGACTTGCATCATGGCACTTGCATTTGCATTATGATTTGATAAGAGCTGTGCCTCGGCACAGGGTATAAAGTTTGCGAAATGAGCTGTGATGCGTTACAGGGTATAAAGACAAGCTGTAACCATCACAAGGTATAAAGTGAGCTGTAATGTGTCATAGGGTATAAAGACAAGCTGTGGCACATTACAGGGTATAAAGTTGAGCTGTGGTGCGTCACAGGGTATAAAGACAAGCTGTGGCCCACCACAGGGTATAAAGTTATTTGACCGGACATTGTGACATGCATTGCACTGTTTTGAAAAGAATTGCATAAGCATTTGTGACTGTGTAGTGTAGTGCATATTTTGTCATGCATCACGTGAGTCGCTACGGTATGATGGATTTATAACTTGATTATTATTGAACTGTTGAATGTTTATGAGTTACTGCTCTTATGTTGTCATGCTATTAATCTATACTCTTTAAAGTATACAAGACATGTGTCCTATCACCCCTCGATTTAAATATTATGCATGTCTTGCCATACATTGATCCCGTATGCCGTATAAGCGGGTTACTTGCTAGCGTTTTTGCTAAGGGTACTACCTTTGTTTTGCAGATGAGCCTAGTTATGACATGATATTCATAGAGGATGTCATGCTATTAATCTATACTCTTTAAAGTATACAAGACATGTGCCCATCACCCCTTGATTTAAATATTACTCAAGTCTTGCCATGCGTTGATCCCGTATGCTTTATAAGCGGGTTACTTGCTAGCGTTTTCGCTAAGGGTACTACCTTTGTTTTGCAGATGAGCCTAGTTATGACATGATATTCATAGAGGATGACGGCGAGTGGGCTGAGTGGGATGCTTAGAGCTCATGTCGGGAATCGTTCTATATTGTCTTTTATTATTCCAACTTTCTTGCATTGATTTGAGGACTTAGTTGGCTGCGTCCATAAACAATCCTTGGTAGTTACTTTATCTTTTAATGTACAGACTTGACGGTTTAGACTTATTTTATACATGTTTCCGCGCTTATCCTCTTACGTCATTGATGATTTGTATTTGAGAGATGAGACGTCTTGTAGTCTTCTCAGTAAGCTACGCGGGTGCACCGGTTTGAATCCGCTGTCCGGGTCAGGTCGCTACAGGTGGTATCAGAGCCTAGGCTTCAGATCTACCTCGGAGACCTAGGTTATGTCATGTAGAGTCTTAAGCTATGATTTTGACCCTAAGTTGATCCATAGGTCTAGGTATATGATCTTAGATATAAGTTTGATTGGGTTGAGTGTGTGCGAGTGCGATAAATTTAATTAATCAGCTTTATTATTCTTTTAGTTTATGAGTTCCGTCCAGTACAACGCATATGGGCTTTCAGTATTTATCTTTGAAACTACTGAATGCTAATAAGCATTGATTTTGCAAACATGCCGCCAAGAAGATGTAGGAACGGCAATAAGAACCACTCTGAGAATGGGGCTCCAACGTAGGCCGTGCTTCCCCAGGCCCTAACCGACGCACTACTGGTCATGACCTAAGCTGTGGCGTAACAACATCAGCAGCCACAGGCCCCACCACCAACGCACTCAGACTTGAGATTCTTCTACAAGGGGATGCGGAGGAGTGGTGGCGCAGCAAAACTGATACCGTCGATCATTTGGATCAAATTTCAGAATGAGTTTAAGAGATATTACATGCCGACAGTACGATCTTCAGAGCATGGCTCTAGATCCACGGCGGAAACGTAGATTTAGGTCATGATCTTAGAAATTAAGTTACAATTTTGCCCCTAAGTCATGGTTTTAGGCTTAAAAAAATGATATTAAGCATCAATTTTAGAAGCAAGTTTTGACATTAGACATAGGTTACGATTTTGATTGCTTTAAGTCACAATCTTAAGATAGAAGTGACGATTTTGATCTAGAGTTGGTTTAAATATTAGACAATGATTTGAACATAAGTACTGATCTTAGTCGTAAGCGATGATTATATTCTAAGCATGATCTTAAAATTAAGAAATGACTTAGATTTAAGTGAAAATCAGTTGAGGGGTATACGTACCAAGAACGATATTATATCCCTGTGAGTTTGGGTAATTATATTACCTAAGTTAATCATAACCTTTGCAATTTACCTTAGCCTTGAATTTAGTAAACCTAAGTGAATTGTATATAAGTAAATTACATAAATTGCAACATTAACAAGGATGCCTTACCGCAGGCACTGGTTGATGCATGAATTTAAATAGGCACGGCGATTACTAAGGCTGCATTCCCGCAGCAGCAGCATGGGACCCGGTACCATGAAGCGGTTCATGCCTTTACTTTTGACGGAAGCTTCAGAACACGACTAGGTCTAAGCTGAGATCGTAGCCACTAAAGAATAATTTATAGTAGCATGATATAAATTAAGCAACGATTTATAAGCATTATGATCAGTAGAGTTAGTGAAAGATATTGTCAACGGAGTTTATAGTTTACAATTAAGATGCCTAATTTAGAATTACCAAAATAGGCCGATCATATTAGTCTTATTAGCGATATTGAACGGTAGCGACATACGAGAACCGATTATATTATGCACCTTGAAACGATAAAGTGTCACAAAATCTTTAGCTAAGTGTTGAATTCCTGGAAAATTGAGTTACTTGGCTTGAGTCAGGTAGGCTTGAAATTGAAAGGGAGCAAGCATGAACAAGTAATAATTGCTTTTCATGTGAGATTTAACTAAATTAGAATTAGCGGTTAAAATAACCCAGTAAGAAGTACGATGATCAGTGTGGCGCACAGAAGTACGGTGAATGAGAATACCTTAAGACGATTAATATTTAGCTTGCCATGCTAGATTTGGACAGTCCCAGCCAAAGATGTTATCATGAGTAGACGAACACTAGACCTATAAGTTACGGTGCTTAGGTAGATTTATCCTTGACCGTAAGGGTGGATTGTAGAAATTATACGAAATCTGGATAAATATTTTTCAAGCGGTTAAATATTTTCACATAAGCACGTACACTAAGATATACCCTATATTTCAAAGATTTTTCAATTTTTCTAAGTATTCTAACTAGTTTGCTTATTTATATAGTCTGCTAACTTAACAATGCTATATTTTCTTTCGTATTCGTATTTCAACCTGATGGAATTTCAACTACTACTAACAAACTCTGAAAAATAGATACGTTTTAAAATGTTGATGATTTGAAGAACAATATGTCTATATATTTCTTATATTATTGCACAAATTTTCGTTTAGCTATGTTTATTTTGTTAAAATAATTTGAGTTGTCGACTATTGATATTGCAAGCATTTTATTTTTGGAATTATCAACTGCTTGCAATGCAGTTACCTAATTTCGCGAAACAAAAAGTAGTTTCAAAACATACATGCTTCTTTTAGAGAAAGAGATATACCATTTCCAAATTGTTTTATAAAACTCTACGTCGTTGAGTTTCAAATGGTTTTAAGGCGGTCTTACCTGTAACACTTTTGTGAGTAGATTATACCCATAGTTTTTTCCTTGTTTGAGACACTCTTGCGAACAAGTTAGTCATTCCTTTTATAAGAGGTCACGCGAAACGCCACTTGCGAAAACGATTTTATAATACTTTAGTTCTCGTGTTTACAAAAAAAATTAAATTAATTAATTATGGATACTGTGTAAATAATTAAAGCCATATTTTGAATTATAGCCACTTAAGCTATATTTTTATTTAAAGAGAAGCATGTCCATACATATATTTCGTATACTAGGCTTATGACGGTATCTCTGAGAAATTAAGAGCATGATCATAAAGCTAGTTGGTAAGTATATAAGAACTGCTTTTGAAGACTTAGTTGTGTTAAGGAGGGGTAACGGTTACCATATTGGCATACACAAAGGATGTTAGTATGGTTAAGTATCTAAGCGATAAATCATATGTGATAAGTTTATGAATCTGGTATTGTAGATTGCAATAAGTTGAGTGATACACGTCAAGTGGTATAAGTGGAAGTTTGCAAGCGCTAATTATCGAGGACTAAGTAAGGATTGAATCTCATAAGGACTAGATCACCTTGAGAGATGTTAGTATTGACTAAATTAAATCGTACTAGAGTATAACGTATTTCGAAAAATACATATAGCTCCAGGGATGAGTCTTGTAAGCAGGGCGTTAAGTTAAAGATTGTGCTACACCTAAGAACTGATTTTAGAGGGTTGTTCATGATAGCCAATATAAGTACGGTATAGACCGGCGATTAAGTTATGAAGCCAGTATAATGACGATACCCTTAAGGTTGATTCGAGAACTATACAAGAATAGGTTACGATCTATCAGGCGGAGGACAATGGATTTAAAGAGTAATTTGTGTGTATACACACAGAATGATTTGAGAACTTAGTCCTGTATCGAGGAAGTGAAATGGGTACCATACCGGAATACGCAAGGGATACTAATTTCGGTCATGATCTAAGTAAATAAATCATGAGGGGCTATACTAAGTCATTGATTTCGTAACGCACAAGTTTCGAGGACGAAACTTTTTGTAAGGGGGGTAGAATGTTATGCCACGCACACTCCGTAGAGCAATTACGGGATAAAACAAAAATTAAATGTTATTGAGGGCAATTAATGACAATGAATTAAGAATTAAGTATGAGAATTAATGGAGAGGATTAAATATAGAATTAAGTAGCATTTAATTTTAGAATTAAATATTAGAATTTAATCCTTTAAGATAAATGAGATAATAGGATATAATTTAGAAACTCAAATTTCACCCTTCCCATATATCAAACTGACAAAGCGTCAGTTTCTTCATTTTGACAGAAACTGTCGACAGTTTTCCCTCCCCAAGCCCTAGCCGACTCTCTCAAGGCGTAGAAGAGGAAGACAGCCTCCAGGAACCTATCCAGCCTCTGTTTGTTCTCCAATCCGATTGTCAGTAATCAAAGGCAAGTAATCTACTTATGAGTTCCTACGATTTGCGAAAGAAAAAGGCCTATTTTTGATATCAAATTGGATCACCATGAAGTAGTCTCTTTCTGTGAATATGTACGTGATTTATGTGTTCTGATTTTGAGATTTGGCCACTATTAGTGTGGAATCATTGTTATTGTTGTTGATTATGTGAGATTATGCAAAACCCAATCCTATGAACCCTATCTGGTGTGAATTGCAGTTGAAGGGGAAAGGGGGTGAGAAGGTGAGATTCTTTGAGTTGTTTTGGTGGATGATTTGAGTGTTAGGCTTGAATATGTGATTGGTATGTGTGTAGTGTTTAATTTGTAGTTTAAGCATGAGATTATAACAGGGATTAGGCTTGGATTGATTGGGATGAAGTTTGGGATCAATTGGGGTTATGGTTCTGTAGTTTCTGCAGAAATCGCAGAGTTTCTGTTCTGGAATCGCGGACATCGATCGATCGATGTGAGGGGATGAAGTACTTTGATCGATCGATGTGAGAGTATGATGTTAGTCAGTAAGTATTCTGATGGACATCGATCGATCGATGTGAGGGGATGAAGTACTTCGATCGATCGATGTGAGGGTATGATGTTAGACAGTAAGTATTCTGATGGACATCGATCGATCGATGTGAGGGGATGAAGTACTTCGATCGATCGATGTGAGGGTATGATGTCAACCAGTTTGGTGGCAAAATAGAGGAAGGAAAAGGGAAGCTAGAGGACCAATTTGGGAGACACTAGAGGCTTTTTAGGACCTGATTGAGGTAGTGTAAGTCATGGGAACACGACCTAGGATGGTGAATCAACAGTGAAGACTTCGTGGGGTATTTGAATCGAACTTCAACGTAAATGATCTAAGGGATTAAGAATGAACGTTTGAGGATTCGATAGGGTTCAAATAGAACGTGCGAGGGTGTTTACTCCACTCTTGTGTTCCAAGAATGAGAGTTTAGGTAATATTGACTTGCTTGACATGTTACGCTTGAATATGTGAATGAGATGAGATTCAGATGATTGACTGACATGTGAACGTGCATTCTTGCATCATGGCACTTGCATTTGCATTATGATTTGATAAGAGCTGTGCCTCGGCACAGGGTATAAAGTTTGCGAAATGAGCTGTGATGCGTTACAGGGTATAAAGACAAGCTGTAACCATCACAGGGTATAAAGTGAGCTGTAATGTGTCATAGGGTGTAAAGACAAGCTGTGGCACATTACAGGGTATAAAGTTGAGCTGTGGTGCGTCACAGGGTATAAAGACAAGCTATGGCCCACCACAGGGTATAGAGTTATGTGACTGGACATTGTGACATGCATTGCACTGTTTTGAAAAGAATTGCATAAGCATTTGTGACTGTGTAGTGTAGTGCATATTTTGTCATGCATCACGTGAGTCGCTACGGTATGATGGATTTGTAACTTGATTATTATTGAACTGTTGAATGTTTATGAGTTACTGCTCTTATGTTGTCATGCTGTTAATCTATACTCTTTAAAGTATACAAGACATGTGCCCCATCACCCCTTGATTTAAATATTACTCATGTCTTGCCATGCGCTGATCCCGTATGCTTTATAAGCGGGTTACTTGCTAGCGTTTTCGCTAAGGGTACTACCTTTGTTTTGCAGATGAGCCTAGTTATGACATGATATTCATAGAGGATGACGGCGAGTGGGCTGAGTGGGATGCTTAGAGCTCATGTTGGGAATCGTTCTAGATTGTCTTTTATTATTCCAGCTTTCTTGCATTGATTTGAGGACTTAGTTGGTTGCGTCCATAAACAATCCTCGGTAGTTACGTTATCTTTTAATGTACAGACTTGACGGTTTAGACTTATTTTATACATGCTTCCGCGCTTATCCTCTTACGTCATTGATGATGTGTATTTGAGAGATGAGACGTCTTGTAGTCTTCTCAGTAAGCTACGATGGGTGCACCGGTTCGGATCCGCTGTCCGGGTCGGGACGCTACACTTGGCAGATCTGTCGCGCTCTTCTGTGTTCAGCGCGGCTCCGGAACTTTCAGAGGTGGCACTGTTTCTAATCCTTGAGTCTTTATCAAGTAGCACATCTACCACGTTTTTAAACTTTAATGTACCCTCTCCAGATGAGTTACTCACAGCCATAACCTATAGCGCCCCATCCCGAACCCTAGGGGTTAGAACCGGTACGTCCGCCGTATTCTAATAAGGGATATACAAGACGTCTGTACGAAACCCTGCACTTATCAAAACGATAGAGTATTCGATTGCGGAAGCGAATTAAATCAACTCAAAACCCTAAATCAAAAGTAAAATCCCCAAAATCATATAAAGTCAACATCAAGTCAGAATCCCCTAAACGACATCGTAAAGTTCGTAAAATAAAATCCCTAAGTTGAGTCCTCAAATGAAATAATAAATAGAATAAAACTTGTCTAATTCTTGATCATCAATCTCCAAACAGTCTCTACGAGTCCCACTGAGCTCACTCTGAATCTTCTCCAATCCATATGCAATCATACCCTGAATCGTCTGCAATAAAACAAAACAAACGGTGTGAGCGACAAAAACATCACTCAGTAGGTACACTGCCTGCATAGGCCCTGTGAGATCATACATGCTAGGACGATAGTGAAATACATATAAGTACGGTAATATGAAAATAGACTGTCCACATTTTCACAAATACGTATAATGGTCATAACTTCTTAAAACAATCAAAACACATAATCGTGCGAAATGAGCGTGAAATTCAATGCCACATACGTGATACATGATAACCCTACATTCTTAGAAACATTCATCTAATTGTGCAATGCATGACCCCGGGTCCTAACAGAATGGAACGAAACGGAACAGATCAGATATGCGACTTACGCCTCGCATAACTTAACAGAACAGAACAGAACGGAACAGAACATATCATATATGCAATGTCGTGATGCATGAATGCACAGAAATCACATTCGAAATCTTCCTTTACTTTCCTTCTTCTTTTTCTTCCTTTTCTTTTTCTTATTCTTTTTCACGCTTCAGAACCAATTTTTCCATTTCGTTTTCTTTTTCTTTTTCTTTTTCTTTTTCCTTTTTCTTCCTTCTGCTCGTCGATTCCTTCCCCCAACATCTGTCCCTCAAAAATTCTTCCAATTCTCGCCCCTCAGCCCCTACTACTCCCTCAGCCCCTCACCACCCCCTCCCAGTCCGCCCCCATCTCTAGTCCGCCACCCCCAGCCAGTTCGCCCCCCCAAACCCCAGCCGTCCCCCACCTCTCCAGCCGCCTCCCCTATTCAGCCCCATCCCTTCAGCCGCCCCTGCCAAGCCCCCTACCTCAGTCCGCACCACCCCCTGACCAGCCTCTCAGTCGCCCCTCCCATCACCTTTGTTCCTCCATCCGACAGCACGTGGTCATAGCCCACCACCACCGGCCACGCGCCGCCGGCACAAAAACTTCTTCCTACGATTCTGGTATTTTCAGGCACATCAAAAATCAAATCTTTTTCGAGTTTTCATACGAAAATAGCATCATACATATATAAACATATAAGATCATATATACGAACATACAAGTTCATCACATATACATATAATCTAATAATCAAACATCTATACAATCACCAATACTAATGCACGCTCTCGTTTCCATAATGAAAATAAAGATTATCGTTTTTACAATCAACGGATGTTAAGGGGGTACCTACCTGGTAATTGATACGCGTTTGAAGGTGTGAATTTTTGCGGTGGTGCTCCTTCTACCCTCCTAAATTGAGCGGCCTTGATGGAGCAGGAGAGAAAGCGATTCTCTAGGAAGAGACGGCGTACGTCTACTGTGTGGAGGAGAAAGCCTAAGCGTGGTTTAAATAGATATTTGATTTGGGTTTAGGGAAATTTCCTAATCAAATTAGGTTTAGTAATTAATTAGGCCTAAATACCACTTTTACCCTTCATTAAAAAATGGGATATAACATTCTCCTACCCTTACAAAAAGTTTCGTCCCCGAAACTTGTGTATTACGTAATCGATAATTTGGTATACTCCTACATAATTCCTTTACTAGATCATGATCAAACTTAGTATCCTTTGCGTATTCTGATATGTTATCAATTTCACTTCCTCGATACAGGATTAAGTCCTCAAATCATTCAGTGTGTACACACACAATATAATCTTTAACTCCATTGTCCTCCGCCTGATAGATCGTAACCTATTCTTTCCATCGTTCTCGAATCAACCTTAAGAGTATCGTCACTATACAGGCTTCATAACTTAATCGTCGGCCTATCTCGTACTTATATTTGCTATCATGAGCATCCATCTAAAATCAGTTCTTAGGTGTAGTACAATGTTTAACTTAACGCCTTCTTCACCAGACTCATCCCTGAAGCTGTATGTATATTTTTTTTGAAACACGTTGTACTCTAATGCAATTTAATTTAGTCATTGCTAGCATCTCATAAGATGATCTAGTCCTTATGGGTTCGATCCTTAATTCTCTATAATTAGTGCTTACAAACTTCTACTTATACCACTTGACGTGTATCATTCAACTTATTGCAATCTACAATATCGGATTCTTAAACTTGTCACATACGATTCATCCCCTAGATAATTAATCATACTAACATCATTTGTGTATACCAATATGGTAACTGTTACCCTTCCTTAACACAACCAAGTCTTCAAAATCAGTTCTTATATCCTTACGAACTAGCTCTATGATCATGCTCTTAATTTCTCAAAGGTATCGTCATCAGCCTAGTATACGAAATATATGTATGGACATATTTTTCTTCAAGGTAAAGGAAAATAGATTACGTAGTTATAATTTTGAATATACTTTTAATTATTTAAAATACTAAACCTTCTAATTTTTGTAAACACAAAACTCAAAGTATCATGGATTTGTTTTCGCAACGCGATATCTCAAATGACCATTTTAAAAAACGATGATATAACTTGTTCGCAAGGCATTTTTGTAAAATTGCGCCAAACAGTTGAAAACTTAATAATGTAAGGTTTTATGAAACGATTTGAATACGGTACCTTCCGTTTTCAAAAACAGGTATACATGAAAGTTATGTTTTGTTTCGCAAAATACAACATTTGAAAACTTAACGAATGCAAAGTTTTCGTATAACAATTTTGAATAAGATACCCCTTTTTTTCAGAAAGGTTAAGTAAGTTCATCGCAAGCGGGTAAATAACTTCGGAAACATTTTAAACGGTTAAATTGCTTGCGATATCGATAGTCGTCAAATTAAATTAATTTTGACTTAAAAAAATACATGTAACAAAAACAAAATTTTGAAATATTCTGTAAGAAATATACATAAACACATCGTGTTTGCAAGGACATCAATATTTTAAAAGTTTTTCCCCTTTCAATGTCGTCAAAAGAATTGGATTTCTTTTTTTCAAGGTGATTTACAAGTATAGAAGAAAAATTAGCCTCGTAAAGTTTAGTAGACTATATAAAGAAATGAGTCTCAATAAGGTATTTTCGAAAACAAAATATCTTTTGAAGTCCTTGTAAAATATAGGTATAACTCAGTGTACGTGCTTATATAAAATATTTATCTGCTAGAGAAATAATAGTCCAATATTTCGTATAATTTCTATAATCCATCCTTATTTTCAAAAGAACAATCCGTCTATGTATCGTTTCTTATAAGTCTACCTTCGCCTACTATGATAAAATCTTTATCTTAAATTGTTCAATCCTAGCATGGCACACTAAATATTTATCGACTTAAGGTGTTCTAATTCACCATGCTTTTGCGCGCCATGCTGGTCCACTATATTTCTTTACTTGGTTATTTGAACCGCTAATTTTCTTAGTTAAATCTCACCTGCACAAGCAACCGCTATTGGTTCATGCTTACTCTATTTCAATTCAAGCCTACTAGATTCAAACCAAATGTTCCGATGTCAATACTTAACCCACAATTTTTGTAATGATATAGTATTCCAAGGTACATATTATAATCGATTCTCGCATGTCGCTATTGTTCAATAGCTCTAATAAGACTAATATCGTCGACCTATTTTGATTACCCTACATTCAATATCTTAACCCTAGACTATAAATTCCTTTGTACAATATCCTTAACTAAATTCTACCGATTACAATGCTAATCGTTATTTAGTTTCTATCATTCTACTATAAGTCATTTCTTAGTATTTATTATACTATTATAATTCATTTCTTAGTAGCTATGCTCCCAACTTAGACCTGAGCCTGCTCTGATGTTGCCGTCCAAGTAGGGATATGGACCCGCTTTACTTTACCCTAATGGTATCGAGTACCATGTTACAGTTATGGTAAGGTAGCCCGAGTTACTGCCTGACCCATTAATGTGTGAACTAACATTTGTAGTAGGGTATTCTGGTTAACATTGTAATTCATTCAAATCAATTATATAATTCAACTAGGGTTACTAAGATCACGGCTTAGAGAGTTATGATCAACCTTAGATAAGAGAGGGTTGTATGGGATATTCCAGGTATACGTGTTTCAAAACCAATCGACTTCTTAAGTTTAAGATCATAACTTATTTCTAGGATCGTTCTTAGCATCATAATTTCTTAAGTCTAAGATCACGACTTATTTCTAAATCATAATTAGTATATAATTAACACTTATTACTAAATCAGTACTTATGTCTAAAGTCAACTCTTAATCGAGATCGTTACTTATGTCTAAGATCGTGACTTATGTTCATGATCATCGCTTATAACTGAGATCAATACCTATGTTCATGATCATCGCTTATTCAAATCATCACTTATGTCTAATATTATGACTTATAGGCAAAATCGTAACTTATTTTCTAATATCATGGCCTAATTCTACATTTTCGCTGTACATCTAGAGCCATGCTCTGAAGGTCGTATTGTCGTCACATAATACCACTTAAATTCATTCTGAAATTAGATTCAAATGATCGGCGGTGTCAGTTGTGCTGCGCCACCACTCCGTCGCATCCACTTGTAGAAGAATCTCAAGTATGAGCATGGTGGTGGTGGAGCCTGTGGCTGCTGATGTTGTTGTGCCATAGCTTGGACCATGACCAGTAGTGCGTTGGTCAGGGCCTGGGAAAGCACGACCTGCGGTGGAGCCCTTTTCTCAGAATGGTTCCCATTGCCGTTCCTACCGTTCTCTTCTCGACGACATATTTGCTACGACAAGGAAAATTTCCAAATTTTTTTCAAGGGCATTTGAAGAAATATATAAACTTAAGAAACAGAAAACAGTTACATATAATGAATAAAAATAGAAATAGAAATCAACCGTGCCCCCAGTTTGATCATCACTTAGTCTAAATCAAACCTATTCTAAGGTCAAACTTAGTCTCATATCATAACTTATGTCTAGAATCAAACTTAGTCTCAGATCACAGCTTATGTATAGAATCAAACTTAGTCTAAGATCAAACTTACATTTACGATCAAAACTTAAGTCTATAGTCATCTCTTACGTCTAAAATCATTTCTTAATTTCTACATTTTCCGCAGTAGATCTAGAGCCTTGGCTCTGATATCACCTGTAGCGTCCCGTTCCGAACCCTAGGATTAGAACCGGTACTCCCGCCGTATTCCACTAAGGGATATACAAGGCGTCTGTACGAAACCCCTGCACTTATCAAAACGACAGAGTATTCGATTGCGGAAGCGAATTAAATCAACTCAAAACCCTAAATCAAAAGTAAAATCCCTAAAATCATATAAAGTCAACATCAAGTCAGAATCCCCTAAACGACATCGTAAAGTTCGTAAAATAAAATCCCTAAGTTGAGTCCTCAAATGAAATAATAAATAGAATAAAACTTGTCTAATTCTTGATCATCAATCTCCAAACAGTCTCTACGAGTCCCACTGAGCTCACTCTGAATCTTCTCCAACCCATATGTAATCATACCCTGAATCATCTGCAATAAAACAAAACAAACGGTGTGAGCGACAAAAACATCACTCAGTAGGTACCCTGCTGTAGCGCCCCGTCCCGAACCCTAGGGTCAGAACCGGTGCGCCCGCCGTATTCCACTAAGGGATATACAAGGCGTCTGTACGAAACCCCTGCACTTAACAAAACGACAGAGTATTCGATTGCGGAAGCGAATTAAATCAACTCAAAACCCTAAATCAAAAGTAAAATCCCCAAAATCATATAAAGTCAACATCAAGTCAAAATTCCCTATTGACATCATAAAGTATGTAAAATGAAATCCCTAAGCTAAGTCCTCAAATGAAATAATAAATAGAATAAAACTTCCTCAATTCTTGATCCTCAATCTCCAAACAGTTTCTACGAGTCCCACTGAGCCCACTCTGAATCTTCTCCAACCCATATGTAATCATACTCTGAATCGTGTGCAAGAAAACAAAACGAACGGTGTGAGCGACAAAAACGTCACTCAGTAGGTACCCTGCCTGCATCGGCCCTGTGAGATCATACATGCTAGGACAGTAGTGAAATACATATACGTACTGTAATCCGAAAATAGACTGTCCACGTTTTCGCAAATACGTATAATGGTCAGAACTTCTTAAAACAACGTATAACGGTTAGAACTTCTTAAAACAACGTATAACGGTCATAACTTCTTAAAACAATCAAAACACATAATCGTGCGAAATGAGCATGAAATGCAATGCCACATACGTGATGCATGATAACCCCACCTCCTCAGAAACATTCATCTAATCGTGCAATGCATGACCCCGGGTCCTAACAGAACAGAACAGAACGGAACGGAACAGAACGGAACATATCAGATATGCGACTTACATCTCGCATATCCTAACAGAACAGAACGGAACGGAACAGAACATATCATATATGCAATGTCATGATGCATGAATGCACAGAAACCATATTCGGAATCCTTCTTTTACTTTTTCGTTTTCTTTTTCTTTTTCTTTTTCTTTTCCATTTTCCTTTTTCTTTTCCTTTTTCTTTTTCCTTTAATTTTCCTTTTTCTTCCCACGCGTTCCTGCTTCCCCCTCAAATTTTCTTCCTGCGACTTTCGACTCTCTCTCAGCCCTCAGATTCGCCCCCCCTCCTTCTTCTTTGATTCTTCTCCCCACCCCTGGCCCCTCTCCATCACCCTGCCCTCTCTCCTCCACCCCCCTCCATCCGTACCACCCCCCAGCCCCCCCTCACCTTCACTCCTCAGCCGCCCCATCCCCTCCAGTCCGCCCCCAGCACCACCCACTGACCAGCCCGCACCCCCCCTCAGCCCCTCCTTCAACTCCCTTGTTCCTCCACCTGGCAGCACGTGGTCATAGCCCACCACCACCGGCCACGCGCCGCCAATTCCTCAGCCCCCCTTCAACTCCCTTGTTCCTCCATCCGGCAGCACGTGGTCATAGCCCACCACCACCGGCCACGCACCGCCGGCACAAACTCTTCCTCCTACGATTCCGGTATTCACACGCACATCAAAAATCAAATCTTTTTCCGAGTTTCATACGAAATAGCATCATACATTTACATACATATACGATCATATATACGGACATACATTCATCACAGATACATATAATCTAATAATAAAGCATCTATACAAACACTAATACTAATGCACGATCTCGTTTTCATAGGGAAATTAAAGATTATCGTTTGCTGCATTCAACGGATGTTAAGGAGGCACCTACCTTGTAATTGAAGGCAGTTTACTATGCGTTTGAATGGATTGATCGGGTTGGTGGTGCTATTCCGAAACCGGCGGCCTTGAGGCTTGAAGCAAGAAGACGTTTTTCTTTTCTTCTTGGGGGCGGCTGCACGCGTTGTTTGGGAGGGAGAGGAGTATTCACGTGATTAAATAGAAATTTGATTAGGGTTTAGGGAAAATTTGATAATCAAATTAGGTTTTCTAATTAATTAGGCGCAATTGGCCTTTTTGCCCTTATTTAAAAAAAGCAAGATATAACATTCTCCCCCCTTACAAAAAGTTTCGTCCTCGAACTTGTGTGTTATGTAATCAATAACTTAGTATAGTCCTACATAATTCAATTTCCTAGATCATGACCGAACTTAGTATCCCTTGCATATTTCGGTATGTTACCTATTTCACTTCCTCGATACAAGACTAAGTCCTCAAATCATTCAGTGTGTATATTTACAATGAAATCTTTAAACCCATTGTACTCTCTTGACATATCGTAACCTATTCTTTCTATAGTTCTTGAACCAGCCTTAAGGGTATCGTCATTATACTGACTTTATAACTTAATCATTGGTCTAAATCATACTTATATTTGCTATCATGAGCAACCCTCTAAAATCAGTTCCTAGGTGTAGTACAATCTTTAACTTAACGCCTTGTTCACAAGACTCATTCCTGAAGCTGTATGTATTTTT